>LZPO01066263.1:125286-172571 GCA_001675575.1 Neotoma lepida
TCCTGAGAGTAGGAGGGGCTCCAAAGAAGAAATACCACAGCAACTCTGCCTTTGTTTGTTTTTCATTTATTTATTTATTTATTCATTTATTTTGGAGACAGGGTCTCATGCAGCCCAGGCTAACCTCAAACTCACTATATAGTTGAGGATGACCTTGAATATTTTTATTAAAATAAAAAATAAAAAAATCAGACTTACTTATCTTTCTTTTTTTAATAAATTATTTGTTTTTATTTTAAGTGCATTGGTGTTTGCCTGCATATATGTCTGTGTGAGGGTGCCAGATTCCCTGGAGCTGGAGTTACAGACAGTTGTGAGCTACCATGTGGGTGCTGGGAATTGAACCCGGTCCTCTGGAAGAGCAGCCAGTGCTCTTACCCACTGAGTCATCTGTCCAGCCCCATTTTTGTTGTTGTTATTTTTTGCTTTTTCGAGACAGGGTTTCTCTGTGTAGCTTTGGAGCCTATCCTGGAACTTGCTCTGTGGACCAGGCTGGCCTCAAACTCACAGAGATCCACTTGCCTCTGCCTCCTGAGTGCTGGGATTAAAAGTGTGTGCCACCACCACCTGGCCTTCTCCAGCNCCATTTTATTTTATTTTATGTGTATGAGTGTTTTGCCTGTGTGTATGTATGTGCACCTTTTGTGAGCCTATGGATGGTTGTAAGCCACCTTGTGGGTACTGGGAACTGAACCTATGTCCTCTGCAAGAATGCAAATGCCCCTAACTGTTGAGCCATCTCTCCAGCACCTGAACTTCTCTTTCTAATATTTATTAATTTGTTTATGTGTATAAATGTTTTGCCTACATGTATATATGTGCACAAAGTGCATGAATAGTACCTGTGGAAGTGAGAAGGCATTGAATCCCCTACAGCTAGAGTTATGGATTGTTGTGAATTACCTACCATGGGGGTGCTGGGAATGGAAACCAGAGAGTCTCTGCAAAAGCAAAAAGTGCTCTTAACCGTTGAGCCATCTCTGAAGCTGGACTTTGAACAACTTCAACAACTCTTCCTTCTCCTACTCTCCTTCCTCCTCCTCCTCCTCCTCTCCTTCTTGGTTTCTTTCAGACAGGGTCTCTCTATGTAGCTCTGGCTGTCCTGTAAATCTCTATGTAAACCAGGCTGAACTTGAACCTACAGAGATCTGGTGTGCCTCTGCAGTACTGGGAATAAAGGGATGTACCACATACCTGGCTAAGATTTATTTATTTTTATTTTATGTCTATGAGTGTTTTGCTTGCCTGTATAAATTTGTACCAGGGTTGCGGCTGTCATGTGGCTACTAGGATCCAGACTCAGGTCCTCTGGAAGAGCAGCCAATGCTCTTAACTGCTCCCTCTTTTTAAGTTTTTTCTTTGTGAAAAAAAAAATATGACTACAGAATTGGTGTCTGTTCAAGTCCAGTCAATAGAGAGAAGAAAAATCCAGCCTTTTTACTTAGAGTCGATCGTGTTAGTAACCTGATGAGAGATCTTCATAGATATCTCTTCAACTTATAAGTGGAAAACATCAAATCTACAGAAGAGACAAAGATAGAGCAACCAGCATCTCTGTACCTTTCACCTAGAATCAAGATTGAGTCTGTTTGTTTTCGCAGCTGTCGCAGAACACTGGGCCTCAGTGATACCAGGCAAATGCTTTCCCATTGAACTCAAGAGTCCACAGAAGAATTGTTAATACTTGGTGGTTTGCTTTCATAATTAATTAATTCTGCTAATATATCCACAGGCATCTCCTGAGCTATGCCCCTAGAGAACCCACTCAAAAATTTCTGGACAGAGGGTTGGAGAGATATCTCAACAGTTAAGAGCACCGCTTGCTATTACAGAAGACAGGGGTTTGATTCCTAGCACCCACATGGCTGCTCACAACTTTCTGTAATTCCAGTCTTAGGGATTCCAACGTCTTCTTCTGGCCTCTGCTGGTACTAGGCACGTAGGTGGTGCACAGACATAATTGTAGGCAAAATACCTATACATATAAAATACAAAATAGATAAATCTATNAAAAACANAAACAAACAAACAAAAACGGTTCAGGACAGTCACTTGAAACACACCGGTGCTCAAATTCCCCACTTATTCTCAACACTGTGTAGCTTTTTAAGCATGTCTGTCCAGATTTGATCAGGAATTAGGCATTGCACATGACTGTGGTGGCCTACTGTGCTTTATCCTGGAGTGGGACACCCCTTTATTTTATACCTTGTGACTATTGTGGGGTATTCACCAGAGGAGACTGCTCAGACATGGAAAATCTTTACTGGCTGGACAGCAACTACACTGGGTGTTCAGGATCCCAGTGTAACCCTGAGCCTTTCTTAAGGTGAGCTTTTAAGCACAAAAACCATGTTCTGGGTTGACATACTTCATTTAACAAGAACAGTTAGCCAGAATCGGAGCATGGAAGCTAAAAAGCAAGGTTAGCATATTTAGAGACTTTCCCAGAACTGTGGGCTTTGATGGATCAAGTCTTTGTTTTCATTTTTGGCAGGTAGTGCTGTCTACATGCTGAGTCTTACAGCCTGAATGGCACTTCCATCGTGAAGTCAGTTATGCAAAGATCTGGGGCCTACTAAGGTCTGGGGCTGTTACAGTGACACTGATGTTTTCAAGAGTCCAAGCCAAGGGTTTGATGGACTGTCCTTCGGTGTGTGCCATAGGACTATTTCCCCATGATTCAATTCCAAACTAAAAGCTTCTAGCAGGAGCTGAGCAGTGGTGGCCCATGCCTATAATCCCAGTACTTGGAAAGCAGAGGCAGGTGGATCTCTGTGAGTTTGAGGCCAGCCTGGGCTACAGAGTTAGTTCCAGGACAGCCAGCTCTGTCACACAGAGAAACCCTATCTCAAAAAANCAAAAAACACTGCTAGCAGGAAGACCAAGGAGGGAACATATCTGAATCACAGAGAAGTCAACTGTAAATGGAGTTTCTCTGTCCTGCCCCATTCTGCAGCCCGCTTCCAAATAATCACTCAAAGGCTTATATTTATTATAAATGCTTGGCCGATGGCTCAGGCTTATTACTAGCTAGCTCTTGCATTTAAATTAACCCATATTTCTTATCCACGCTTTGCCACATGGTTTGTTACCTCATTTCCTACACATCTTGCTTCCTCAGTGGCTGTCTGGCTGGCAGCTTCCCCGACTCTGCCCTTCCTCTTCCCAGAATTCTCCTAGTCTGGCTCTCATACTCAATCTCTTCCTGCCCAGCTATCGGCCAATCAGCTTTATTATTAAGAATGAGCAAAATCCACAGCAGTGAACCACAAGGATGGATGAGGTATCCTATTTATGTATCCACCTATTGCCCAAACTCCCAGGATTCTTAGCATCATGGACACTTCCCATAGACAGTGAGAATAGAGACACACNGATCACCAGATCTAAGATACTTGTTCATGAGATTTCTAAACACACCATGTGTTACGGAGATGCAGTGTTCACCTGAGTCTTCAGGCCTTTTTTTTNNAATTATTTTTAAATTTTATTAGAGTGGCTTATAGACTGGGATCCAGCTAGCCCAACAATGGCTGTCTACCAATGGAAAGTCTAAGAATCTAGGCTGGATGTCTCAGCTGGTCTTCAGTATATACCAGAATCCTGAAGAAATAATCTCTAAGCCTACTTGCCAGTGAAGAGTGAGGGTAAACAGGCAAAGAGAGTGAGCTTCCTTCCTCTGTGTCCTTTAACAGGCTGCCACCAGAAGGTTTAGCCCACATTAAAGGTGGCTCTTCCTACCTCAAAAGATCTGGATTAAAAGTGGATCTTCCCACTTACAATGCTTTAATTAAGAAAAAATTCCCTCACAGCTGTACCTAGCCACTTGAATTTTAGTGAATTCCAGTTGTAGTCAATTTAACAACCAAGAATAGCCGTCACAATTCATGTGTGCCGTGTACNTGCAGCCACCTTGAAAGTGAGAAGAGGGTATCAGATTTGGAACTGGAGTAACAGACAGTTTATGAGTAGCCATGTGGGTGCAGGGAATCCAACACTGGTCCTCTGGAAGAGCAGCAAGTGTTCTTAACTGCTGAACCATCTCTCCAGCCTCTTGTGTGAGATCTCACTAGGCGTTTTTCAATTTACTTTGCTTTTGTTTTGAGACAGGGTTTCTCTGTGTATCCCTGGCTGTCCTGGAACTTGCTCTGTAGACCAGGCTAGCCTCAAACTCATGGAGATCATCTGCTTGCCTCTGCTTCCTGAGTGCTGGGATTAAAGGCATGTGCCACCACTGCCTGGCTATGTATGTGTATGTTTATGTGAGTGTGTACATGTGGGTAAGGGTGCCTACAGAGTCCAGAAGAAAGCATTGGATCCCCTGAATCTGAAGTTACAGGCATTTGTAGCCATCCAGTGTGGGTGCTAGGAACCTAACACAGGTCTTCTGAAAGAGCAGGGTACATTTCTAACCACTGAGCCATCTCTCCAGCCCCCACCTTGGTTTCTGTTATTTTGTTATGTTCATTTTGTTTGAGATAGGATCTCAATACCTATCCTTGGCTGGTATGGAGCTATGTTAAACCAGGCTAGCCATAAACTTACAGAGATCTGCCTGCCTCTGTCTCCTTAGTGCTAGGATTAAAGGTGTGTGCCACCACTTGTTGAGGTTTTGTTTTGTTTTGTTTTGTTTTGAGATAGGAAATCTCTCTTACTGGGACCTGGGGCTCTTGCTTAGGTCAAGCTGGCTGGCCAACAAACTAGGGAATCCACTTGTCTTCACCTCCCCCAAGCTCAGATTACGTATGTGGATCACTACATCCAGCTTCTTAATATGGGTGCTAAGGATCAAACTCTGGTCCTCATGTTTGTTTTTGTTTCTTGAGACAAGGTTTCTCTGTGTTGTTCTAGCTGTCTTGGAACTCATTCTGTAGACCAGGCTATCAAGGAACTCAGAAATGCTCCTGCCTCTGCCTCCTAANTGCTGGGATTAAAAGCATGCGCCACCATGCCCGAATGGTCTTCATGTTTGTATGGCAAGCATTCTTACCAAATGAGCCATCTTCCCAGNACCCACCAGTTCCAGGGTGCCTAATGCCCTCTCTTCTGATCTCTGTTGAGTACCAGGCATGCACATGGTGCACATACATACATACATACAGGCAAAACACTCATACACATAAAATAATTTTAAAAGAAAAACTTGTTTGGTGTGGTGGCACATGCTTTTAATCCCAACACTTGGAAGGTAGAGGCAGGATGGTCTCTGTGAGTTCCAGGACAGCCAGAGCTATATAATAGAGAGAGAGACTCTGTTTCAAAAAAAAAAAAATCAAGATGAGTTGTAATCACCAACAATAGGAACTGAATGAATTCATTCCGCTGAATGAATGAATGGGGCCACCTTAGGAAGGGGGAGTAAACAAGTAAAGTGGGGGCTACTGAACATCCAAGAAGGCATCAGAGATTGGGGTTCCTCCAGTCCCTCTTCTGATCCTATGCTGCCCTAGGAACACATTCAAAATGAGTAGAACAGTTCTCCAAATAAACAAGTCTCAGGGTGAGCTTCTGTTATTTTTTTATTTAATTATTAAGAAAAAATATGTTACAAAAACAATATCATCCATCATATATTTCTTAATTTCCATTTTTTAAAAATTAAAGTAATAAAAAAGTCACTTTATAAAATAATACAAAAGATCATGATCAGTTGGGAGCTAGGAGGGACTGTCTGAGCTAATGGGCTCAGGAATCCAGTGCCTGCTTTGCCCTGGCTCCCTCCCCAAACTGGGCTGGGGGCTAGGGAAACAGATGTGGGGTGGGAAGGGTCCTGAAGTTGTGGCAGGGCTCAGAAAAGACTACTCCTCTGGCCAGGCCTCCTGAAGGCAGTGGGAGAATGTAGGCAGTCAGGCGTCCACACCCAGGTGGGTCCTGGGAGTGGCAGAGGACCTGGAAGTAGAGGTGAGTTACCCTGGGACAGCCCCTCTGTACTACCTCCTCCTCCAGGAAGTCTAGTTTCCACTACTCAACATCCCTAGCAGCTTGCTGGGCTCCATCCCCTGCTGCTGGGCCACTGTTTGCACATCAAAGCCCATGTGCATAAGGAACTGTGCCACATTCATCTCTTGCCCTGTAAACTGGTCCCTGATGGTAGGGCATGAGGGATTGCAGTGGGGCCAGGGGCAACTGTCTACCAGGTGAAAAGGGCAGCCCTTCATGGGGGTTTTGCTGGCCTTATGGCTGTCATGGAAGCTTCGGTCCCAGCAGTGCAGTGCCCGGGGCAATGAGGTCCCCTTCACCTGGATATCCGTCCAATAGCTGTAGAAAGAACCCAAGGTGTCATGGAGGCCATCACTGTCACTGTTTGGGGATGCATTTCTACCCAACCACACTACTAGTGTAGTGACTTTGGAGGGCCCAGAAGGGGCTCATGGGAAGACACCTACTGGTCTGGGAGGGGCCTATGGGTGTGTGGAATTAGTGTTACACATGCAAGCTACCTAGAACCCAGAGGGGACACTGACCTCCGGATGATGATCTCGTGTGAGAGGCAGGCGGGGGCAAAGCTGGCCCTGGTAGAGAGACAGTCAGCTTGAGTCCCAGACCTATCCTTTGCCTGATGACCAATTCTTCCTTTTGCTGTGTCTGGCCAGTCACTTATCTGTCTTGGCCTTGGTTCCAGTACCCACATGCTCTATGCTGACCTTTGCCCTTTGGGCCTCCAAAACCTGCTTCATGTACACCTCCTCCAGCCAGAGTCTGCTAGGCAGTGGCAGGAAGCTATCTTGAACACATGAATCTTTGGTCTTTTTCTTTTTTTTTGGGGGGGGGGCTTGGTCTCATGGCTAGCCTCAAACTAGCTGTGTAGTCAAGGGATGACCTTGATTTCTTATCTTCTTTGTATCTCTCAGATGCTGGGGTTACACCATGTCTGGTGTATGTAGTGCTGGGTATTAAACCCAGGGCTTTGTACATGCTGAGCAAGCACTATGCTATGATGATCTATGACCCCAGTGTGAGCCCACTATTTTATTTATTTATTTATTTAGTCAGGGTCTCACTATGTGACTAGGCTGGACTTGAACTCACAGAAATTCACCTGCCTCTGCCTCCTAAGTGCCACCACACCCGTCCTCAAGACCTATATTTTTAAGTCAAATGGCTTGGAGGGACTGCATGAGCCACCCAGCCCAAATCCCTTGCACACACTCACTGCACGTCCTTGAGTGTGCCACGTAGTTCTCGGCCCAGATTCTGGATGTATAGCCACTGGCCCTCCTGAACCGGCTGCCCAGTGAGATGCACATTATCCACAGTCAGCTGGGCCTCATCAAAAAGCCACTGTACCACGAACACTGGACCTGGGAGGAGGATGTGGCTCAGCTTGGCCTGCCTGCCTCTGCTGTGGCCCTATTGTGTCCCTGCTCCTAGCAGGCTCACAGACCAGCTATGCTCCACACAGCCCAAGTTCCTGTGTCTTTCTTTCTTATGGAGAAGAACCCCAAGCACTGAGCATGCTGGGTAAGCATGCCACACCAAGCTACACCTCAGTCCCATTCTTTTTTAAGGCCCACTCTCCCTCAAAGGACTCTTGAAAACCCACTTTTACTGTGGCCTGGCTCTCAGGGTCTCTCTGACTTAGATTTGGTAATGCTGTCCCCTGGCATGGGACCTCACTATTCCTTGGAAAGTGGGGCTGGGGGAACTGTTTGGTGGCCTGAAAATACAGAAAGGAAGCATATGAATTTGGCTCTTATGCCATTGCAAACAGTGCTAGTTTGCTTGGGACCAACAGTTTTGGTGAAAAAAACATGCCAGTCCCAGGTAAGTAGAAATTACTGTTCACCCCAGTGTAGACGTGACCATTTTTGTGAACAGCGTTGGGTCTGTGGTCTAACCTCTTTAATTTCAGGACTGGTGCACAACTCAGGATATCCTACCACTTCCCAAATGCTTCAACGAGTTGGCCACTCACAGCGCAGAGTCGGGTATACTTTGTAGCCGAAGAAGCAATTCCATTCCTCGCCTTCCTTGAACTGGCGCTGACAGCGCTCTGGTACCATCCCATTCCAGTACCTGCAGCCACAATCATAGGTTAGGCTGTGATACTAGGGTGCTCCTCCCCTTAAGATGGTACCTCACACCAGGCCCTTCGCACTACCCAGGGTTTTGGCATGGGAACTGCCCTCCCCCAACCCCCGGGCACCTGATGCCACGGCGGATGGCCTCTGTGGGTGCACAGTTGATAGTATCAATGCAGTCCGATCGGCGATACTGTTTGTTGTCCAGGAACCAGCCTGAGTCAGCCAGGCCCCGCACCTGGATGGATGGGTAGCCCAACTCCTCCAGCAGCTCAGCCACGCGGTCTACATTCAACAGCACCCCGGTGCCCCCAGCGCTGAGGGAAGGCCAGACATGAGGCCAAGTGGCTGGAGAGAGGTGCTTGCTGTCCACCCAGAGCCGGCTTAGCCTCAGTCCTAGTCCTGAGGAAGGACTGCCTCTGAACAATGCATTCTGTAAGTATGCTGCTTGTCCATGGGCAAGACATAGGGGCCTCTCTCCCTCAAGGTCCGGAGACAGAGGACTGGTAAGTTCTAAGCACTGGCCCACAGCTAAGATTGGCAGGACACAGAGCTGACTCTCCTTTCCCTCTTTTTCCCTGTATCAGTTTCCTTATCTGAAGAAAAAGATAAACTCCAGCGTATCAGGCCCCATCATCCAGTCCAGGAAAGCATTCTGTGTTCCTATTGGAATACAGTGACTGACCAGTCATCCCAGGCTTCCCTGACACTNAGTCCTCAAGAAGAGACATCAGAACACAACTGACCACTAACCTACTATCTAGGTGGCTGCAGCCTAACACCCTGGGGGGTCTAGAAGCATTCTCTAAAGAGTTTCCAGCTCAAACACTCTGAAGCCAGACCTCTAAGGTGCTCCAAATGAGGCTGATCTCCCTGTTCCTGCCTGCGATGGCTGGAGCCAGCAAGGCTCTGTGAGGATAGATTCCAGGGCTGCAGGAAGTTTCCTTCCAGTTTCTTCCACCCGTATTCCACACTACCCATGTTCCAGAGCTGCCACAACAGCCCCTTGTTCCCTCCATACAAAGTCCTCTTCCCTTGAGTGCATTCTGCTTACCTGCTCCCAGCCAACAGCAGCACCTTAGCCCCACTCAGCCCTTTGCCCAGGAGCTCCCGCACCACCTCCTGGATGATGAGGGAACCCATGAAGGCATACTCATCTGTAAGGAAAAGGGGCAGCTTTAGGTGAAGTAGACACAGGACAAGGTCTCCTACTCCGGGAGGCAAGAAGAGGGGTCTGGGCTCTTTCCAGGGGTGGGGGAGACTGAGGAGGGAGGATCAAGGGCTTGAGGTCCTGCTAGGGGGTCCCTCAGGGGCCAGGTGAGCCACAGACAAGCAGGAACCCTAAGGCATGCTACAAACAGGTTGAGAAAGTCTGTGTTTCCCCAAAAGTTTCACCACCCTGCCCTGTCTCAAGGGGCTGGGAAGCCAGGGACTCACTCTTCTCAGACTTGGGTGAAGCCCCACTCCAAACGTCACTGGAGCAGTAGGGGATGAAGCTGTAACAGGGATCAGGTGAGCCCACCATGGCCCTCTGTTGCCCAAAGCTACCGTGAAAGACTCCCAAGAAAAATGCTGCCCAGGACAAGACCCTCTGGAAGGACTCCCTCCCCAGGAAGGTCCTCCTTAGAACAGAATCCCCCAAGAAAGGGACTCCCTAGAAGAACCATCATCCCAGGAAGGAACACTAGAAAGGGTGCCTCCTAAAACAGGACCCTTAGGAGCAACCTCCCCAAGAAGGACCCTCCAAAAAGGACCATCACCCCCAGGAAGAACCCAGACCTCCATCAAAGATTACCCCAAATAGGACCCCCGGCAAAGGCAAGCCCTCAAAAATGAACCCCCATGCTCTAAGAAGGATCCTACAGGACAGGACTCCNTGGGAAGGACCAATCCAGGAAAGACTCCCAGGGACCCACCCCCACCAAGGGAAATCCATGCTCTTACACCATATTGGCATTCCACCAGTGAGGGTTCTCCTCTGGCTGGGAGGATAGAATCCCAGTACCTGGGGAAACAGAGGAAGGGGAAACGCAGGGATGGGGACTTCCTTCCTGATGACCTCAACCAGGGAAGTGGGTGGGCCCCCTAGTCTGAACTGAGGTGCTAGGGAATGGTGAGGAAATGGATGGACTTAGTTACCCAAGAAGTCACCATACCAAAAAGCAAGGATGAGCTCACCATAATTTTAGAAACTCGGGCCTGGGATGGGGTTCCAGGGGTGAATGGGTCCTTCCTAGAGGACAAGTCTGACTATTCCGCCATTTCCCCCAGACTGGCCAGCCTATCTTGTGCTGCTGACCTGTGCGTGTGTGTGGCCAATCTTTGGAGCTCATGAGACGCCGCATGGTGCTGTATCTGGAGTTGCAGTTCTCTTGGTTGAAGCAATACCAGCCGCCTGCAGGCATAGGCACAAGGCTCGGTTCCCCGTCCAGAGGACCCTTCCTGCACCACACCGCAGCCCCCAGAACCTACCTTCCAGAAAGAGTAACCACCGCCGACTGCCCTTGGACTCCTTCAAGTAGTAGCTGCAGGGAAGGCGCACAGAGTAGGCAGTCAGTTGGTGATACCTGAGTCTCCGCNGTTCGCTACCCTCCACCCCAAACCCCGAATCCTCAGCCTTTTCCAACTCCGGTACCGAAAGGGTCATTCCACCTGTTGCCTGGAGCTCACCGCAGCCGCACGGGGGCGCCCGCGGCCAATCACAAGCTGAACTCATAGGCTAGTGGAACCCGGCTGATGCCCCGGAGGTGGCGATAGTGAGGAGGGGGAAGGAGGGCCGTGTGGTCCGTGGAAAATTCCCACAGCCCTCCTCGCACGGGACCCGTGTTAACCCTGGCGCGGATGACAGTCGAAGAGAGGCGCTCTTGGAAACGCGATGGCATTTGAATAAGGAGAAATGCCAGGGCTAGAGGCCTGTAAACCGTTAGGGGTAGGGGAGCACGGTGAGATGGGGGGAGCCACTGTGGCGGTGTCACAGCCTTCCTATCAAGGCCCGGACTAACATCGATCAGCTGAGCTCATGGGCACCCATAGTCCCTTCCGACCTCTCAGCTTCACCTGTGTCCTCTATCTACTTCAAAGTTGAGTGCGTGTGTGAATGCTGCACTTGGGACCTTCGCTCCCTCTTGGGCCCCCTCCTTGCTCCTGTGCTCAGTCAGATTCCTGACTGTCCCGAACCAATCTGGTATGCAGAGGGGGAAACCCTGAGACAGGAACCTCCTGTCCCTCAGTGTTGCCTCTTTCTACTGGAGTCAGGGTCACTCTGGGACTGCAGTCTCTTTCTGTCCGAGGACCTGAGCACAAAGGCGGGTGCACGGTGGCCACGGGGTCAGCACCCAAGCTGGCCTCGGACCAGGGCTTCAAGAGCTGCCCCCTCCCCCACTTTGGGAGGCACCGAGCCAGGCCCTCCCCAGGGCCAGCAGCGCTGGACTCCCTACTGGAACCCTTTTCTCAGGGGACCAGATCTGCCATTGAAAATAGGGAGGGTCCAGCGCAGTCTCCGGTTTGTGCGCGCGCAAGGAAGCAGAGGATGCGGGCGCCACGAGCGATGGGACGGCGGCGAGCTAGGCGCGGAGCACCGGTGGGGCCAGCCAAGCAGGGCCGACGGCCTCCCGGGGTCCTGCCCACCGCCGGCCTTACCCGGCGGGGCTGCCGTCATTGCAGGTCACCGACGTGTTCAGTAGGAGGTGAAGGCGCAGGTCCTCGTTGAGCTGCTGCGCAGAGCAGGGGTACAGGGACTGTGCCAGGCTCTTGACTTGTGCCATAAAGCTGTCCATGTTGCCCTCCACGGCCGTGAAGTCCAGCGGGAAGCTCTCCACCGGCTGCCCGGCGCCCGGCGCCACCTCAGCCCGCTGCGGGGGCGGCGGCGGGGGCGGCGGCTGGGGAGGCTGCTGGCCACGGCGCCGCCAGGTCTTCCTGCCCTCGCTGCCCCCAACCCAGTGCAGCAGGCCCAGCAGTAGCAGCACGCGCACCTCTCCGCCCATGGCAATGTCACTCCGTCCTGTGGCCACCTGCGGAGAGCGGGCGGCTGTGAGGCGTCGGCGGCTTGGGGCGCCAGGCCAGGGGGCGCGCGGGCCACTGCTGTTCCTCCGCCCGGGCTCCTGCGCGTTGTTCCTGCCCTGGGCGGCGGGGCCGGCTCTCGGCGTCGAGGCTCTGGAGTCAGGCGCCACTGGTCTCCGCAGCTCGGGCTACGCGCGTAGCCGGCCGAGGGCAACGCAGAGTCTGGGTGCGCTGGCTCGGGCCCGCGCCAATGAGCGGCGGGGGACGAGCTGGGCGTAGTTTGCGGGGGCCGCGGCGGCCCGGGTGCCCGCGCGTTAGAAGTGCCGCCGCCGCCCGGGCGCGGCAGGGGGGAGGGGGCTGCGCTCACTCTTTTCTTGGCGGAGGCTTAGCCTTTTCTTCCCAAACCACAAGCTTAACGGAGGGGCCTGGACTAACCCGTTGCGGCCGCCGGAGGCGCTCCCGGCCCGGCTCCGTGGGGGGCAACGCGGCCGGGCTGGCCCCGGGCAGCTCCATTCTCCACGGCCAGCCCGGCGCCGCTACCCCCGCCCCTCGGAGCGACCCGGGAGCCCGGAGGAAGAGGCCTTTCCGCATCGGGGGCGTCCTGCCCGCTGCGCAGCTGCCGGGCCCGTCGGGCCGGGACGCAGGGTGCGAGCATTCACCTGGAGCCGCCCGGGCCTTCCCTCCCGCGCCCAAACCTAGTGCATTCGTGGGAGACTCGCATGGGCCCCCTCCGCACATTTCGCGCTGCCGGGAGTCCTGCGCTCACCGTAGGTCCTCGTAGTTGCTCCAGCTGTGCTATCCTGCTGGTGCGCCCAACTGCGCTGCGCTCCCTCTCTGGCGCTGGCGTAGAGCCGCCCGAGACTTTTATCCAGCCGGGCCCCCGGGATCAAAGCGGCGGCGGACACAGGGCTCCGCGCCGAGGGGCCGGTAGTAGCGGCGCAGGGGGCCTCTGCGAGGAGCGGACAGGTGGGGCCCAAGGCCCGGCTTTCGGGGTCGACCTGCAGGAAAGATCGGGCGTGTGAACTCAGCCCGCGAGAGAGTCTTCCTATCCGGTGCTGGTGCCGGTGCCGGAGTCCGCAGATATTAGGAGGCATGTAGGACAGAGGCGGTGCTGCGATTTAATAGGGTTGGNAGGCCTTGGTAAAGTCCCTTGCTGCTGCACCCCATGAAGAAGACCTCTAAGAACCTCTCCCTGCTGCCACTGGAGGAGAAGAGGGCTGAGGATTGGAGAAGTTGCCAGCTTGGAGACCTCCTTGCATCTGCCAAGTCATCTCACCTAATGTGCCCACCTCCTCTACACATCCCAAGGCTCAGGTGACCAGCGGGAATGAAATTCCTGTCAGAAATCAAAAGTGAGCGCCAACTGTGGCGTGCACAGAAGTCAAGGAGATTGCTGCAAGTTTTAGGCCAGCCATGGCTACACAGTGAACCTCTAAAGTTAAATAAATGAATAAATAAAGTCGAGAGAGCAGGACTGATGATGATGGTAGTAGTGGTCGAACTAGATGGACTAAACAAAACGCACCCACCCTAGGTGCACCGCAAGCCAGCCACTTGTTTTTCTTTACCCTCTGCCAGCAGTCTGGTAGTCTTTCTCTAGAAACAGGAAACGCACCTGCTTTTCAGGACATGGGTCTAAACCTTGGGCAGGGCTTCTGCTGCCCACATTCTGATTCATGACAGGAGGAGCCTGCTTCATCTAGTGGGTACCTGCTGCACCTCCTAGGCAAGCTGCACTTCCTAGGGAGGAGCCAGGAAGGATGCCACCAGGGCTGCAGGGCCATCCTGCTGCTGTTCTGGCTGAATGATGAGCTGCAGAAAGCAAGTTCCCAGTATACCTTCATATCCAGCAGGCCANCNATCCCAAGTAACAGTGAAAAGCCAAAGGGAAGGGTGAACCTGCAGAACCCAAAATGAGGCTGCCTGCAGGTCATATATGCTGGGTCAACTCAAGAGAAGAAAAGCATGCATGGGTCCACTCATAGGCACCTGATGCAGATGTGTATTCTGTTTCCAGATAGGAACTGAGTTCAGAGAAGCTGAGAGATGCACCAAGCTCTGCTCATTTAGAAATTCACATTCGGGGTGGAGAGATGGCCCAGCTTGTAAGAGCACTTGCTACTCTTGCCAAGAACCCAAGTTCAATTTCCAGAACCTACATGGTGGCTCACAACTGTCTGTAACTCTATTTCCAGGAAATATAAAGCCCTCCTCTGGTCTCCTTGGGCACCAGGCACACACATGGTGCACAGACACGTGTGCAGGCAAAGCACTCATACACATACAAATAATAATAAAATAAGTTTAAAAAGAGGAGGGCCACTCGGGAGTGGATATCTGTGAGTTCCAGGCCACCCTGATCTACAGAGCTAGTTCCAGGACAGCCAAGGCTACACAAAGAAACTCTGTCTCAAAAAAAAAAAAAAAAGGGAAAAGAATAAAGAAATCCACATTTGCTGTCTCTCTATTGTTGGATCACCTTAGTCTGTGCTTGAGACTGGCCATGGACAGCAGTTCCATCGTTCTGGGATGTTTGTTTAAGCCCTTATCCTGAGTGGCCAAGACTGACCAGGGTAGAAATAAGCATTGAGCAAGAACCTGCACTAGAAGACTTCTACTCTAGGAGCCCATTATTCCAAGTCTCAGCAGAGAAACGCTAACTTCCAGCTGGGTGGCATGGCTGCACAGGGCATGGCTGCACCCGGCATGGCTGTACAGGGCATGGCTGCACAGGGCATGGCTGCACCAGGCATGGCTGCACAGGGCTAAGCTGCACAGGGCATGGCTGCACACAAGGCATGGCTGAATAGGTCATGACTGCACAGATTGCACACTGTCCTGGCCCTGAGCCATTTCCTGGTGGGAAGATTTTGGGCAAGGCCCGTGACCTCTCTCTGTGCCTCCGTTTCCTATTCTTTAAAGCGAAGCAGTGACCGTACCTCCGTTGGAGGGTTGTTGTGGGATTACAGGAGCCCATGCATGAAAGTGCTCAGCGGGGTGGTGGTTATGATTGCCAAAGAAATTCCAGAACAAACCAGGGACATGCATATTCTAATCTCTGGCCTTTGCTGCAGCGTGATTTAGCCTGCACATCGAACCATAATGAGTTTGTGTTTGGTTTATTTAACACTAGTAGCAGAAACAAAAAGAGGTTCCAACCAAAACTCCCCTTAGTAATTCTGCCTTCACTTTCAGTCTTCCGTCTTTCTCCTTCTAAAGTGTCTACTATGGCCTGTATACACCTCTGTCCTTTAGCTTAAATGGGCTGATTTTATCTTCCCCCAACACCAACTTGGGGGAAGTCCTCTGCACCTGAGTTTTCAGTACCATAAGTGTGGGGAAGTCTCTCCAGAATTCAGCTCCTTTCAGTCCACCTATACCAAAACTAGAGGCCATTGTAACCCTTACAATTGTATGGAAGACTGACTCATCAGCATCGGATCAGACACTGTTTCGTGCTAACTTGAGTGGATATGAGCAATAACATGCAAAATAACAAGTGTTGGTGAGGACAAGAAGAAATTGGAGCTCTGTGCACTGCTGAGGGTGGTATAGAATGGTACAGCTGCTACAGCAAACAATTGAGTGACTCCTCCATAAGTCAAACATAAATTCACCATCTGACCCAGCAATTCCACTCCTAGGTATAGTCTCCAAAGAATTAGAAACAGGTGTTCAAACAAAAGCTAGTACACAAATGTTCAGAGCAGCACAATTCTCAATGGCTAAAAGGTGAAAGCCNCTCAAAAGCCCACCAGTGTGTTTTATCTCTACAATGGGATGTATTTCAGCTATACAAAGAAAATTCTGACCTATGCTACAGTCTTAAAAACACTACGCTGAGTGAAATAACCTGGACACAAAGGGCATATACTGTATGGTTCCATTGATGTGAAATACCTAGGATGGGTGACTCCACAAGGAGAAAAGCCCCACTGGAGGCTGCCAGGAGACTGGGAAGAAGAGGGAATTAAGGGGTGACTGTTAACAGGCATGTGGTTTATCTTTGGGGGTGATTAAAATGTTCTGAAACTGTGGTGATGGCTGCACACATTGTAGGTCTACTGAATGTTGTGGAGTTGTGACACTTCAAAGGATTAGGTCCACATTACTTGAATTTTACCTTTAAAAAAACCCAAAGTTTGGAATAGTGGTATACACCATTACTTGGGAGATAGATGAGAGAGGACCAGGGGTTCAAGCCAGCCCCAGTTACATAGAGAGTTTGATATCAACCTAAGTTGTAGGAAACCCTGTCTCAAAACAAACACAATCTATTACTTTTGACGACAGCAGCTAGGCACAAGACAAGCTGGACCAAGCCTGAAGCCAGGAGAGCAGGTTGGCTGGAATAGCACAGACTGGTTTTCTCCACAATTCCCTTCATAGCTGGGAATGGAATGGGGTGATGGGGTGGGAGCTTCTGTCTGTATCTGGAGCAAGGCTCTATCATTGCTGGCCTATGAGTCTCTGAGCCCTAGTTCCTTACCTATAAAGTACCTGCTGCACTGTGATCACCAAGTGAGGCAGGATGCTGGGGACTCTGACTGTCAGGCTCGGGGAACATGTGATGAAGAACAGCTGTCGTGGTGGGTATTGGTGGTACCTCAGGGGCTAGGATGGCCTGAGATCCTAGGTATAGGAGGCTTGTGGACTGGGATAGTGAGTCAGACTTGGGAACAATGTTACAAGTCACCTTGCTGTGGTGGCCCCTCAGAGTTAGCCCTGTGGATGTTCAACACATCAGATACAAGGCAAGGGCTGTACTGCCTTATCGGGTGGCTACTGCATGGCTCCTCCTGTTGTTCTTGCCTGGCTCCCATTAGAGCTGGTGATTGGGTGCGTCTGCCTAGCTCAGATCGAGAATGTGCCCAGTAGCAAGAGGGGCCAGAAAAATCACAGTTCCTGGAGCAGGGGCCTGTGCATTTTCAGTGCAATACTTCAAGAACAGGATTGGGGTTCAGGGTTTGGTTCCGAGGTTCTGGAGAGAAGGAGGGAGTGGGGTGAGGATGCACAGGTGAACATAAGTTAACTATTGGGAGCTGCAAACCTTACCTAGGCAGGTAGGAGCCTAGTTTCTGGGAAGAAGGAGTCAAGATGGAAGTCAGGAAAGAAGAGCTAGGGTTTGGGTTGAGCTGGACTCCAGCGCTGGGAAGGAGGAGGGTACGGCAGAAGTCAGACAGATGCACATGGGTCCCATCTGAGACCCTCTGTGGTATCCAACAGATGAATGACCTGGTTGAAGGGCTGGGCCAGCAGGCTTAGCATGTCCAGCAACTCTGGATCCAATTCCCTTGCCCGGATGTGGGACTGGCCTCCCGCCTGTATCTATCCCCAGCCCCCAGCCTGCACTCTTACCCAGCTCCATGGTCCAGCTGCTACCTCCTGCTGTCTGGGGCCCAGCTGTTATATGCTGGCCTCAGCCACCAACCCTCACATGGCCATCTGGGTGGCTCTGCACTCCAGCTGCTGGCCTCTGAGGCCCAAGTGAGCAAGAAAACTGGGCAGGCTAGCCCCTTTTCCTGTAGCCTGCACTGAGGGGAAGCTCTGATGGATTAGCTAAGATCCCACCTCTAGCTCTCAGTCTGGGCTAGGGCTCAAAGCCACAAGGATCCTGAAATTAAACCTCTTTTGGTTTCCCCAAAGCCTTCCCCTCTGTACCCCTATTCATTAGCATATTCCTCCTTGGTCTGAGGAAAGCAACTCACCACCAGCAGCAGTGGGGTGGGTGGCTGAGAGTCAGATGGCTATCTTAGCCTGAACTTGAGAGTGCGGAAAGGAGCAGGGACATGGGGTCAGTCCCAGCCTCTTCAAGGATGGCAAGCTCTTCTTCTTGACACTGGGAACTTTTCTCTGAGCCTTTCAGCTCTGGCTCTTGGAAAACAGGTGGCCATCTGTAGGCAGTATGTGAGTAGTCTTGAAGTCACTTGGCAGAAAGGGCTGTATCCTTGATCCTAGAAGTCAGTTCCTTCATTGGGAGCATGAGAGTTCTTAGAGCCAAGAGAGGAGATTGAGGCCCTACCACCCCTCAATAGTGAACCAGTATAGGGGTGACCCCATGTAAGCAGCTCAGACCACTGAGGTGCCTTGAACCCTACTGGTGTTTTGGCAGTACCTGTTCTAACCAGGACCTCTGCAGCTAAGGGCTGCCCTGCCCCACTTCTTTGCCTGGCAGAGAGACCAGTTGAAGGACCCTGCTGGATGCTGGCTTGCAGTGACATGGGCTAACTGGAGAGGGTCACTAGAGTGTGGTCACATTTCCAAGCTGGGGGGAGGAAGGGTGTAGGTCTGGAAGGGGCTCCCTGTTTATCTGTGGAACTTCTTGGGGTGCTTCTGGAGCACCCTGAGATGCCTAGTATAAGTCCTTGGTCCTGATGCTATGGNCAGAGCTGCTATTGGATGTCATAAGAGCCCCAGACTGGTACCAAAGCCTTAACTGTCCATCCAGTTGCTGACTCCTAGGTGCCTGAAGCAACAGGCTCTACAAGCCAAAGAGGCTGGCTGCCATGTGACCTCCATCTCCCTCCTTCCAATCCTGTGATCCTCGGCAGGCTTGCACGTGGCCTCTGAGGAGGCAGAAACAAACCCTCAGATCTTGCCACTGGGAACCTTTCAGCGCTGGAGGCTGTGGATGCTTCTCTTAAAGGGCTATACCACTTTTAATTCAGAGCAGATCCTTAGAACAGCTGTCTAGCTGCTGGCGGGAGGAAGGAGGAGGGCGATGGCCTGGCAATAGAAGGAGGTATCCTCAAAAAGGATGCTGAATTCATTCTCAGAAGTAGTTAAAGCACAGAGGCAGAGGTAGATGGGGGCTGAGGACCAGATCCAGCTCCTCAGGCACTTTCTTCTTTCAGTAGAGGACCCTAAAGCAGCTGGGAGGAGGGTTCACCTTCTCTCAGAGGAGACAAATGAAGATGAACAGATCCCCAGGCAGTGGATTGATTATTCTTGCAGGCTGACCCATGGCAACTTAAGATATTAGGCATATTTAATGAAAAAATTACATGATCTCTTTTGCATATCAAACAGGACCTGAGATTCTTACTTGACCAGGTGTCTGCCCTGCCTGTAGGCCACTCACTGAGACCAGACATGGGCAACTCTGAGCACCAGATGCTTCAGATGGGCATTCATTCACCTGATCCTGAGTTGGGCACAGGGACCTAGACAGGAGTGCTTCTCAGCTANGTGTCAAATCTTGAGTTGGCTGTCTTGGTTCAGTCATTCCACTGACTGAGGGACCCTGAGCCACTGCTGTCCAACAGGGGACTCTGCTTTTGATTCATCCTGCTACAGAGAAAAGAACAAAGGAGGCTAAAGAGCTAATAGGAAGCTACCAGTGGGTCCTCTAAGCATCCTGACATACGTGTTTGCTTGTTTTTGCAAAGAGAAACAGAGGCTACAGAATAAAATTGGCTTTTTGTGAGGTAAGCATGGGTGGGAAAAAATGAGTCAAGGTAAGTCTTGTTTTATACTTAAATTTCTGAATCAAAAAAAATCTTTTTGAGATAAAGTCTCACTATATAGCCCTGGCAGGCCTAAAACTATATGTACTAGGCTAGCTTCTAACTCATAGAGATCTGCCTGCCTCTGCCTCNGGATTGCTGGGATTAAAAGTGTGCACCACCATGCCTGGCCCATCTTTGTTTTTGAAGGGGCAGGATCCTCCTATACAGACCTGGCTGTCCTCAAATTTAATGCTCCTGGTTTTGCCTTTCAAGTGCTGTGATTATAGACAAGTGTGTGTAAACATATACTTGTGAGGGTGCCACAGTGTATATGTGAAGGTAGAAGATAATTTTGGGGGTTGGTTCTCTCCTTCCACAGTGGGTTCTGGAGATTGAATTCAAGGGTGTTGGGTTTGTGTGTTTCATCATACCAGCTCAGCTTTCTTTCCTTCCTTCTTTCCTTTGTTCTTTTTTTTTCCTTTTGAGAAGAGTTTCTCTATGTAGCCCTGGCTGTCCTAGAACTTTCTCTGTAGACCAGGCTGGCCTCAAACTCACAGAGACTCGCCTGCCTCTGCCTCTCAAATGCTGGTTGTAGGTTTGTAAGTTGTAGGTTTGAGCCACTGTGCCTGGCTGTGCTTTCCTTATTGTTGTTAGTGGTGGGGTTGTTACAGCTCTGAATGAAATNACTATTTTTTAATTAATTATTTATTTATATTTTGGATTTCTAAGGATCAAACTCCAGATCTTGCAANTGCTNGGCAAATACTTTACCACTGAGCTANACCTCTATCTCTGNAGCATATCTTAAAATAGAGAAGATGAAAACAAGTACTGTAACTGAACACAAGCCTTCCCACTGCAGAGGAGACCTTACCTTGAAAGACACAGATTTTTTTTTTTTTTTTTGAGGCAGAGTCTCTCAGTATAGCCTGGAACTCACCATGCAGATCAGGTTGTGAGACCTTGAACTCACAGAGATCCTCCTGCCTCTGCCTCCCAAGTGCACCACCAAGCCCAGCCCTATTTCATATTTTGTCTATTAGAAAATGTCCTTGTCCCTAGGAAACAAGCATTCAAGAAGTATTCAGTGACAAAGAAGCATAATGTATCCAACTTACTCTTTTTTACTTTTGTTTATATGTGTGTGTTTGTGTGTGTTTGTTTGTGTGTGTGTGAGTATATGCCATGTGCATATAGGTGCCTTCAGAGGCCAGAAGAGGGTGTTGAATCCCTTGGAACTTGAGTTACAGGGAGTTGTGAGCTGCCTGACATGGGTGCTAGGAATTAAACTCAGGTCCTCTGGAAGAGCAGTATGCAATCTTAATCAGTTTATTAATCTGGCTAAAAGATGTTTTTTGTACTATTTTACATCATTCTTAGAAAATTTTTGTTTTGTTTTGTTTTTCAGAGTTCTCTGTAGCTCTGACTGTCCTGGAACTCATTCTGTAGACCAAGCTGGCCTCAAACGCACAGAGATCCCCCTGCCTCTGCCTCCCAGAGCTGGGATTAAAGGCGTGCACCACCACTACCCAGCTTGTTGTTGTTGTTGTTTTTTGTTTTTTTTTTTAAGACAGTGTTTCTCTGTGTAGCCCTGGCTGGCCTAGAATTCACTTTATAGACCAGGCTGGCCTTGATCTCAGAGATCTACCTGCATCTGCCTCCCGAGGNCTGGGACTACAAGCATTCGCCACCACCTCCCAGCTCTTCTAATTGAAATAATATAAAAATTGAGACAAATGTGCTGTCGCACACCTGTAATCTCAGCTCTTGGAGGCCAAAGCAAGAGGATCACCACCAGTTCAAGTCCAGGCAGGTGTACATAGTGAGTTCCAGGCTGGCAATGTCTACAAACAATTGAGGATGGTGGCACATGCCTATAGTCCTAGCAGTCAGGATGTGGAGGCAGAAGGATCAGCAGTTCAAGGCTAGTCTGGGCTNCATGAGACACTATCCCAAAACAAAACAACAACTAACAAATACAAATTTTTTGTTTGTTTGTTTTTCAAGGTAGGGTTTCTCTGTGTAGCCCTGACTGTCCTGGAACTTACTTGATAGATCAGGCTGGCGTTGAACTCACAGAGACCTGCCTGCCTTTTCCTCCCAAGTACTGGTATTAAACACAAAACTACCACTGCCAAATGGTATGGCGTTTCNTAATGGAAAAGTGTTTAATGAAGGTAGAATGATAATTTGAAAAGTCATAATTTGCAGCTAAATGTTAAAATGAGCCTGTAATCCCAGTTACTTGGGAGGCTGAGGCAGGAGGATCAAAAGAGGCCAGATTGGGCAACTTGGCAAGACTCTATCATAAAACAAAATAAATGGATTGGGGCTGTTGGTGAGTGGCAGAGCATTTGTGTAGTATGTGTGAAGTTCTGCAGTGAAGCTCCAATACTGTTGTTTTAGGGTTTCTATTGCTGTGATGAAACACCATGACCAAAAAGCAAGTTGGGGAGGAAAGTGTTTATTTGGCTTATACTTCTACATCATAGTCCACCAGTGAAGGAAGTCAGGATAGTGACTCAAACACAGCAGGAACTTGGAGGCAAGAGATGATGCAGAGGCCATGGAGGAGTGCTGCTTACGGGCCTGCTCCTCATGGCTTGCTCAGCCTGCTTTCTATAGCATCGAGGACCAAAGCACATCAAACACTAATAAGAAAATGCCCTAAGCTGGATTTTATGGAGGCATTTTCTCAATTGAGATTCTCTCCTTTTAGATGACTCTAGCTTGTGTCAAGTTGACATAAAACTAGCCAGGACAACTGTCAAGGAAATAAGAATTCATTCATCAATCAATGCTAAAACTGTTACATAAATAAATTTTGGAAAAACATGACATTTGTAGTCTTAAAGAATTAGCCCAGAGCTGACTTATTTACTCCACCAGGGACAAGGGACCTTGACTGTGGAGGACTCTGACCTTAACTTTAACAGGTAAGTGGTCAAATTTCACATATTCACTTTGAGGACAAACTGATGCCCTCTATTCTCCTGAGGGTCTGCCATGTTTGTCATCTCAGCTCTTTAAATGTGCTGCCAGAGGAATCTAACTGTGGAACAGTTGAAAGAAAACACATTTGAGTTCCTTAAAAGAATTCTAGTTTGTCAAAAAACTAAAAGAAATTTGCCAAACAGACCCGGCAAAGTGCAAAGCTCAGTGAAGGTGTGAGGTTGCAAAGAACACAGACTTTCACATTCTTTTCCTCATGCACAAGGAGGTNTCCATGTTTGTCAATACACAGATGTGACACAGATGTAGCATTTATATGAAGGCATGACAGCACCCCCACACAGGTGTCACAAGCTTAAGCAAGGACTGTTTGCACATGGCCCTCCAGACTTCTACTGTGTGTACCTGGACTCTGCCAGGACACTGTGGAGCAGACGGAGATAACCAAGCCNATGGACCTGTGGCATGACNAGAGCTAGGCAGCTGAGCTGTGATTCGGGATGGTATTTAAGAGTTAGCTAAGTCTAGGGTATTGGGGGCGGGTACAAATGATGTCCATGTGTTGGGGGTGCTGAGGCTGGTCCATGGCTGGGAGAATCATGGAGATCTGCTTTTTCCAGAACTGGTGTTTGTAGTCTTTAGCATGTGAGGCCAGCTACCATCTTGATCTGGCACCTCAGGGCTGCAGTGGGTTCCTGGGTAGCCCTTGCTTAGCATGGGACTTGGCCAGGAAAAGTCCACCAGGCACCTGAATCCAAATAAAAAATGTGGCCCACTCAGTGTTTCTGGGTTGTGTGCCAATTTCTTCACTCTCAGACTTAGAGATCTTTACAATTCCAAGGACCACAAGTATTTCACTCCTCTTCCAAGCATGGTAGCAAGTCAAGAGAGGGCCTGAAATCAGCAAGATGGCTCAGCAGGTAAAAGTGCCTGCCTCCAAGCCTGATAAACCTGAATTCTATCCCTTAGCTCTCCCAAGCTGGAAGGAGAAAACAGACTCTGGCAAGTTTTCTGACATCCACAGAAGGACCTTTGCATGCCTGTACCCTCTCCTTCACATACACACAGTAAAAAAAAAAACATAAATGTAACTATTATTATTATTATTTAGTGTTTGAAGACAGGGTTTCTCCGTGTAGTCCTGGCTGTCCTGGAACTTGCTCTGTAGACCAGGCTGACCTCGAACTCAGCCTGTCTTTGCCTCCCAAGTGCTGGGATTAAAGGCGTGCGTTTGGACCACACCTGGTCCAACAAAATCATTTTCAAAAAGATCTAGAGCCTAAGCAGTCGGGGAAGACCAGCACAGGGGTGCTTGTCACCATGTGAAGATGATGATCACAGGGACATTTGAGAAGGTGGGGGAGGCAGGATCAGTGCTCATTGGAGTATGTACAAAGAAGGCCAACTATGGTGTGAGCCTATCTGTGGTGGCTGCAGGACACCAGGCTGGCCGCAGGGAGCATAGCTTTCTTGCANGCATTCTCCAGAGCGTGAAGGATTCTGGGACTGTGGTGGCGCGGGAGGAAGAGACAGTGCCCCTGAGCAAAGTGTGTTCCTTCTGTGGAGGAGCCCTTTAGGCCACGCTGTAGGACTAGCCCACCCGCCTGTTCCGCACCAAGGTAGGGAGCCAGGGAGGTAACCAGGGTGCCGGGGGCGGAGTCTGGGGCGGGGCCCGGAAGCGAGTCGGCCCCGCCCCTGAGGCCGCGTGGCTGTGCGTCCCGGCTGTTGCGGATAAAGTTGTTTGAGGCGAGCCAGCCGCGGTCACGTGAGCGGAAGATGGCGGCCCCGGCGGGCGGCGGGGGCTCCGCGGTGTCGGTGCTGGCCCCAAACGGGCGGCGCCACACGGTGAAGGTGACGCCGAGCACCGTACTGCTGCAGGTGCGGCCGCCAGCTCGGGTGGGGAACGGGCGGACGGGTGTACGGGCGGATGGCCCGAGGTCGCCGCGCCCGGGCCCGCCCCTGCGGTTGCTCCCAGGGTTGCGGGGCGGGGCCGGGCCCTGGTGGGCGGTGCTTGAGGCAGCCAATGAGTGCCTTTCGCGCGGCTGCCCGCCCCATTCTGTGGCGGAGGCGCGGATGCTCGGGCTATGTCCCGGGGGCGGGGCAGGGTCCTCGGAGGCGCCTTTCCTAAGCATCGTGACGTCTAGGGACCTCACTAACAGGGTCATGCCACTGGAGACCTAGAATCTTCGGCGCTTGTCCGAACCCGGCTTTCTCGATCTCCAGGAAGAGTGGCGTCCCTGCCTGCTCTGCTCAGAGGCGTCCTTCCGGACCCTAGATCGGCCTTGTCTGTGTGCCCGGAAGTGAATTTTGCTAAGTCATTCACTGCTTTGGACTGTCGCCGCTTGTGACCTCGTATGAATTACGCCTGTTTATCGAACCTCTGTGGTTAGGTTGCAAAAGCGCACACTATTCATATCTGTGTCAGGAGCCCCCAGAGAGGGGAACACAGTTTAAAAATAAGGTTCTGCCATATCTAATACAGCCCCATAACCCTCTGGCAGGACCCATTTGGATTTGGGCTCATCCAGAGGAAGGTTCGGGTCATACAGCAAGTTGTACAGAGGCTGTCGGGCCGCAGCGTGGCTAGAGACACTAATTACCCCTGTGAGGCAGGTTATATCTGTGGCTAGAGGTCACCTAGAACCCAGAACATGGGACCAGGGATGGACAGGCTGTGCCACAGTTTGGGGAGTAAGTCAGGACGGAGTCGCCTGTAGGAAGGGGAAACCAGACAGAATTTGCAGGTACGGTTTGCTTGGACCTGTTGAGCGGGATGTTTGGTGTGCTGGCCTATGTGCCTGCCATATGAGTTCTCTGGTCCACATAGGTTTTACTGTCCATTCGTCGTCCCCCAGGTACTGGAGGAAACATGCCGGCGGCAGGACTTCAACCCCAGTGAATACGATCTGAAGTGAGTTTACTCAGGCTCAGCTGTGGGCTTCTCAGTTCACCTTCTCTCAACACACACACTGTCTCTGCTTTGGAAAAGTCCCTTGGGTAGTTTAAAAGAAGTTTATTCTTACCCAGTTTTGGAAGCAAAGTCCAAAATCTAGATGCTACTATGGCTGTACTCTTGAATTTTTTTTTTATTTTTTTTTATTTTCGAGGCAGGGTTTCTCTGTGTAGCTTTGGCACCTTTCCTGGAACTCACTCGGTAGCTCAGGCTGGCCTCGAACTCACAAGATCCACCTGCCTCTGCCTCCGGAATGCTGGGATTAAAGGTGTGTGCCACCACTGCCTGGCACTCTTGAATGTTTTAAGGACGAGGTGGTCTTATCTGTTTCAGCTTCTGGTTGTCCAGGTGTTCTTTGGCTTGTGGTTGCATCACTATAGTTTCTGCCTTGATCTTAAAATGGCCTTCTCTTGGTCTGCTGTAAGGATACAAGTCACTGGGTTTAGGGTCCCCTGGATAATCCAGAGTGACCTCATTTAATTTACTCCTTTAACTTAATACCTATAAATACCTGTACCAAATAAGGTTGTGTTCACAGATTTTAGGGGCAAGAGCAGTGATGTATCTTTTGGGGAGCACTGTCTAACCCTACAATATAGGATTTTTAGCTCATTTGAGTAAGTTCCTGGTGGGGCTCTTAGGACAAAGACCTGGTCGTGGAGAAATGGGTAGAAACCTGTAAACAGATTGTCACCCTCCTAGCCACTGTAGTTCTTCCATGTGTGTTTGGGTGTGGGTGCATTGGTACAAAGAGAGGGGCAGAGCCTCCACCAGGTCCTCAGGTCTGAGGCCATAGGAGGGGTGCATCTCATGTATAGCTTTTCACTTTAGAGACATATTTTCACAGCATCGTTGTCCTAACGCAAGAGCCCACTTTCCTGGCCTTTCCCACACTGCATTATGAGCTTTCTAGGAAGAAGTTTCTTTGAAAAGATAACCTGTATCAGGCCATTCCAGGCTCCAGCTCCCGTTCTGGTTATCTAAGAATCACAGAACATGTGCTCTGAGGGGCTAAGCTGTCCTGCAGTATCCTGCCACAAAGCTTTGTACCAGCTCTGTTTTGTTAACCTGCCCATGGTCCACATAATGGTGTCTGGTTGGAGGAATGACTATAATTTGAGTCGGTTCCTCTACAACGCCGTATTAGCTTTGCCCTAGTCTCTCCTTTCCATCCACTGACTGTAATTTGTTTAAGAAGTGCTGCCACTGCCCTGGCTGGTGGCTTTCCTCTGGACCTATTGCTGTCAGTTCTCGGGCCTGCTGTCCTGGTTTGCACTAGCATTTTCTATGGCAGCTTGCAGTTTTTGAGGCTCTGTTGAGGATTGGGATCAACAATGTCCCATTCTCAATTCTACTTTTATCTCTCTATTTTCTTTTTCTTTTGCAAGACAGGGTCTCACCGTGTAGCCCTGGCTTTGAGCTCACAGAGGTCCTCCTGCCTTTACCTTCTGAGTGTTGGGATTAAAGGTGTGTGCCACCACACCTGGCTCGTTCTCAGTTCTTTCAAACACCCTTGGGATTTATAAATAGATCACAGTCCCAAAAACTGTTATTTCCAACAGTGTCGTGCATTTATTAATGTTGGGCTAGTCACTTTCTTTATTCAGAAGTAGTTGTGTATAGACCATATATTCAAATTTCACACAAATTTATCTATCTAGTTCTGTTGTTTCTTCCTAAATGTTCATTAAAACAGAGCTCAGAGTCTGAGCCCTGTTGTCCTCCAGCAGTCCTCAAGTGGCCCATGCCTGTTCCCTAGGCAAGGCCATGAGGCTTTGTGTTTTCAGAGTTGTGGGCTGGAACTTTTCTCAGACATGTGAACTGTAGAGTGGATAGTTGTTCTCATTCCCAGAGAGTCTTAGGACCTAAGGGAGTCAGGATGAGAAGGAACAAGGTGAGGAAGGTATTGGGTGGAGGCTGTGGCCTTTCCCCCAGTGATGGCATTGAGCAAGCTTCTCTCTCTTCTTGCCTGCTCTCTTCCAAGGGGCAGTAATTAGCTTCTTGTTGACCCATAATGGGATGTCAAGAGCCATGCATCAAGATCCAAATGTCACCTTTGTGTGGCCTGAACTGTCATTGAACTCTCCAGTTTTGAGCTGAGCTGTCTGGAGAGGGCAAATGTCCAAGATAATAGCCTGAGTCTTCACTGACACTTCCGGATCTCTTGGTCCTTTGGTGCTTCTGAGAAACCATATGTTTGAAACCCCTACAAGGCCACTGAACTCTCTTCAGGCCTTCCTGCACACTAACCCTTCAGAATGTAGACAGAGAGGTAATGGCTAATGTGACTTTGTATCTTGTCTGATCTCACTCTGAATTCCTATAAGGACATTGGACAGGGCTGTTCCAGAGGCGGTTCTTGTATGGTCTGTGTCTTGTGCTTATTTCATGCTCCTGCAGCAGGCAGGAGTGATGGGAATAGGGTTTTTCAGGCTGGTATATATTGCCTAAGCCAGAGCAACTTTGGCAGCTGGAATGACAGAGGATAGTCTGATGAACTTTCCTTGGTCTTGCTTGAGACAACTTTCTTTTTTTCTTTATATTTTATACATCAATTATGTATGGTACATGTGTACCAAGCATGCTTGTGGCGGTCAGAGGACAACTTGCTGGAGTCAGTTTTCTTCTTTTACCAGCTTGTTGTCATCCATCGTGTAGGGCTTTTTATGCGTCAGGGTTTTAAAAAGTCCAAGCTGGCCCCCAATTCTCTACACAATCAAGATGATCTTGAACTCCTGATCCTTCTGTTTCTCCCTCCTAAGTACTGGGATTACAGGCATGGGCTACCATAACCAGGGATGTACAATACTGGTCATTGAACCCAGGGCTTCGTGCATGTTAGGCAAGCACTTCATCAACTGAGCCACATTCCCATGAGACAGCTTTATGAAGGTCAGCTCTCAGGCCAGTATCTGCTACAGTATCTCTAGGTGCTGCCCTCACCTTTGCATAGGCTTATCCTATTGTATTCCTATTCATATCCCAGCCAGTCTTGTGCCTCTTTAAAGCTCCCTGTAGTCCGAGACTTTGCCTTTTGTTTCTTCAGGTCCTAACTTTCTGCTATTGTAGCTGAGGGGATAGTAGGCATGGGGCTGTGTCTTCAGGGCAGTGTATGACTGTGTCTGTTGTGCAGGTTTCAGAGGACCGTGCTTGACCTCTCTCTCCAGTGGAGATTTGCCAACCTGCCTAACAATGCCAAACTGGAGATGGTGCCTGTGTCCCGGAGCCGTGAGGGACCTGAGAACATGGTAAGTGTGCAGCTGTGAATCGCAATGGCGCTGCTTCTCTTTCTCTCCTGGGACTGTGGACCATGGGATGGTACTGCAGTGGGCTGAATGGGAAATGTGTCAAAGCTTTGCGCATGGGCCTGAGAAGGGTTGGAGAGGTTGAGACAAGTCTTGTGATCCATTCTGCCTTCCTCAGTTAAGCCAAAGCTACATTTCCTACTTGAATAACTCAGGACTGGGAGTGAAAAATTTCTTCCATTATGCAGGTTTTTTTTTTTTTTTTTTTTTTTTTTTTAAATTGTGTTGTTTTGTGTTTTGGTTTTGTTGGGGTTTGTTGGTAGCATTTCCCTACCAGCTGGATGTTTCTCGTCAGAGNTCCCGAATTGCTGTATGGACATGGCTGACAGACACTTGCTTTTCTGTCAGCCTCCCTAGAGTTCTTGCTGTGCCTCAGTTGTAGCCTTGCCCACTTGCTGACATGATCTAGGGCAGTGGTTTTCAACCTGTAAGTTGCAACCCCTTGCGGGGGTCAGATGATTTTTTCACAGAGGTTGCATATCAGATATCCTGTATATCAGATATTTACATTATGATTCATAACAGTAGCAAAATTATAGTTATGAAGTAGCAATGGAATAATTTTATGGTTGGGGGTCACCACAACATGAGGAACTATATTAAAGGGTCGCACAGCATTAGGAAGGTTGAGAACCACTGCTGTAGGGGATCGGGGACTTGCTTCACGTTGGTTGTAGCTCATGTGTTCCTCATTAAAGATCTGGTTGCTATGAAGCATATAAAAGGGTATGCTCAGTAATAAACAGAAATTGAGAAAACACTAATACACACCTTTCTGCTGTGTAATAAACTCCCCTGAAGTTGCTGACATCTTACTAATCTTACTAAATGTTCATATCTCATAGGATCCTGGGGGCTGGGTTGGGAAGCAACTCATCTTTGGTCTTCCAGAGAGGCTGCACTGCTGCTGTCTGCAGCTGGGGTAGTGGTAAAGGGGATGTTTCCATGATGGCTCACTAATGTGCAGCCTGCATAAAGGTGTTCATGAACTTGATGATACAGCCCTCCTGGGAAGCTCCCTCAGGCATCACACCCCTCCTCAGTATGGGTGTTCAGAAGGTGGGGAGGGCCTGACTCTAGGAATCTGGGTCTGCCAGGATAGTGTTCTTCCTAATTAGAGGTTAACCTCTTACCTCTCCAGATTCGGATTGCATTACAGCTGGATGATGGCTCCAGGTTGCAGGACTCTTTTTGTTCCCGCCAGACCCTCTGGGATCTTCTCAGCCATTTTGTACAGACCAGGTGAGCACCAGCAGGCAGATCCCAGACTCTTTCCCGCCCCCTCCTGGCAGAAGTCTGAAACCCACACTGTGCTTCTGGCCAGAGCTCTGGCTCTTTGGCTTTTGCAGTCCTGATCGACTGGAGATAAGCATTTGAAGGTATTGGCAGCTCGGCTTACAGGCCTGCTGGCCTCTTGTCCTCCAGAAAGAGCAAAGGTGTTCCTTCATCTTTGTGGGGACCCAAAAGATCCCAAGGACTGATGAGCTGCAAAGGGAAATGAGATGGGGACTCTATCTCCCCTTGTCTGTGTAAGATCTATGTTTTGGGGATCCTTGATTAGAATGAGCAAAAGGCCACTGCCTGCCTGTTGCTGTGACATTGCTTTATACAAATGAGATTTCCTGATATGGTTTTGTCAGTTCTTGTTGATTAATAGTTTAAATTCTAAAGTATGTGACATAGGATTTATGTTTTCTTTGTGGGGTGGAAGTCTGTCTACTTTTTAGGTTTTTTTGTTTGTTTGTTTGTTTTGTTTTGTTTTGAGACAGGATCTCTCTGTGTAGCCCGGACTGTACTGGAACTTGCTCTGTAGACCAGGCTTGAACTCAGAGATCTGCTTCCCTTTGCCTTCTAAGTGGTGGGATTAAATGCATGCCCCCCCCTTCCCCAAAAGTCTGTCTACTTTAAAGATCTCAACAAGCAGAATAGAAGGAGTAGTATTTGCTTTAGGTGAGTTGCTTTCCCTTTTTGAGTCTCTGTGGCCTCATTTATACCATGGCAGTGGGTGGACAAAGTAAGCTAATGTGTCTGGTGCAGTGAGATGTGGCCTGGCACAGTGCTTTGTGTGTGTAGGAGAATGACTCTGAATCTGATGCTTATGGTGGCACCACAGGTGAAGTATGCCTTGCTGTAGCAAAACCCGATTGCAGTGGACAGGAAATGCTGAGCTGTCCCTATGGATGATGGTATGAGGTCTACAGGTTCTGTTCTCTAAGACACTGGTGTCAGCAGCCCTACCGGCAGTGAGAATTAAAGCCAGGTCTAAAGTTGATTTAACAATGAGTTGAAGGAGTTGGAGAGATAGCTTAGTGGTTAAGAGCATTAGCTGCTCTTCCAGAGGACCCAGGTTCAATCCCCAATGCCTACATGGTAGCTCATGACTGTCTATAACTCAAGTTCCAGAGGGTCCGATACCCTCATACAGACATACTTCACACAGACATACATTCGGGCAAACACCAATGTGTATAAGACAAAAATAAATAATTTTTTTTTTCAAGACAGGGTTTCTCTGTGAAACAGTCCTGGCTGTCCTGGAACTCATTCTGCTGGCCTCGAACTTACAGAGATCCACCTGCCTCTGCCTCCCAAGTGCTGGGATTAAAGGCNTGTGCCACTACCACCCAGCAATAAATTGTTTTTTAAAAAATGAGTTGAGGTCAGGTGTGAGCAGCTATGTAAATATGAGGCCCATGTGATGGCCAGGGAGAGTTGGTGGCTTTGTTAGACAGGAACTCCAGGACTTGTCATGTCCTTAGAGTTCTGGTGAGATCATGGACACAACTGGTTAGAAAGGATCACTCAGGCTGTGGATATAGTTCAGTGGGGAGCACTTGCCAAGTGTGTATAAGGCCCTGAGTTTGATACCTGGTAACATGTATGTGCATGAGGGCACACACGCACAAAGTGCATTCTTCTGCTAGGCATGTCTAATGCCCATAATTCAGGACACTGAGGCAGGAGGCTTGTGAGTTTGAGGCCAGCCTGGTTTACACAGTGAGTTGCAGACCAGCTTGGGCTATATAGCATGACCTTGTCCCCAAAAACAAGGGAGGGAAGAAGGCAGGAAGGCAGCCTGGCTGACTGGCTGNNNGGCTGGTAGGCTAAGGTGGGAAGGAATTGTTGGAAATGTAAAATGTAGGAACACAGCAGCAGTTGGGGCCACCTCAGTGTAAGGCTTGTCCCTCACAACTGCAGGTCACCTGGCCAGAGCACTGCTGCAGCTCCATGGGCTCCTCCCCATGGTGGTTGTGGGTATTGACTACCAGAGCAGGCCTGGGCTAATGCTTGGACGTGGCTTAGTATGTTACTGCTGGCTATTGCCAGGCNGCTTGAAGCTGAGTTCTCGGGGGGTAGAGCTCCACATCCATGGAGGGCAGAGAGCAGATCACTCAGAGTCAGTTGGGTTGCTCAGCCTTCTGTGCCAGGTCACTCACTACAAAGCAGGTCCAGAGAATGGAGGCTCCAGACTGAGCCTGGCTACAACAGGGAACTTTCCAGAGCTGAAGACACAGTAGCCCTGACTGAGAGGCTTGTATAGACACAGCCAGTAGGCAGAAGACCCTTATCAAGGGATGTTGTAAAATGCAGGGTCTGAGGACAGAAATGATTCTGTTGCCTTCACAGGGGAGCACAGGCCTGGAACTGTGTGGGACAGAGCAGTGCCTTCAGAATCTGCTTGTGCTAGAATTCTTTCTCTTGCCAGGGTGTCATAGAAGAGTGAGGATAGAACAGACAACCCTAGATGTGGAAGGTCCCAAGTTTACTCTGCATATCTCTGTAAGAAGCTGCTGGTCTCCAAGGAAGGAGACTACAGACTTTGTACTGGGGTGCTGGGGTGCTGGGGTGCTTTGGCAAGTTTCCTCAAGGAACATCAGGGGTGGGTACAGATAAAACAAAATAGCTATGGGAAAGATGTCAGGAAATATGCAAGGCCTGGAGAAAATGCCTGAGATTCAAGATGCTATTCTTGGGTGTCCCCCTAGGCTCAGTGCAGGATCAAGTGGGCTACTTCTCCTTTACTGTCATGTCTTTCATCACAGGAGAGTGAAGTTGAAATGGCTCAGAGTATCTTAGGTTGTCTCCTGGTGAGGGACTGAGGGAACCAGAAGAGGTGGGAGAAAACACTGGTGTCCATGTCTCTCAGGTTGTGTTGACTCCTATCATGAGTGCAGTTGAAGACACAGATAATAGCATGATCCAGGAGACTATGCAGCCCTGAGGTCAATGCCTCTGGGCCCATGACAGTTGGCATGTCTGTCCATGGATATTATAGATACTTTTTAAACATGGGAGTATTGGATACAGAGTGATTTATGCCCAGTTTTCTTTCATGATACTGGGGATTGAACCTGGGGCTTTGTGCATGCTAGGCATGTGTATTACCACTAATATATCCTTAGCCCACTCTTTACTTTTTTACTATGTGTGTGTGTGTGTGTGTGTGTGTGTGTGTGTGTGTGTGTGTGTACCTTGAACTTGCCAATTCAGGTAGATTGGCTGGCCAGTAAGGCCTAGGGACCCTCCTGTCTCTGCCTCCTGGCACTGCTATTACAGATTTTGCCATGAGGCCCAGCTTTTTTATGTGACATCTAGAGGATTGGACTCAGATTTCCACGTTTATGTGGCAGACATTTCCCTGCCTAAGCCATCTCACTGCCACTCCTTTTACTTTTTGAGACAGGGTCTCTCTTATTTGTCCAGGCTGCCCTTGAACTTACACTGTAGCCTAGGCAGGCCTTGAATGTAGAATCTTTCTGCCTCAGTCTCCTGAATGCTTGCATGCTGTCATTCTGTGCTATCAGGTCTTTCTTTTTTGTTTGTGATTGTCATAAATGTTTTCCTGAAGATCCTCATAGTGTCCCTTCCTGCATGTTGTCTTCTGCTGAGTGGACATAGCCTCCATTTGTACCTGATTTGTATACCTGTGCTGACAGGCCCTGCTCCTCATTGTGTGGCCTGCATAGGCAGAGCTAGAGTGGACCACTCAGCTTCCTGCCATCCTGCTTCCTCCCTCAGGATAAATTCAGAGATAGAATCACTGGACCGAGAGGTAAGACATCCATGAATTCCAGCTCTGAACTTTCAGACCTGAGCTGCTGCCCACTCATGCTCCATGGTAGGTGCATTTTCAGTCTCATAGTGAGGGATAGGGACTGTGTAGCAGGGACAACAGTCTCATCAGTGGAGATTCGATGTGTAAGCAAATTCCAAGTGGTGAGTCCAAGGCTTTAGGTGTTCACCTCTTTGATGCTTCCTGGAAGGTGGAGAAATCCAGGAACACTGTGCGTGCCATGCCTGTGGGAGTGCCAGAGATTGGGCACTGAGGTCCATAGCCCACGAAAGGGCCTTATTGAAGTTATCATATCTTATATAAAGCATGCTTTGTATATATGTGTTTGGGGGACACTGGGCGGCTTTCTGGACTGGAAGTAGCATAGCTTTGGAAAGTGGGTCTTTCTGGCCTGACCTACCCCCACCCAGACCACTGGGAGTGCCTTGTAGACCACATATGCTGGTCATGGACATAACTCAGAACTTTATAGAAACATGTTAATGAAAAAGTAAAAAGAAGTATAATTAATTATTGATAAGTTTAACTAAGTACACCTAAAGTGTTATCCTTTGAATGTGGGGTGGGGGTGGGATGTGGCGGCGTCGCACGCCTTTAACCCCAGCAGTCAAGAGGCAGAGGCAGGCAGATCTCTGTGAGTTCAAGGCCAGCCTGGTCTACAGAGTGAGATCCAGGACAGCCAGAGCTACACAACATAGTGAAACCCTGTCTTGAAAAAAACAAAAACAAACAAAAAATGTTCTCCTTTGAATGTGTAATCAGTTGAACCAGTTATTCATGGTATGAGACTTTTGAAGATTTATTTATTTATTTATTGGTTTTTTTTTTTTTTAGACAGGATTTCTCTGTGTAATCCTGGCTGTCCAGGACCAGGCCAGCCTTGAACTCAGGAATCTGCCTGCCTTCTCTAGCCTCTGCCTCCTGAGTGCTGGGATTAAAGGCATGTACCACCATGCCTGGCTTTAGATTTATTTCTGTTTTTCATGTTTGTCTGCTTATATGTATGTGTATATATATGTATGCTTGGTATACATACANGTAACTGGGTTTTATAGATGGTATACATCCATAACTCCCCTGGAGTTAACTGGAGTTAACAGATGCCTGTGAGCCACCATGTGGTTTATAGAGACCCAAGCCAGGTCCTCTGCTAGAGCAACAAACAAGAGCTCTTAACTGCTGAGCCATCTTTCCAGACCTGGTATGAAGTTTTTGAAATTGGAGAGTCTTTCTTGGAGCTTCGGCCAGCCCTAGTTGCTTGCCTCAGGGACTTGCCAGGCCTGCTGTCTACTTCTCTGGCACCAGGAAAGTAGCTGGGGTCACTGAGCTGCCCCGTGGTCCCATACCCTGATGTCTGATGAACAGCTGCCCTGATCACTGGCCACACAGATGGGCCTGTGCTTGTTTTATGGTCATATGGTGAAGCACCCCTTCAGTGGTTAGGTGTCCAAAGGCTATAGAAGTGAAGGCTAAGAATGTGTGGAGAGAGACAGGGACCCTGGGGCTTTGTAGTATTACCCAGGCCTCCTGCTGTGAGTCAGAATTGACCACATGTCCGGAGGTCCTGTGGCTATCCACACAGCCCACATGGGTGTGTAATCAGTAGGGCCAGTCCAGCAGGCCATGTCAGGCAAGTGGCCACCAGGAAGTGTTGAGTAAGACAGAGGAGATGGGGTGTGAGGGACTGGGAGGACATGAACTGAAGGATATGCTTTGGAACACCCCAGGACTCAGGCAGGTTCAGACTCTGCCTGTCTCTGCCCCCAGGCTAGTCTCTGAAGTCTATTTGGGAACAATGTGGTGATTTTTGTGTTTTCTGGTTCTTTTTGTTTATTTGTTTGTTTGTTTTGTAAATGTCAAGTTCATGAACTCATTGCAGAGGGGACTTGCCCTCAGAGATGCCAACTGCGTATGCTGGACACTCCCAGGACCCCTACTGGTTCCATTTGCCCTGTCCTCAGATGTTCCCTTTCTCGAAGGGGTCCTCTTCTCTGCATCTGTCCCTCTGTCCCTTACTATGTAGCCCAAGCCCTCTCTCTGCCACTCCTAACTCTAAGTGGTTAGCTACAGCTCTCAGGAGAGCTGGGTGATTCTTGAGGCCCACAGGGTATGATAGGTTGTAGAGAAGACTGTGGGTGAGCATAGCACTCCTGGGGCTCTGAGGTCAAGTCTGTGGCCATATTCAGGGTAGGTTGGTATACCCAGTGGGTACCAGCTCAGCTCCTGGCTGAAACTGTCTGGGTAGGACAAAAGGCTTCCTTCCTTAGACTTGTGTAGGCTCAGTTGTCTGGGCCTCCTTGGTCCCTCTAGATAGAACATGAGCTCATGGGACTCCACTGTCACCTAGTGCTCTTAGGATATGACTTCACCCTCAGAGGGCACCTAAACCAGGAGAAGCTATATTACCTGCAGTCACAGATCTGGTGTTTTTTGCTGGTTTTATCTGTATGTGTTGTTCTCATATTTGGGGACATGGTAGTGCCAGGCTTTTCTTGGCAGCACTGATGTTAACACCAGTCCTATGTTAGTGAAGTCTGAATAGATGACATATACAAAGCCTGTAGACAGTGCTTGTCCCTAGCATATAGTGCCCTCACAAGGAGCTGAGCCCCAAATACCCAGACTATCTACTCCTAAGGGGATGATGAGCTTTGTAGTGGGTGAAGCATGCATCTGAAGCCAACAGCAATGGCATCTATGTCCTGCCAGCCACAGTGACTCTTGCCAAAGGGGGCTTGCTTGTCTTAGACCTTGCTACATACCACTAGCACTTTCCCTTATGCCTAGGGGCATCTCTCATGTGGGTGAGCGGGCTCCANAGAAGCCATTAGCCACCACCTGGTGGTGCATTTCTCATTCCGGATCTTGATGTCCTGTGGCTCAGTCTGGCCTGGGGGAAAGGAGTAGGCCCTGTGAAGTCTGTGTGAGTGTGATGGTGTCCCCACTAGTGCATGAGGGGATGTCTTCCAGTCCTATCACCAGGACTGGCAGTTCTGCTTGCTAGGCAGGGGTGGCAGGTCTGGAAGCTCTTTTGGCTGCCCCTTCCTGGGCCTGTGGCCACATGGCATGTTTACACACTGCTCCTGTCAGACTCTGCATGAGGGAATTTGATCCGCTTGCTGCTTGCTCTGGAGAAGCTACACATCTAAGCTGGCCACTGTCTGATAACTTGATGTTGGATTCTGCCCCCATCCGTGGTTTGTTATCCTATAATGCCCCAGGTAAGGACTCCTAGAAGGGGTGCTGCATTGGCCATGCCCTTGCTGCTAGTTTGGGCATCCATGGGTCAGGTGGCCAGGCAGTATAGCTGGCCTTCTTGCAGNAATGTGTTATATGTCTGGTATCTGGGAGGCAAAGTCTCTTAGTGTTCTTGTCTTCCTTCCCAGTCTGTATCCTTGTTCTCTGGCCTGTCTTCTTGGCTAGTAAGGGTAGTTCCAGTACAGTTACACAGTGACTTGTATGAAAGGCCTTCTACAGTTCTGCTTAGCATTGTATGGAGGGGATACCAGCTGTGGACCATACATATCCCACTGAGCCAGAAGCCTGTCTTGCAGGGTGGGCTTTGTGGTCTCCTTAAGCTCTGTTATCTTATTGTACTGACAAGGCTTCTGGAGACAGGTGAAGCGGCAGTGCTGGACCTTGTCAGGAGGGGCAGTACTCCAGGAGTGGGGAGCATACAAGGGCAAAACCAGAGCAGAGTACTAAAGGAAAACACGTCCTGCACACAGGCTGCAGAGGTCCACTGGTGGACTTGGGTTCAAATGCTCGTCTGCTTTTCTGCTGTCCTTGCTGTGGGGCTATGGATCTGACACTCAGTCCTCATTTCCTTTCACCAGTGCCAGGTTCACTCCTGTGACCCTGACCCACTGGAGCTGTGTTTGATACACGTGTACCCCAAAGGTCCTTTGAGCATGGTGGGGGTTTCCAAATACTCTCTTGAGGAGTCAGTCCTGTGCCTATCTTACATTCTAGATGGTCCTCGAGTACTGACTTCTACCTCTCCCTGCCCTGCCCTGTCTAAGCCCAACACTTACCTAATCCTTTCGTCCTGACTCTGTCCATCTGTCTAGGCCATAACGACCATGAGGCCCAGGCTGGGTTGTGGTCTTCTCCTTTGCCTAGTCCTTGTCCACAGGCCCAATTCCTCCCTTTTTCTTTGGAGAACAACTGACCTGAGCATGTTTTCACTAAGGTCTGAGATGGGATCTCTAGATGCAGGAACTAACTTCCATTCAGTTGTCATGGGCATTGGCAGAGGAAATGCTCAGGGCCAGTCAGTCATCCGGCTCCGACTAGTCACCTTGTGTCAGCAAAAGGTGGGCTACTGTGTGTGTGTGTTGAGGGGGGGTGGATGTTACTGTGTGTCTTATTGTGCTTGGGTCCAACCAGTGCCCCCTCTTGGGGCTTCCATGTGCAGAATGGCAATATATGGAGAAAAGAGAAAGGGCCCAGGTACTTAGCCTTCAGGGACATTGTTTGAGAGGTGGTGAGAATGATAGAGAATGGGAGTGGGGGTAGGTGCCTACCATATTTGTCATCCATCAACTGTGCTCAGTACAAACTAAGCCTTTGACACTAAGGTTTGGATTTCAAATGTTGATTGTTCTCTAAGCTAGTAATACAAAGTGTGTCGTTATCTTAGGATGCTCAGATGCAGGCTGATGGGTGTGTCCTGAGCATGTTTGACAAAGTCTGGCTGAGTCAAATGAGGCTAGGCAGGGTAGGCAACCCAGCACATGTTTAATTGAAAAATATTTTCAACTAATACAGGGTTTCCTATGATCTAAGCCTATCATAAGTTGAGAGGAGTTTGTGTGTTTATTTCAGACACACCATAAATTTTTAGTATCTGGCTAAATATACATAATGATATTAAGAGAAGAGTCTTATTGTAAATGTATATTGATTTAAAGAGATACACAAAAGATTTACAAGGAAGATTGTAAAGACTGCTTCCCANCCCTTTCCTGCTTTCTGCCTTTGCCCTCAGCTTATCAGTAGAGCTGAGTGCTGTGTGTGACTGCCATCCAGGATGGGGCAGACCAGCTCTCTCATCCTGTTTTGGGTAACCATCACCTTGAAAGTTAACCCTGTGGACATCTGGTTGTTCTTCATAAGAAAGTACTACTCCCACTCTCTGCACAAAAGGGACACTTGTGCTCTCCAACACAAAAGGGACATGCCTAGGACATGGTGGAATCCAATGCAATCTAGTGCAATCCAGTCATTCTGGGCTCTGGGTCAAGTACAAATTGCAGGCCATTACTTCAAGCGCTTGCAGGTCAAGAACTAATATTCTCTAGCCCTTCTGGGAGATTGCTACCTTCCCTCAGTCCTACTGTTCCCTTTTGGCGTCTGGGCTAATGGAATAGCTCATGGCAGTGCATATAGCCTTGAGAACCTAGACTGCTTAGAGTCTGCTGAATGGTTCTGTGTCTTGAGCTGGTCTTGGGTGTCAGCTCCTAGAGGTGGTTCCAGATAAAGGCTAGATCCAGAACTCTCCAGACTGCTTAGAGGTTTCATGAGGTGATGTTGGCATTGTGCAGCATGGGGGTAGGGCTGCTTATCCCCTCAGGTCTTGTGCCATGTGGTGGCCTCTTGGCTGGAGGGGTTAGGAGGAATCCTTGGCCATGTGATGATGGCTGAGGCCCTACTTGGGGCTCCATGCAGCCCTCGGTTGCCTCCTTCTGAAGGTTATAGGATATAGGAGAGAATTAGGAAGGCTGGGGATGGCTAGCAGAGGGCTGAGGCCCTGAACCTGGATCCCTGGAATTTCCACGGTGCTGGGTTAGGGGTCCTGAAGTCTCTGCTATGCCCTGTGGTGGGCTCCTGATGTTTTCTTTCTTCTCTTGACAGGGAGCGTCTGCAGCAACTGGGTGAGAGGACCCCTGTCTGTGTGTACATGAGGGATGAGGTAGGTGTTGGCCACCCGACTGCTCTCCTACACTCCAGCAGCCCAGCCCACTTTCCAACCTGGAAATTTCACTGACTTGAGTCTTCAAAGCAGTGGCAGGAGCAACAGCTCCTGAAAGCATGATGTGTTCTGTGGAAAAAAGCGGAACAGCCGGCTCCACTGGAAGCCGACCACGGCCGCCTGGGCTGCTCCTGAAACCTCCCTCAGTGCCCTGTTTGTTTTTTCAGCTTCTCTCAAAGCCGGAGAGTCACAAAAGTGGTTTCATTTTAGTAAATATTTGCTTTGCTCCGTGTTTTGATCTTTTTCAAAACTGAGTGCAGCGTGGCGCAGGCAAAGCTGGCAGAGAGGCTGTGCTGGCCTGCCAGCCCCGCCTGCCACCATGAGGACCCTCCTAGCCCTGGGTCCCCTGACCTCACAGGGGCTTTTTGTTTCTTCCCTGGCCTGGTGCCTTGTCCTGGCTTAAGCAGAGGCATGCTGTTTCTGCGGGTCCTCAGGAAGGCCCTAGGGTGGGACAGGGCTTTCTCTGTTATCCCCATTTGAGATTCCTCAACCCAAGGCTGTGTGGGGCATGAGGAACTGTGAGGATCCCCTGGAGGCTGAGGAGGCTGCTCTGACCACATTTTTCCTGTGAAGAGATGGACCACAGGACCCCAGGGACCCCAGCCTGATGATCCTGCTTGGCCACATACTCTGGGTCTCGTGCTATGTGTAACTGTCTGCCCTTGTGGAAGCTCCTCAGAGGGCCAGCATTGGTTCAGTGGGTGTGGCCAGTCTTGCCTGAGCCCTCCCTGCCCTGAGCTGTTGTCAGAAGTGACCTAGGAGAGGGGAGGACCTAGACAGACGGGGCAGTGTTACTGAAGTAGCCAAGACTGGAGATGGTAGAGCAGTTGCCATAGTGGAGTCAGATGGTATGCTGAAAGGCATACCAGGCCAGGCNAGAAGAGCACGTGAGACCATGCATTCTGATTTGGGGCTCCTACAGCTCAAAAGAGTTTTGAAGAGTGGGTACCACCACCTTGCCTTCGGTCTACCAGACAGGGTGGACTATCTCTGTGACCTGTGTGGTACTGAGAAGAACCTGATGCAGGGACCTATCTTTCTGGAACCCCCAGGCTCAAGTTGCCTGCTGCCTCTTGCCCATTGTAGAGGGCCATGAAGCTGACTGTAGTGTGGTGGCCTGGAGCTATGACAGGTCTAATAATTTAGAAAGATAATGGGGAGGCCCAGTGGAGATGCTGGCCAGTAGTGGCTGTGGAGCCTGGAGCTGAGGGAGTTATTGGGAAAATGGGGCCTGCAATCTGCCCTCATCCCCAAGATGCTGGCCAAGGAGCCATCTGTGAGTCTTCAGTCTCCTGTCCCTAATCATAGCTGAAGGCTGAGCACAGGATTCTGGGTTGCTGGGCATCCTAACTCAGCTCAGTCTGCCCTCTTTAGACATAGTGGGCTCAGTGCACAGCTGAGGAAGCCAGGCCAGGTCAGGAGATAGATGGTTAGCGGTCCTTACCAGCTGCAGACCAGTTGTATACTTGCTCTCACAGAATGTGGGGACTTTCACGGACAGCTGAGGGGTGTGGAGAGAGGGCACCTGATCAACACTGGGCCTTGGCCTGGGGGGATTTTACCAACCAGGGCTCAGTAGGTAGAGGGGGTTGTTCCAGGCTTGAGGATCCAGGCAGGGGCCTATGTGTCTTTTGTTTTTCTGCAGGTGACTGGTAGAGCTGCCTTGCAGAGCACGACGCTTCAGTCACTGGGCCTAACAGGCGGTAGTGCCACCATCAGGTAGGGGCATCAGAGTCTCTAGGCTTGGGGATCTGTTTAGTTAAAAGAAAGGTAGCAAGGTGTGGTGCATGCCTGTCATCCTAGCACTTTGGAGACTGAGGTGGAGAGCCTGGAGGGGGAGGAATATGGAAAAACTGGGGAGAAAATGTACCATAGCTGCCTTCAGGGACCATTCCTTGTAGCCATTTTCTCTTTTCTCCTCTGGAGAGAGGAGAAGTGGATTTCAGAAGGGACCAGGAAGGAGGGAAGGACCACTCAGTGGTGTTACACACTCACTTTTTTGCTTCCCCCAGATTTGTCATAAAGCAGTATGACACCATGGGCAAACAGGAGCCCATNGCAGTCAGGAGCAAGACCCCAGGAAGTCCAACCACCTCCATGTCAGCTGACCAGGCATCCAGCAGCCCCTTGCTTCCTTTGAATTCTGGGGAGTTCAGCAGAGGAGACCTGAACTATCAGGGTGATGCAAGCACCTCAGGGACCAGCCTTGGGAGTGGCCCAAAGCCAGCAGATGCTCAGGCAAAGCAAAGCGCAAAGGAGTCTGCATCTGCACCGTTTGTTCCCTTCTCTGGTGGAGGGCAGCGGCTAGGGGGCCCTTCTGGGTCCTTTAGATCTCTGATATCACCTTCAGCCAAGTCACCCAAGTCTTTCTCTGGCCCTGGGGGCCCTTCTAAGCCCAAGAAGTCAAAGCCTGGTGAGGAGCCCCAGCAGGAGCCTGAACCGGTAAGGAGTATACTTAGCTCCAGGGCTTTCTCCTGACCGAGACTGAATGTTGGCCAGGCATCTCCTGGGAACAGGACTGTTCTGTTTGAGCTTCCTATTTAAGTATGTGGAAATATGAACTGCCCATATCACCACCAGCTTGCTTGTGCCACCCAGAATGTTCTACATGGGGTTTTAAACCTGGCTTATCCCCATGGGGTGACTGAGAACAGCAGCTACCCACCTTCTGCCTGGTTAGGAGGTTTGATAAGGTGAAAGTGGCTTTGAGCATTCCCATACCAGGCATCTTTCCTGTCATCTTCTTGATGCTGGGCAGCAGGTCTGAGGCATAGATGGAGATTGTGTTAGGTAGGAGTTAGTTGTGTAAGAAAGGCAGTGAAATTGTCTGTGGGTCAGGATGTCCATAACTTCATTGAAAGTTGAAACAGGAGGACTTAAGCCTGCTGGTAGGGATGACTTTGGCATGGAAAGTACTCTTGGCTGCTGCTCATCTTAGTTAGGAGAGAGCAGCTCATTCTCCTGATCTCTCAGGAAATGTCCCGCTCAATGGTCCCTGNTCTAGAATGACCTGTGCTGTGTTACTTCTTGTATGGTGGGCTTTCTTCAGGTAGAGCTTATTACTATGCAGTGCACCTGTTGCTGTGTGTTCCCATTGCAGTACACACCCATTTAACTAGTTTTGCAAAACAGTTCTTTATCTTTTTTTTCCAGTTTTTGTTTTTTTGAAACAGGGTCTTACTGTGTAGTCCAGGCTGGCCTTGAACAGAGATCTGCCCTGATTCTTCTTCCTGAGTACTGGAATTCAAGGTGTGTACTACCATGCCCGGCATAGCTCTTTATCTTAATTCTGGGTCCATCTTTGAGCTGCAGCTGTTACTGTCATCTTCACCCCATTTGTCTCTGACTCTCCTTTCATACCATCCTGGTAACGAATTATTCCCCTCAAGGAGTAGAAGAACTTTTATTTTGGATCACTCTTTATGGACAGTTGAAGGGCAGGGTGTGGCCTTGTGAGCACCTTTTCCCAGCCTGTAGTGGCACTCCTGCCAGAGACCACCTTTGCACCAGGGTTGGGGGTGAAGGTCCATGCCATGTCAGTGTCCAGTTCCCGTCTTCCCTACATTGGCTGATGGCACTATCCAGCAGGAGGACATCGTGTGGGCCACTGTTGGTCTGTTCCTGACCTCAGAGCTGGTGTGGTTTTCTATTTGGCTCATCTTTGGAACTCTGTTGTTTAGACAGAAACTTCCACTGGCTTCTTGGGAAGCGGTGTGCTGTGGGTGTTCCCATCTGCACACATTTTTTGGTTCCAGGTGTGGCATTTGCTCGTCCTTAGGTCCTCTGGGCAACCCCAGAGTACCCTATATGAGTAAAATGTCATTGAAGATTTCCTCAGAAAATACTTGGAGTTCCTGGACTGTCAGCTCTGCTCCTTCACGAGCTTGGTCCTGGGAAGAGCCCCAGTCTTCCAGAGTCCAGCCAAGCAGGACTTCATTCAGCAAAACCTGTGGTTTCTTACCCAAGGGCTGCAGAGGGTCTTTCTCTGGCCAGCACATTGCCTGAAGTTAGCTCTGGGCCAGACTACAAGGCCTGGAGCCTTGTGGCTGGCATCTTAAAGGAAAGCAGCTGTTTGGAAAGAGGATTATTTATTTTCCTAAAAAAATTTTGAATTATTATATTTTTCATGACAGGGTTTCTCTGTGTAGCCCTGGCTGTCCTGGAACTCATTTTGTAGACTGTGTTGGCCTCGAACTCACAGAGATCCGCCTGCCTCTGCCTCCCAAATGCTGAGATTAAAGGCATGTGCCACCATGCCCAGCTGGAATTATTATTTTTTAAAGACAAGGTCTCACTATGCAGTCCTGACTAGTATGAAATTTGCTATGTAGATCAAACTGGCCACTTCACTCATGGAGATCTCCCTATCTGCCTCCTGAAAACTGGGATTAATAGGATGTGCTACCACACCCAGCTATTTTCACATTTTCATGTGTGTACATGTATGTATGCATGCATGTTTTGTAAGTATGTAGGCACAAGTGTGTGTGGTATGGCTGTGGGTATGAGTATGTATGCACATGTGTACATGGACATGTGGGTGTCTGAGGTTGATGTCAAGAATCATCCTTGATCAACTTTCCACCTTATTCATTGAATCAGGGTTCCTCAGTCAAACCCAGAGCTCACCCATGTGGCTAATCTTGATACCTAGACTGCTCTGGGGATCCCTTGTCTCTTCCTTTGGAGACTGGAATTATAGATGGGCTGTCATGCACACCTGGTGTCCTCCCCACCGCCCCCCACAGGGTTTTTCTTTGTAGCCTTGGCTGGCCTGGAACTCACTCTGTGGACCAGGCTGACCTTGAACTCAGAGATCTGCCTGCCTCTGCCTCCTGAGTGCTGGGACTAAAGGTGTGCGCCACCACTGCCTGGCTCACACCTGGCATTTTATGTGGGTTCTGGGGACCTGAGACCCCCATCCTCATGCTTGTTGAGCGAGTGCCATAACCACTCCTAAGGTGTCTCCTTAGCCCCTTTGTTTTTCTTTTTTGAGATAGCTCTTGAGCATGTAGCCAGGATGACCTTGAACTTGTGACTCTCCTGTTTCATCCATCCAAGTGCTACCAGGCCTGGCTTAGAGAGAGGTTCTTTCATTTGACACAAGTTTCCTGCCTGGGATATCACTAGCAAGACAGCTTCCTGGTCCTCAGACCCAGTCCCTGGAGCCAATCTGGGACTCATGTTGTTACTTGTTTCACTCTAAAGTGATACTGACATTAGATAGTGTCCCCACTTGTACACCTCTACTTTCTTCTGCCCTTCCCTCTCTCCAGAGTAGCCCTGCTCCTCCTGTGCTCACATCCCCAATGGTGATGAGGCACTGGAGGGTTGCTGGTACTACTGTTCTTAGTGTTTGGAGACAGGATGTCCCATGAAGTGGACAGGCTGACAGCACATCCCCACCATCCAGGCCCATGTCTTACNTTCAGATTTGCTGTAGGTTTGGACACAGATATAATGACAGAGGCCTACCATTAGGGAGGGAGTCTCATGGGGTCATTTCACTGCCTAGTGTACCTTCTGCGCTTTGCCTCTTTATCCTTTTCTCCCCCATCCTTTGGCCTCCTCCAGCATCCTCTGTGTTTTTAGGGGGTCTCCATCCTGTGATTGACTGATGTACACTCTGTGGTTTGACCCTCCTCATTGCTTANNTCCCTCCTGCCCAGCACACTTCCAGATCCCAGTACTGCTGTGCATGCTGACAATATCTTGACATGGTTCATACCAGCCTGCAGTCTTATAGTGCCTTGGGCTGTTGGCTACATCTTACAGTTGCCAATGAGACGGGTGGAGAGAGAGAGAGAGAGAGAGAGAGAGAGAGAGAGAGAGAGAGAGAGAGAGAGAGTGAGTGAGTTGTGTGTGTGTGTTAAAGCTATATTTTATTTTTAATTGTGTATGTATGTGTTTGTGTGTATGTGCATTTGAGTGTAAGTACCCATGAGGCCAGAAGAGGGCTGTGGATCCTCTGGAGCTGTAGGCAGTTGTATGCTGCTAGATATGGGTGCTGAGAATCAAACTTGGGTCCTGCAAGAGCAGTAAGCACTCTCAACTGCTGAGTTCTTAAGAGTTGTGTTTCCTGACACTGTGTCTTTGGTCATTGTGGTTGAGCACACCCCTCCTCGAGTTCTGAGCACTTAAGCTTATCTTCGTGCTGCGGATGTCCTTCAGCTACTTTGGTTTTCCTTCCTCTGTTGAATTCCTGGCATTTTGGGCTGTGTTAGTTGTGTCATTGTGACTGTGATGGTGGTGTCCCTTATTGCACAGAAAGCCTAGAATCTAGCTGCTTGGACCTGTGGAACCTTTGTCCTTGATCTTTGTGCTTTCGGAGTTATAAGGTGATGTCTTTGACTTTGATTTCCTTTGACTCCATGGATTAATTTTTGTCCTATGTACAGAGTATGAGATAGATTTCGCTGNGTTTGCACTGAGTGTTTTGTTCTAACCAGTTTCCCAGCACTGTCTTCAGCTACACAGCTTCCTGCTTGCTCTGTCCCGGTGACATCCAGTCTGTGGGACTGGTCTCCCTCCAGTGGCTCCCTGCTGGTTCTAGCTGAGGCTCATCTTGGAATGGTTGCCAGAGTGAGTCTCCTCCTTGCCTCTCTTTGCCAAAAGTGACATGTCTCTTCAAGGACTTTATCCTTTCAAATAGTTTTCAGGATGTTAGCCAAGTTCCTGAGAAATTGCTGTTGGACATTGCATGGAGTTATGTTGAGTTTCTGTTTACTTTGGGAAGAATTAGTCTTCACATGGTTGTGCCACCTCAGCTATGGACTTCACATTTTCTTCTATGCAGTTGTCTTGTTCTGTCCTTTAANGTAGGACATGGACATTTGAGATTACTTTTTGTGGTATGCCGAATAGTATCAGAGTTCCTGCTACACTGTCACAGATGACCCCTTTATTAATTCCAGGAAGTCTGTGTTCATTTCTTTTGGGGTCTCTGTGACCATCTTGGGCTTGTTTTTTTTATGTCAGACCCGTCTTGTCTCTGAATCTCTAGTGTTCTTTGAGTCATGGCAGTCCTAGAGAAGGCCTTGCCTTGGCCTTAGGGGAACATTCTATGATGTCACTGTTAACACTTTATCAAGCTAAGGGCGTTCGTTACTCCTAAGTTTTCTAAGATTTTTCTCTTCAGCTGTAGGTGCTGAGGTCTGTAGGCAGCTTTTTTTTTTTTTTGGTTTTCCGAGAAAGGGTCTCTCTGTGTAGCCCTGGTTGTCCTGGAACTCGCTCTGTAGACCAGGCTGCTTCGAACTCAAAGAGATCTGCCTGCCTCTGCCTCTTGAGTTCTGGAATTAAAGGTGTGTGCCGGTATGCCTGGTTTGCAGGCTGCTTTTTCTGCATTGATGGTGGGTCTGTGGGCCCTGTCTTCTTCAGCCCTCATATTTGAGATTTGGGGTAAATTTGGGTAAAAATTGGTAAATTTGAAAGCTATTCTTTCTTTCAGGGCCGGTTACCAATGATGTGTTTCATTCTCAGCCACATGTAAGTTTAGGTTAACTGTTTATTTCTGACCTTTGCATTTATAGTCATAGGGGAGACAGGCTGACAGGCTG
>LZPO01066263.1:186767-211821 GCA_001675575.1 Neotoma lepida
TGGGCACAGAGACTGAAAAAGAGGAAAACATTTTCATGTGTGATACTAGAGCCTCTTAGGGCTAGTATTGTTGCATACCCTGTTAAGGAGGCCTCAGAGCCTTGTGTTCAAGGGTGTCAATGGAAGCAACCCTGTCTACTTCTTGCTCCCACCCCACACCTGTGCCCAAGAAAGTAGGGCCAGTCCCTGGATGGAAACCCCATACTCTCTGCCCCCTTTGGATAGATGTGGTTTAGGAGGCTTTGATCCCAGGCATTCAATTGGGTTTTCAAAGCACTAGCTGTCCTTCTTTGGGTGGGATAGGAGGAGCTTGGGCTAGTCCTGGCTCCAGCTTCCTACTTAGTCCAGTGGTGACAACCTTGCCTGGGCCAGTGTAGCTTACAAGGAAGCATCTCTCAGCTCATGACTTCTCTAAAAAACCTTGATTTTGGGAGCCAGCCCATGCCTCATGCCTGGGCCTGTTCTCCTAGGGCACTCCTGTCTCCCAGTAGCTTTGGGTACATTCCTAACTGTAGAGATGCTCCAATCCATACATAGCCCCTCACTCTTATTTTTGGGGGCATAAGCAGGGTAGGGGGGTNGGGTGAGTTGTATGTCAATGGGGCAGCGACACAGGTCTTTCTCTCCCACTTCTGTTCCTAGACAGTGTCAGGCTGGTAGACTTAGAACCCCACTCAACAGCCCTGTGTCTCCTCTGACCCCCTCAGCAAGGTGTACCTGTGTCGTAAACTCAAGTGCACTGTGGGCTTCCAGACTGACAGAAAATTCCCTGGTACTGCAGCTGGGCAGTGGATTGTGAAGGAGGACACCACAATTCACACAGATGAAAAGTGGGGCTCCTAACTGTGATTTCTTGTCCTGTGGTCCATGAGGGTAGAGGTGCTAGAGGAAGGGGTGGAATCATCTTTGGGAGACCTGAGCCTGCTGAACACTGCCTGTCTGGCCCTCTGAGCCTTCCCTGCTCCCTGCCTTCCTTGTAGGCTAACCTCTTCCCTGCTGCCCTTGTGCACTTTGGAGCTGAAGAACCAACAGGTGAGTGAGGCCTCACTTCTGACCCCTGCCAGCAGGGTTCACCCTGAATCCCAGTTTCCCTGATACCCAAAGCAAGATTCCTTAGAAGGTATTCACTTGGAGGTCCTTGGGGGCTCGGGGGATCTGCAGCCCAGTACCCTCCTCCCTGGGGCACCTGTCTAGCTACACCCCACTTGCAGTGTGTAGGTGGAAGTGTAGGTCTCATTTATGGCTGAGGGTGGGCTCTGGCCTCTGAAGGTCTCTACCTGGAACCTGGACTTCTAGAGCACACCGTCTCCCCATCTACGGCTGATGTGCTGGTGGCCAGGTAAGTTCCTGAGGGGTTGGGAGCCCCTCCAAGGCTGTGCCCACCACCTGGCTTTGGCCTCTCACCCCTAGGTGTATGTCCCGGGCCACTGGGTCCCCACCTCTGCTGCCAGCCCCTGACCCTGTGTCCCTGGAGTCTGANCCAATCACTGAGGAGGAGGCACTGGGGCCCCCAGAGCCCATTCAAGGGACAGTCCAGCCTGTGAGGAGAAGCCTGGGCAAAGTGCCCAAATGGCTGAAGTTGCCAGGTGCCTGTCTGTCATGGACTAACTGGGTAGGGCAGGGTGGCTGGGCAGCAACCCAGGAGCATGTGGTCATTCTGGTGTTTGTGTCACAGCCGGCAAGAGGTGAGAGCTACCAGCCTGGAGAACGCTCATCATCAGCCACAGGATCCCACCCCCACCTACCCCGAGCAGGAATAAAGACTCGCGCTTCTCTCAAGGCCCGCCGATTTCTTTTCTGCAGAAAGGCCTTTAGGCCTCCATCCAGCTCAGTCTCATTCACTGCTACCCAAAGGACCCCTGGGAGTTTGGCTGGACCACAGGGTATTCCTATTAAAAAAAAGCTGAGGTATCTCTGAAGGCCTTGAGAAGGCCAGAACCCTGAGTAGGGCAGCTTCCTCTTCATTTATACCTGACCTCATTAGCCTCTTTACTGAATGAACAGNAGTATAGGAGGAAGCCTCCTTGGCAAATTACCTACAACCTGGGGCCATTTCAAGCTTCTGGCATACAGCCAGGGAGGAGGAAGCAGGCATTTAACCACAAAGCTACCTTTGGCTGTGCCTGGCCTGGGATATTCTGATAGCCCTTTCTATATGCCTTCAGTGGGACTGCAGGTCCGGTTCCAGCACTTAAGCTGGTTGGAGCTCTGTGTCCCACCAGCCAGCTCCTTCCTGAATGTCTCCCATCTCCCACCGGCTCCCCGCTGCTTGGAAGCTAGAAACCTACTGTGTGTGTAACATGGGGGTTGCAGGCACTTAGAACAGCTCTATCCATCTAGCTAAATCCAGTCTAACCATTGCCTTTGGAGGTTGCCCTCAAGTCTATTCTAGGCCCCGTGAGAATAGCTGTTGTCCTTTCATATCACATGCTTTCCTACTTGACCTCCTGCCCCCACCTCTACCACAGTTGTTACACTTCTGCCACTGACACGGTTCTCAATTCTGGGCCTTGATGCTGGGTAACTGTGTCTCCTAACTCCTGGGTGCTCCATGGTGTCCCCTACATTGGACTGACAGTCATAGAGGACCTTTTTAAGTGCCTCCCTAAGACCTCTGGGGCCACTATGTATGCAAGACACCCTGCATGTCTCCTGAGAACTGGACTGGGCTTCCAGGTCGGCCTCTCAGCTCCACCTCTCTGAGGGCACAGCCTGTCCCTTACTTATACCCAGACTGCAATTGGACAGGACACAGCTAAAGNAGAGCCTTTCTGCAGTTCAGCATAGCCACAGGACAGGCCCAGGCCGCACTCAGATCACCAGTCTTCTCACCTTGTGTATCCTGGTTCTGCGTCCACCAGTGAACCATTACTGATTCACAGAAATATTCTGGGACCTCACTGCCTACTAGTGGCAATTGCTGTGGCCTGTGAGTCAGCCACATGTGTGAAGGCTCCAGTTTTACTGCAGCATGTGCACACATGCTGTTTGTTATCCTGTCCTTTCTGAGTTCTGCATTCGTCCCACTGAGATGGATGGAAGGGAGCATGGGGCTCGGGCTTTGAAGCAACTAGACTTCGGGTGATTAATGGTAACAAGAAGGCCAAGCCTCAGAGAGATGGTGTTGATTTATTGATGTTGCTTTGTAAGAACAAATTTACAGCTCAGGGAGGCATCCTGGGGGTGGGGGTCAGGTGGTTAAAAAGCTACACAGAAGCTTTGATGTAGGGTGGCAAGAAGGCGGCACTGCCAGCGGCTGGTTCGTTTATAGTGAAAGGCTGGGGAGGGGGGTGGTGTGGCTGTGGCTGTAGGCAGGCTGGTCCACTTTTCCCTGCACCTGTCTCACAAGGACCCCCAGAGGCAATAGCTAGGAAGGGTAACAGCTGCAGGAATTTTCCCATCCTCTGGAAGCTGGAGAACTTGGGAACTAGGTGTCAATGCTGATGTGAATTCATCCTAGACTTTGCAGGCCACAGGTGCAACCTCTAGAAGTCCAGGAGCTAGGGAAGATAAGTGTGCTCAAAGTGATGACACAGGCACCACTCTGGAGTGTTGCAGGCTGCCCCACCTGCAATCCACATACCAGCTGAGGAAGCACCTTCTCCAGCTGATCCACGTCCACAGTATCTAGGTCCTCTGCCTGGGCCTGCCAGACCCCACGGACAGCAGCTTCTGGAGAAACACTCAGAAGTGAGCTGGGGGAAGCTGGGCAGCTTTAGCCCTGCCCTTATTAGGCCGCCTCTGCACCTACTGTAAGCCCTCAGAGGGGGGCCTAGATGGCTCTTGAGTAAGTTTTTCAGGGACAGGACCAGGGTTGGCAGTAGCTGAGAAAAGCCTTAGTTTGTCTACTGAATAACAAGGAACCTCCATTTTTCTGGTGCTGTGGGGGCCCTTGGCTCACCTATTACGAAGATCCTCAGGAGTTCCGCCATGAGCTGCAGTGCATCCCCACTGACTGGAGGGAAAGGGTNGGTTATGGGGCAGCCTCCCTTCCCTCCCTGTGCCCCACATTCTTACCCACCCCACTAGTGCCTCAAACCTTTAGTCTTGCAATCCCTGAAGTGCAGATGCAGCAGTCTGCTCACCAGCTCCTGGAGGAAGGGCAGGGAGTCAGTGCCATTCCCAACAGGTCCCCCAAGTATCAGTTCTGGATGGAGCATGGCTGTAACTTTCAGCTAGAAACAGTGCCATCCTAGGGCCTCTTCCCAGGTGGAAGGGTAGAGGCCAGCTGTGCTTTGAGGGAGTCATAGGGACTGTCAAGAAGGGCTTGAGAGACTTGCCTGTAGGGACAAGGGAGCACAAGAGATGGGGAAAAGTACAGGAACATCATTCCCAGATAATACTCCATCAGATCCAGAAGGATGGAGGTACATGCTCCTAAAATCGGTCCTGGCAGCTTTTGAGGAATGCTGACCCCTTTGGCAGTCTGTCAACACTACCTAGCTTGGATTACTGCTGCACAGACATACAGACACACAGCATGTGAGAACTGGGCTGTGGCTGGAGGGATGGGTGACTGGCAGATACCCGAGAACCCTTGAGCTTCCTTTGGCAAGAAGTTGGAAGTCATTTCTAGCTGTAAACAAAGACACTTGATGACTAGGTCTGGAGAGACCTAGCTGTAGTGATGCAAATATGNGTACTGGTGGTGGTGACGGGATTGGCCAAGCTTCAGGGATGGTTTGAGACCCTGAAAGTTTGGTGGCAATGGGGATGAGAGTGAAAATTTAGTGGGGCCAGGCGGTGGTGGCACATGCCTTTAATCCCAGCATCTCGGGAGGCAAAGGCCAGCGGATCTTTGTGAGTTTGAGGCCAGCCTGGGCTACAGAGTGAGTTCCAGTACAGGCTCCAAAGCTACACAGAGAAACTCTGTCCCGAAAAAAACAAAACTTCAGTGGGGATATCCAAAGTGAAGACACGAGGAACCTCTGAGAATCTGCAGTTTGTGAAGCCATCAGACCACTCAAGTTTACCAAGTGCAGAACAGAATGGGGAATGGCTGGAAAAAGACAAAAGGTTGGCAGCAACACCCAGGACCCTAGAAGTGGGTGGCCCTCAGAGGAAGGTGAATTTGGATTCACGAACATCAGTCACATGGAGGCTATGACACCCATTCGCTGCAGAGGGGCACAGGTGGGAATGGACATAATGAGTCTAACGCACAGGTGAACTTGTCAGGAGGGACCATGTATAATTTTGCGAGAACAGCGCCACCTGCTGGTCTTTACCCCTGCACGCTACCAGAGAGGTTCCAGAAAAGGCTCCACAGGTCCCAGCTGCGGAATGTCAGAGAGCAAGCTACAGTACAGGTACTGCACTACAGCTCTGCGGGCCATTCAGTGAACGAGTGGATGTGAGTGCTGGAGGGCAGAATTAGGGNAAAGACTGTGGCACATCAAGCTCCTGTTCCTCGTCCAGAAGGCCACAGTTCGGGATACAGGTCTCTCTTTGCCTGTCACTCTCTCCTGGGACAGCCCGGTCGCCGTAGTCTAATGAATGACCGCAACACCGATTCTGGCCAAAGCCCACAAAACTATTCAAGTCCTGAACAGAATGTGGAAACCAGTCCGAACTCCGCACAGGGTGCGCACCGGCCTGATACAAAGAGCCGACCCCTTAACTACACCATCCATGGAACGGAACACCTCCGCTTTAGTTTCCCCCAGCAGATGGGCGAGTCCCTGCAAATCTGCTTGTCACTGAGAAATGACGCCGGCCCAAACAGTGGAGGCTCACGTCAGGCTCGCTAACCCGCATCGGCCGGGTTGGAAAGGCTCTGTGGTCCTCCTGGGAAGACTCCTTGTCACCAGCCTGGATCTGTGGGTGGCGCTGTCCAGCCTGCTATCTGCAGATTCGCTCAGTCCAGCCACAGAGCGCGCGGGCTGCTCTGCCCAGGTCCACCTGGCTGCCAAACCCCCACCAAAAACAGGGAACACAGCGATAAGACTGACTTCGAGTCTGCGCAAGTTGTCACGCGGGGATCAACAATGTCCAAAGCTAACCTGGCACCACCCCCGAGGGCCTCACCTTCCGGAAGCCGCTGGTTTCCTCCATGGTCACAGTCTCAGTGCGCGCTCTCCGGAACCCTTCCACATCCCAACCAATGAACGTGGAGCGCGTCTACGAAGTCCCGCCTCCAAGCCCATCAGCCAATCACCCAAGCGAAACCTCCCCACCCCCTTCATCCCCATGTTCCCAACCAATGAGTCGGAGCTCCCTGCTTCGGTTCCCGTGGCTTGAGAACCAGCGCAAGCCCGCCCTTCGCTCTCATTGGTTTATCGATAGCACATCTTCCGCAATGCCTCATGGGAGTTGTAGTTTCTATCTTCCATCCCGGAGCTCCACGCTCTTCCTGGATACTGAGGCGCGCGGGACCGCGTCCAGAGCACAGCATCAGCGACCCGAGGCCACGTCGCGAGGGTGGGCTAGGGGCCTTAGGGCCAGACCAGGGTACGTGCAGCGCGCCTACCAGCTCTCCTAGGCCAATGCTCTGCGCTTCGGCTCTCCCTATCACCAAACCCCTTCCTTGAGTGGTTCTCACCTCCTTTCTATTTCACATTTCTAGGCCTCCCCTTATAGGGCCAGCTCAGCTCAACACCCCCGTGTACAATCTCCAGGGAAAGAGGCTTCCAGCCATCGGTCTAGCAAGCTTACATAAAGCCTGTTTTTAGGGGCATGCTTGCAAGGCCCTGTCAGCATTCGGGGACATGGAGGAGTTCCGGCGCTCCTACAGCCGCTTGTGCAAGGAGAGTGGGGCTGAGCCCCAGGAGGCTGTCCTGCAGCAACTGCACCANCTTCCGCGGGGCCGACTGGACCTGGCTACTCAGAGCCTGACGGTGGACACCTGCAGAGCCCTTGGCAAGCTGTTGCATGATGAGACGATGTTGAAGGAGCTTGTCCTCAGCGACTGCATGCTGAGTGAGGAAGGTGAGGCCGCTGGCCTCGGAACAGCACCTGAAACTTCTGAGTGGAGTTCAAGCCCTTTGCCTCCAGGCTGGCCTAAGGGCGGGTGTCCTGTTTGTGTTTGACCTGGATAGCTGTAAGCAGGGAAGTCAGTGCGGTCCCTGCTCCCCTCCCCAACCCTCGGCCCCTTTGTTTTCTCCTCTCTTTGTATACTTTAGGATTCTTTTCCAAAACCTGGGAGTAGAGGTCAATGTCACTGTAATAGAGAAAGCTTAATGTCTCCAGCTTTCACAGTTTCCCATGTTGGCTCAAAAAAGGTTAGGCCTGGCAAACTCAAATGTTTCTAACNTGACCTTACAGCAATGGGGAAACTCATTCCTATCATGAACTCAAAACAATGGTACCACTAGGACAGATGTCCCTCTTCTGTTTCTGGGTAACAGGCCTCTTCTCCAACTACCTTTACACAGGGTCCACACTGCTGTTCCAAGGGCTGTGTGCCAACACCACTGTGCAGCGTCTGGATCTAAAGGTGAGCCTGTACCCTGGGCAGTGGAAAGAGACAGGCCCAGGGACCTGGGATCTTGACAGTGGCTAGAGACTGTAAGAGTTCCCGATACCCAAGGTCTTAGGACTGCTCTCTGAGGATCCCATGGGTATTGGAAGTGTTTTGAGCATGCTCTACATGCCCTGATCTCAACATTCTTCACATAACCCCAAGGGACTGAGCACTATGATGCTGCTACTGTCAGGAAAACGAGGGTCTGGCAGCCATGCCTTTGCCCAGAGCTGCCTCCTAACCTTTTGCACTGCCTGAGTCTGTGGGGCAGAGATGTGGTATTCAGAGCCAAGGTAACAAGGATGACTGGCCAGGGTNTTCCTTTTCTAGGGTAACAACCTCCGAGCTACAGGAGCTGAGGCTTTGGGAAAGCTCCTTCGACAGAACAAGTCCATTCAGAGGTAGGAGGACTACATCCATGCCTCACCTGTACCTCCCAGCTTCCTCTCTGTGCGGCTTAGGGTTGGCCCCAGAGGATACAATCCTGCAACCAGCTCACTTTCCACCTCTTATCCATGTTCCTCACCCACTGGTGGATAGTAAGCTGATTAACTCTTGCCTCTACACGCCCTGCACCCCATGGGACAAGTGTTCTGTTGAGCCAAGAACCTGTGTCCATCCTTCCTGTAGTCTCATCCTAGAGTGGAACAACCTTGGCATGTGGGAAGATGCCTTTGCCACCTTCTGTGGGGGCCTAGCAGCCAATAGCACCCTGCGGCAGCTGGACCTCCGAAACAACCAGATCAGTCACAAGGGAGCAGAGGAATTGGCCCTGGCCCTGAAGGGCAACACCACCCTCCAGCAGCTGGGTGAGGTCTCCTGAATTCTGCTGTACCCCCATGAGACNTGGGTACATTGGGCTGTATTAAATTGTACTCTTTCCCTCTGCTGCTGGAGAGGTTGGCCTAGGCTCCTGGCTCTATTGGCAGCCACAGGCAGTAAAGCATCAAAGGAAGCATCCTGCGCTGGGTGGGTACCTCCCATCCAACCGAGTGACAATAGGTTTCCTTCCAGACCTGCGCTGGAATAACATTGGCCTCCTGGGGGGCCGGGCCCTGGTGAACTGTCTCCCCAGCAACAGAACCCTGTGGAAGGTGGACCTGGCTGGGAACAACATCCCTGGCGATGTCCTGAGAGCTGTGGGTATGAGCGCTCAGGGTCGCTACCTTCTTACAAGTTGGAGCAAGGCATGAAGCCCTTTAACGGAAGCCCATCCACCATGGAAGGNTGTGGCTCAGGGCTCAGGACATGGGGACCCAGGATATGAGTAGCTAGCCTCAGTCAAGGGGGAAGCAGCTGAAGACAGGCAACTTTCTTGGTGCTTACACCAGGCTTCTCTCAGATGCTCACACATCTTAGCACCTATGTAGTTAGGGGGTGCTGGTTTCACAGGTAAGAAGTTAAAGCCTGTGCCTTAAAGCCTTTGCTCTGACAGCCATCAGGTGGCCTGAACCTCAGCTAGGGAGGCTTCTTGGTATCTTCCCCCCAGCTAGCCCTGAGTTTGTGTCTGTGCTGTGTATAGAGTGGATGTGGGTGGGGGGTGCCAGGTTTGTGCTGACTTANGTCAGAACTCACTTTCATCTGCCTGTGAACCCTGAGTCCTTGTAGANGATATCTTTGCCTCAGGCTCAGTAGTTTGTCACATGGTATCACCCACCAAAGTCTGAGCTTTCAGTACTGGAGTCCTGGATCCCAGACTTTGCCATATTCCCTGCTGCAGAGTCATCACCTGCTGCTGGCTGTGCCTGACGCTTCTGCCATCTCCAGTGTCTTCTTGTTCCCAGCCCTGTTATCTGTGTGGGCATAGTCCTTATAATTGTTTGTTTGATCTTCTTGTGTATGTGAAAGACAGTCTTCCTATGTAGCCCAGGCTGGCTTTGACCTCATAATCCCCCTGCCTCAGGTGCCGAAGTTCAGGGATCACTGGCACGTAGTACCATATTTGGCTTATAATGCTGTCAGTCTTTCGAGAAGATAGCACCCATCTCTTAAAGTCATATACCCCTTGACCTTTGTTGGGGAAGCCAGATACTCCAGGAAGTGCCCACCTTTTGGGGTAGTACAGCAGCTTCCCCATATGTACAAGAGACCCCCTGTTTCAAGGTCCTGCATCACCCAGTCCTGTCCTCCACTGAAATGCTTCACCCAGGTGCATTAAATGAGGATGTCTGATTTGTTGTGGAGATGTTACCTTCCATAGGGTGGGCTCCCAGATGACCAACTTCAGACACAGGCAGCACAGGACTAGGTTAGCCATTGCCCCTAATGTTGAGCCCAGTGGATAACATGGCTCTTTCTGACAGAACAAGCCATGGACCACAACCAGGACCGGCTTACTGCCTTTCGGGAGACCCAAGCCCGCACCAACATCCTTAGCAAGGAGGTTCNACACCTCCAGGAAGAGAAGTCCAAGCAGGTGAGCATGGTACCCTCACCAGCCCTGGGCTGTTCCCAGCTCAGCTTCCCTGCCTTCTTCCTTGCCCTTTCCATCCTCCTTTCCTCCAGGCCTCTGAGCTAAGGCAACCCAGGGCTAAGGGGGCCTTCTTGTCCCACTTCCTGTATGCTGAGTTCACCTCAGAGCTGAGAGCAAACAGGGAGTCCTAGCCGCCAGGCCTCCGTCAGTCCACCTCCTTTTGAATGAGACAGTGGGGTCAAGATGACTGAGTCCTTTGCAGCCTGATTCTGTTGATGGGAGTCTGCACTCCTGTCCCTGACCAGGGTAGGCTCTGCTTCTAATGGTGTTTTGACTGACTTTGTCTTCAGTTTCTGGATTTGATGGAGATGATTGATAAGCAACGAGAAGAGATGGCCAGAAATAGCAGGTGAGTGAGCCCTGGGGCTGCAGGAAGGACCATAGCTTAACTGTGGTACCTGTGTCTCAGTGCCTAGCTTCTGATTTGAGTGTGACCTAACCTGAGCCCTGTCTGATACAAGGCTGAAAACAAGGTCATTGTTTCCAAGCAAGTGGGCTGGCAATTAGTGGCACATGTGGAGTGCGACTAATTAGCTCTGTGCCTGGTGCACTGGGCGTGTTAGAGACATAAATGTGCAGAGTTCAACAGCTGCTGCCCAGGCTGGGAAAAGCCAGGGGCTCTGGGGTTTGGATTTCCCAGAACCACCTCTCTCTCCACAGGGCATCAGCAGCACGAGTTGGGCAGCTTCAGGAAGCCCTCAACGAGAGACAGTCCATCATCAATGCCCTCAAAGCCAAGTAAGGCAGAGGAGAGGAGCCTTCACACACCTTAGAGACTTACAGCCATGCCCACAAGGCAGAGGAGGGGACAGATGCTTCCTGGGGTTTGAGTAGAGGCTTGGTAGGAGTGAGAACAGAAGACCTTTGCCAAGCAGGTGACATTCTTGATGGAACTGGCCTGGGGCTGGTCTTCCTCTTTGTAGGCTGCAGATGACAGAGGCTGCTCTGGCTCTGTCAGAGCAGAAGGCCCAGGACCTGGGGGAACTGCTGACCACAGTGGAACAAGAACGGCAGAGCCTGTCACAGAGGCAGGAGAAGGAGCGCAAGCTGGAGCAGCAGGTAGGAGCTGGGCTGTGTGGACTAGTAGGTAGATGGAAGTATATGGCAACGGGCAAATGGAATCATCTGTCACCTTGCTCTTCTCACTCAGGAAGCTGCAGATAGGGAATCTAAGCTCCTCAGGGACCTGTCTGCGGCCAATGAAAAGAACCTGCTGCTTAGAAGCCAGGTATGAGAGGTGTGGCCAAAGGGGAATAGAGCCAGCCACCCAAAGAGCCCAGGGTAGTAGAGCAGGGCTGGATGAAGGTCCCTCTAGTGTTGCTTGCTTCCCAGGTGGATGAGTTGGAGCGGAAGGTAAAGTCTCAGCAGGAGCAGCTGTTTCTGACCAGGCAGGAGCTGACTAACTCATCAGCTGAGTTGAAGATCCGTGCTATTCAGGCTGAGGGTAGGCATGGATAGGCTTGGCACTAAGGGCACATGGAGCTCCAGGGATAGAGCACCCCTAGAAAAGACTCACCAAGCTTCTTCCCTGTTGGGCCTCCAGAGCGCTTGGATGTGGAGAAGAGGAGAGCCAAACAGAACATGGAAGACTTGGAAAAGCTGCACTCCAAGGAGGTGCTATCTTATGGATACCCCTGGCTCTCCTGTCTCCACTTGGGGCCTGCAGACCAGCCCTGTGTGGTGCAATATTTCCATTGCATGCCCCTGGTCAGTGAACCTTAAGTTGATAACGCCAGAGTTGCAGGCAACAGTATCCATAGTTCAGGCAGCTGTGGACTTCCTTGCTGTATNTTCTCCTGATCAGAGCCTCTGTCCTTGGTGGCCACCAGGACACTCAAGTCAGGCCTTTGCCAAATGATACCTGCTTTTCAGGGTAGGGATTCCATGGGGTGAGGGCTAGGGGAGCCCATGTTTGCTGGCCCTGACCCCCCCTCATTTGGACAGGTGGATCACATGACCCGTCACCTGGAGGAGAGTGAGAGGGCCATGCAGGAGAGGATACAGAGACTAGAGGCTCTGCGGCTGTCCCTGGAAGAGGTGAGACCATATGGGCCCTGGGTCGAGTGTAGGGTGACATTCATGGCCTCAGGACCCTGGAGCACCCCTAAGTTTCAGCCTCATTAGGTCTCACTATGGGGACCCACCCATCCCTGAAAGGTCATAGATTAGAAATGACATTTAGGCCTCTTTGGTGGTAAAAGCCCAGCTCAGTGAGCAAGGAACAGCTGTGAGATTCTGAGGCTAGTTATGGAAAAGTTTTCCCAGCCTGGCTGCTCAGTGGTCTAGAAGGAGCCCTGGGTCAAGGGGGCAGCATGTTCTCAAGATGGGCTAGTAGTAGCTATCTGCCGTGCAGGAGCTGAGCCGCATGAAGGCAGCAGTGCTCAGTGAGCGTGGCCAAGCTGAGGAGGAGCTCATCAAAGCCAGGAACCAGGCTCGTTTGGAGGAGGTGAGCTTTGGCTACAAGTATGGAGAGGCCAATTGTAGCACCTTGCAAAGNAATCTGGTTGAAGTGGGCAAGACCAGGGCTGTGGGCCTCAGGACTGGAGCTCAGAGATCCCAGGAGCCAGCAGGGCTCTGGTGCTTCCTGTACTGCATGGGTAAGAGGAAGGCTAGAAATGGTAGAGTTGGCTTGAGACGCAGGAGGAGAGCCCAGCAAGAGATGCTTCTGGATGCAGGACAAGTTTAGTGACTAATAACTTGTGTGACACCATGAAGTCTTCTCCTCGGTCCTTGCAGAGGGATGGAGGTTAGCCCACTTGCAGACNGTCCCTCCAGTTTTGAACTCAGACTGGGAGCCCTTCATGTACAGCAGCCATTTCCCTGCCCACAGCAACACCGCCTTGCTCATCTAGAGGAGAAGATTCGGCTGTTGGCACAGGCAAGGGATGAGGCTCAGGCTACTTGCCTGCAGCAGAAGCAGATGGTAGCTGAGTCCCAGGCACGGGCCAGTCAGCTGAACTTGCAAATGGAGGGGCAGCAGCGGCGCCTGGAAGAACTGCAACAGGTAGCATGGTATCAAGGAGCACACGCTTCTAGGGATTCATTTCCAGGCTGTGGTCTCACCTTCCCCAACCTCATCCCAGGAGCTGAGCAACAAGGACCAAGAAAAAGTGGCTGAGGTGACCAGGGTGAGAGTGGAGCTGCAGGAACAGATGGGCCGTATGCAGGCTGACCTGGTGGCCCAGGAGGTGCTGAGGGAGAAGGTGGCAGCCCTGGAGCGTCAGCTGAAAGGTTACTACATATCACCTGGACAGCTGAGCTTGGCCCTGGGATGGGGTGGGGGTCTCTCCTAGAGATGCACCCCTTCTTTCCTGCACCCCCAGACCATGTTTCTCTGTAACTCTGGCTGTACTGGAACTCACTCTGTGGACCATGCTGCTGGCCTTCAAACTCAAGAGATCTGCCTTCTTCTGCCTCCTGGGTGCTGGGATTAAAGGCGTGGGGCACCTGGCAAAGGCACCCACCCCTTCCTTACTGAGCCTCTCACTTGCAGTGGTCGGGAGTGAACACCGGGAGGCGCTGCTGGACAGAGAGAGTGAGAACGCTTCTCTCCGAGAAAAGCTAAGGCTCAAAGAGGCAGAGATCTCACGCATCCGGGATGAAGAGGCCCAGAGGGCAAGCTTCCTGCAAAATGCTGTCCTGGCTTACGTGCAGGGGTCTCCTCTGAGAGCCTTGAGTNCCCCTAAATGAAGGGAGGCAGGGAGGCCTGGAGCGCCCTGCAAGTGCAGAAATGCTGCATCCCATTCTCAAAGACAGGCATGGGGTTCAAACCTTAGCTGCAGTGTCAGGGTGGGGTTCTGCCAACACTGGTGCTCACCGGCACACCTGCCCATCCAAGGTAGTTCACCTGCAGCTCACCACTAGCATAGGTGAGACGAAGTGCACAGGAATGCTCTCAGATGACTCAATCCCAGAACCACAAACGGGAACAGTACTGCGGTAGGAAGGAACAGATGCCCCAGTGGCAGGATGGAAATACAGGACTTTTGTACTTGGTGATACATTCTCGTCCAGTTTTCTTTCTCCGGCACCCGCTCCCCAAGCCGTGAATGAACCTTCCGTGATGGTACTAGGTTGCCCCGATTGCTACCAGGCAACTAGGAAGGCCACCTCTATGGGTCTGTAGACATGAGGGTTTCTCAGCTGCAGGGTGGGCTGGTATCCCTGGGAAACATTGGGCTCGGCCGCCCTGCGCATCCATTTCGGTGGCATCACCAATCTGAGCTGCGTTGCACCACATCCTTGTTCCTGGGTGTGGACCCTCAGTCTAAGCCTTCGGGGTTCAAGGACTGGCTAGGACTCCGCCCCCACTGCAGCTCGCCCCTTGCCCCGCCCCGCCTGCGCACACTCGGCTGTCTTCGCACCCGGCACTCGGCGGCGCTCGGCTGTCTCCGGCCGCTCGCTCGGCGTTCGGGTCCGCGGCCGCTGCGGCGCCGGGCATTTCTCCGCAGCTCGGCTCGCGGCCGCGCCCGCCGCCGCCCGGCCCCGCGCCCATGCAGGCCATCAAGTGTGTGGTGGTCGGCGATGGGTGAGTGCGCTGTTCCGAGCCGCAGGGGCGGAGGGGCTGGTAGGCGGCTACGGGGTGAGGTGGGGCGGGGCGGGGCAGACAGACGCGGGGTCCTGGCTAGGTGGCTCCGCCGCGCCCCCACCATAGCCTAGCCGCGTGCGTCCAGGGGCCGATGGGGTGGGGTCAAGCTCAAGCTATCCACCTTCCTCTAGCCCGGGCACACCTGATGCTGCCCGGCCTCCGCCCCGGTGCTCACAGTGGGTGGGGCCGGGCCTCACCTGCGCTGATTCCTGGGTGGCTCCACCCTCGCGCCAGCCACCCAAGGTGCTGGGAGCTCTGACGCCCCTGTGCGTTGCGGCGCGCCCTATCCAGGATTGTGAGCCCTTGCAGCCGCGCCCACTACTGTGCTCCCTCGGAGGCCAGCCTGCTCTGGTCAGTTTCTATCAGCCCCAGGTGGCTGCAGATCTGCTGGGCTACGACCTACCCACCCCACCCCAGTCACCCAAACTAACCTCCTGCTCTGTGGGAGCTGGCTGCCCTTGCGGGGAGGAAAGGGGCGGAGGCTCGGCCCTGGAGCCACGTGGGTTGAACCTCTTTCCACAGTGCCGTGGGGAAGACGTGCTTGCTGATCAGCTACACGACCAACGCCTTCCCGGGAGAGTATATCCCTACAGTGTGAGTGCATGGGGGTGGGAGGTAGCNGCAGCTGGCCACTAGAGGCCAGTCACACATGTATGGGACCTCCCCTAGGCTCCAGGTCTTAATTCAAGTGACCCTGGTTTCTGGGTTTCCATGATGAGACTGAGGCGCTGGCCAGAGTTTGGATTGTATGGGCTTCAGAACTCAAGGCTGCTGGCTGGGCTCCAGAAACCTGGCATCACTGCCCAGCGTAGCCTTTCCACTTTGCAGTTTCGACAACTACTCAGCCAACGTGATGGTGGATGGGAAGCCAGTCAACCTGGGGCTGTGGGACACTGCTGGCCAGGAAGACTACGATAGGCTTCGGCCACTCTCCTATCCTCAAACCGTAGGTGGCAAGAGGGCCGACTCTAGGAGTTGGGTGGTTCCTGTATGGGGAGAGACACAGACTGCTTGGACACCCTTTGGTCAGTTCTGTCTGTCCCTCCCTCTGAAGGATGTTTTTCTGATTTGCTTCTCCCTGGTGAGCCCGGCCTCTTTTGAGAACGTCCGTGCCAAGGTAGGGTGGGCCTAGGGGTCCTAGCAGAAGGCACACCCCCACTGAGCAGAGGTCTCTGCTAGTGAGCTTTTCTGCTGAGGGAGGTACTAAAGGTGTCAGGATGTGGGGGGGGGGCAGCTTACAACTGGCTATGGGCCCTGGCTGAGATGCTGTGGGCAGTCTCAGGCCTTCCTGGATGGGTATCTTTGTTCACCGCCAAGCCCAACAAACTCCCAGTCACTCTGTGAAGCAGGAAGAGCCTCAGGAGCTGGGGCCCACTTTGGGCAGATTAGGGGCCCTGCCCCCAGGCATAATGGTCTCTGAAGCCTATGGGGTCAGGACCTCTGTTCCCACAGTGGTACCCAGAGGTGCGGCACCACTGCCCCCACACACCCATCCTTCTGGTGGGCACCAAGCTGGACCTCCGTGATGACAAGGATACCATTGAACGGCTGCGGGACAAGAAGCTGGCACCCATCACCTACCCACAAGGCCTGGCCATGGCCCGAGAGATCGGTGAGTAAGCATGGGGCACAGGTTGGGGAGGTTTGAGGAAGTTACCCTGCCTATGCTGCTCCCCCATCTACAGCTGCCCCCTCTGCTGTCCCCTTTCTTGCTATCTGTCCTTCTTCCAATGTTCCTAGGTTCTGTCAAGTATCTGGAGTGCTCAGCCCTGACCCAGAGAGGTCTGAAGACAGTGTTTGATGAGGCCATCCGGGCAGTGCTCTGCCCACCTCCAGTGAAAAAGCCAGGCAAGAAGTGCACCGTCTTCTAGAGCCCTGTCTGGCCAGCCTGGCTGAGGAGCCCTGGCTCAAGTGTGCCCTCGTGTTGAGCTGTCTGGTGTCCCTAAGTCTGCTGTGGGAAGTGGTGTGGGTGGGGAGGGGAAGCATGGGGACAAGGCTGGGGTGATGGGGTCCTGTCCCNTATGCCTCCTTTTTCTGGGATATAGCTCCAGCTTTCCCTGGTCCCTATGGGAGGCCAGCAGGGAGCAGGGTCTCCCTCAGGGCTGCAGGGGTGGGTTCAGGGAAGCCCCAGGATGGGCTTCCCTGGAGGGAAGGGTGGGGGTGGGTTTTGTTCATCATGTCCCAGGAAAGGGCGGCCCCTTCTTATTTTATACAATAAACATTCACCACCTCCTTTGTCTCACTGTCTGCCTTGCCTTCCACCCTGGTACTTGCCCTAGCCCTCCCCTAAGGAGGGCAGAAGACTCTGGCATTCCTAGCAACACTACATTTCCAAAGGAAGCTCTGAGCTTAACACACCCTAGTGAGGGAGAGGACACCACTCAGATCAAAGCAGAGGTATGCACACTTAGCTGTATACAGGATGACCTCTGTGTGCAAACCTGGGGCCTGGTCGGAACCTGGGGGATATGTTTCAGCCACTCTCACTGAGCTGAGGGGAACAGTCTGTAAAGAGGATGAAGCCACCTCTGGAAGTCTCATAGATGCATCTCTGGCTGGTATGAGATGCTAACAGGTTGCCAAAGTGGAGGAGCACACGCAGCCCAGGAGGCCCAAAGTTATGGTGCTGAACTCAGTTGTCATCCCAGAGGCTGAAGGCATTTCCCTGGAACAGACATGAGACCAGAGGATGCCCTGCAGGGACACATTCTCCCCACATTGATGTGTTCGAGTCATTCATGCTGACTCAGAGAGCTAGTTGCTACTTTTTTTTTTTTTTTCAGGAAGTTTGCCAGCCAGTTGTTAAACAGCTCTTATTAATAATTAAATCACATAAACTTACAATTAGTTGTGCTGAGAACAAAATTAACAAATTCATTTCATAATTACTTAATATATGTTGCTATCCTTTGTACCTCATATTATTGTATGTAATGGGTTGCTAACATGGACCTCCTCACCTCCATGTCCCCCCAGCTCGACATGAAATGATATCAAGTGGACAGCTTGAAGTCAGCTGTAATGCAAGTTCTACACTGTGGAATGTGGCAAACTGCACAGACTAGGACTTGATTTATCAGTGGCCTGGGCCTTTGGAAGGGAGATATTGCAAATTAAATATACTAGGACTCTCATTATGTTGTAAATAACACAAAAAATTGTAGGAATGTTCAAGTTTTAGAAAACAAGACGTTTAGCTCATTGGCAGATTAGTAATGTCTGCNACCTGTCTTTTGGTGTGTATACTTTTCACTGACTTGTAATCAAGGTNAGTTGGCATTCACATCAGACTCAGAGAGCTGTTTGTTCAGTGCTTACCAGCAATCCATAGCTCCACTCCAGAAACNTCTGGACAGGCTATCTTTAGGCAAACTGACCAAACTCTTGAGGATCCAGCCTTCTGGAAGGTCCTACCTTCCACCCCATGCCAGGGAGTTGGCCAGGCCTGAAAGTCTGTGTGGGAACCAGGCTATACGTGCTTTGGATCACAGATGGCACCAAGATATCTGCCTATCTGAGAGTCAGCACACAGGCTGGACAGAGACCTTTATTGGCGGGATGGAGGGCCCAAGGTTCTGAGCATAGGGATGAGCAGAGTAATGGTGGAGAGGGCTCAGGTAGCCAGGAAGCCCCCATCCACTGGCAAAGTGGAGCCAGTGGTCATGCCACTTCGGTTGCTCAGCAGGAAGAGGATGGTGTCCACCACGTTCTCCACCTCTGTAGGCAGGTGGAAGTCAAGAGCAAAGATGAAGGAGGCTTCCCTCATCCTTCCAGCCCCAACCGATCCCCAGGCCCTGGCAAGCACTAGGCCTGCTGGTACTGTTCCAGTCTGGACTCCCACCTAACTTACCAGCAAACTTGCCAAGTGGGATGCGATCCAGCATAACCTTGGCCTTGTGGGGGTCACTCCAGTTGGCCCGGCCCATGGGTGTCATCACTACTGTGGGGTTTACTGCATTCACACGGATCTGCAAAGAGACCAGCAAGGTAAACGACCTTGGGAGGGTGCCCTGGGCATAAGGACTGATTGGAGGAGTTGCCCCAGCCCAACACACCTTGTGGGGCCCAAGCTCTAGGGCCATCATCTTGGTCAGCATGTCCAGAGCACCCTTGGTGGAACCTGTGAGGAAGGTTGTTGTAGAGGCCAAGAGCTCTCCCGGGAATGGGAGTGGGGTGGGGATCAGACACAGCTGGAATTACTCACAGTAGACAGTATGATTGGTCAGTGCACGCTGGGAGGCCTGGCTGGAGACATTGACGATGGCTCCTGGGACTCCCCGAGCTATCATGCCCCTGGCCACAATCTGAAATTTTGAGGGATATGAAGCAGAACTAGCAATCTTCTTCAGAGTTCCTACTCCAGCCAAGGAGGGCAGCTCACCTGAGACACCTGGATGACAGCCCGAAGATTCACGTTGAAGGACCTAGTAATACATGGACAGCCTGGTCAGGGGCAGGACTGCAGGTGCTGCATGGGATGGTTCCTCCAACCCCTGCTGGCTTACGTGTCACAGGCCTCCTTGGTGACCTCCAGGAAGGGCTGCAACAGAGCTACAGCAGCATTGTTCACCAGCAGGTCCACTGGTCCCACACTACTTAGGGCCTGTTCTGTGGCCTCCCAGTCTGCCAGGTCCACACACACAGGCTCCACGCCAGGACACTGTGTATTGGGGCAAAGCAAAGCTATTAATAAGCAACTATGTTCCAAGAATGTGGTGCTGCTGGCCTTGTCTTCCTGAGGAAAGGTAGCTAGTCTGGGAGTGTTGGACCTGGAAGGGGACTTTCAACTGCAAGGGTCAGGGGTTCCTGCCGCAGCAGCAAATCGTGAGGTGGAATCTAGAGCTGAGAGACACAGCCCCGCCTCCAGGCACTTCACTTCCTCTCCGCCCAGCATTCTTGGACCTAGGGCTGCTCTCAGCGGACATTTCAGTTTTTGCCAAACTCAGGGAGCCAGGAGTCTTGATGGACCCCGGACCATATGCGCAGGCCTCGGACCTAGGAAGGAGTGCAGAAGTTTCTCACCCCAACACCCAACTCCAGAGGCGGGGCGGGCCTACAGTGAGAGAAGCATGCTGTGGGTGAAGGGCGTCAAGGGGCGCAGCGTCTCACTCAGGGACCGTCTCCTCACCTCCGGACACAGTGCCTACCTCGCTAACCAAGCTGTCAAGGTCCGCTTGTGTCCGGCTCACGGCCACAACATGTGCACCAGCCGCCTGCAATGCCAGCACAGTACTGCGCCCGATGCCTGAGGCGAGAGAGGATTAGCGCGGGCACCCCCTTTCAAACCAGCCCGACCCCGCCAGCGCCCCTCTCCTGCCGCCTCACCTTTGCCGGCGCCGGTGACTAGCGCCCTCCGACCTGCAAGCCCCAGGTCCATGGTGGCTCAGCCAGATCCTGAGGGAGGCAAGATGAACTGGAGTTCCGGAATCGTGGGCGGGGCGAGGAGAGCCAATCGCGGGGCCAGGATATTAAAATAATAGCCCCTTCTGTCGTGTTGATTGGCTGAACTGCAGTGGGCGTGACGGGGGGGGCACACAGCTGCTCAAACTGCACCAAACTGATTGAACTACAGAGCATGGGCTTAGCGAGCCCTGGTCAGCATGGTTTTCACTGCCAAGAAAATTTCCATGAGAAACAGATACAGCAATTTTGCCGGGCGTTTTGCGGATATTCGTGAACCTAAGAGGCGTGTCCAAAAATGTTTTATGTGTTCTTTCCCCAGGCCTAGGAGTGGGTCTCAATAGCTCATATGTAATACAGAAAAACAAACAAAAAACCGGACATCCAGATAAGTCCAAAGAAGACACTGTTACCAATAAAGCCCCAAGTTAGCATCTGAAAGAAGCTGAAACCCAAAGTCATCTCACCCAGCTTGCATCAGGTCACTAGCCCTTTATAGAAAGTGGACAGGAAAAGAGGATTGGGTTTGGGGTTGTGTACATGAGAACTGGCCAGACAATCATTGCTTTCCAAGTCAGTTACAGATTAACGAATGTCCAGGGGTGCACTGCATCTCCTATAAAAATATTTTGTTGTTCAGGTCATGGCACAGAAGACTAAAGCTGCTGCTCTGAGGACCTCCTGGCCAGTAGTAGAGATCTGGTGACGGTAGGGCCCTGTGTCACTTGGGGCTTTGGGCCCAAAGAGGTGCAGCATGGGCTGACTCAGTTTTGAAAATCAGCTGCAGGGGGCTCAGTGGTTAAGACCACTGGATGCTCTTCCAAAGAACTCCAGTTTGATTGCCAGTACCCACATGACCCCTCACAAACATCTGTTTTAGAGGAACCCATGCCCTCTTCTGGCCTGTGTGGGCATGCACATGGTGCACAGACATACATGCAGGCAAAACCCATACACATAAAATAATAGTTGTTTTTTTTTTTAATTTAAGGAAAGAAAAGCAGTCCAAGGGCAGATAGCCAACCGCTCCCCACCCTAATCTTTGACCTGCTCACCACCACTGTAAGGCTGTCACCACTGTGAACACTGCCATCTGCTCCTAACCTTGAATTCTGCTGTCTGCCTGACAGAAACCAAGAGAGAGACAGCATCCAGCCTGCCCAACACCGAGACACAGCTGCTTAGAGCTCTTTAGTGGTTTCAGTGTTCCAGGACATGNACAAATCTCATTTATTGTTCTGTGGTCCTGAGTACACATGGCTGCAGCTCAGGCCTTGCTCTCTGGAGAGAGAGACTNTCAGAATCTGTGTCCTGTGCTCTTTAGAAGGTCTTACCTGAGCCCATCCTCCTCTGCTCTGCCACTTGCCCTAAATTGGACCCTGTGTCAGTTCAAATGGTCGGCCACTTCAAGCCCAAAAGCCTACCAGATGCCAAGGGCCAATGCAAGCAAACACAAGAGAACCTGCCAGGGTCCTTGAGACACCTTGAGGAGCCCGGAATTGCAGGGCTCTTGTGCTACTTCTGGCCAGGGTGATAGACTGGCTAGCTAACTGTGAGAGCTTCAGTTTGGGCAGCCTTGTTAGCATGCTCTTATTCCAGAGAAGACTGAGAGATTCCAATCCCTGCCCATGGCTCCTCTCCTTCTGCACAGAGTCCACAGGTTTAGGAGTGACCTGGTCCAGGATATCTCCCCTTCCCTGCTTTCCCTTCCCTTCCCCTGATTGCTGGGTTGGGGTCAGAACACCAAGAGGCACCAGACCCAGTAATGGAAAGGTGAGGGACCTAACAGAAGGGGCTTGACAACACAAATCCCTTCTTTTCAGAAGAACCGTCCTTTGGTCACATTGGTCACAAGACACAGTAGGTTTTGGAAGATACCATGCTTTGGGGTGAAATGCCCGCAGCAGGACCTGATCCAGCTTCCAGCCTTGCAGTGGGCCACCCCCAAGGAGTCCTGTGCAATGGTTCGGGAACATGGTGGCCCATTTATTTAGGAAAATGAGACCAGCAAAGCAGACAAGGAGAACAAGGACCCCAAGGTCCAGAGAATGGAGTGGTTGTGGGATCAGACAATAACATTGGGAGCTGGGAGCTGTGTCGAGGGCAGGGCTGTGGCATAGGGACCAGGTCGTGAGATCAGTAGAAGCTTTGGCTTGAGGGTGGGGCCCAGGAAGCCACTCTGAGGTACACCATATTTGGGCAGTCTAGGAGGCCAGGTAACCAGCGTCCACCAGGATGCTAGAGCCACTGGTAGAGGCACTGCTGTCGCTGAGCAGGAAGAGGATACTGTTGACAACGTCCTCCACCTCTGCAGGAGAGCACAGCAGTCAGGCCTTCTTCCTGCCCCGCTGCTGGGAGCCAACACTGATTCCCTCACCCACATCCCCAGCTGACCTGCGAACTTCCTCAGTGGGTGGCGCGCCTTGAGCTTCTTGGCAAACTCAGTGTCTGCAGAGACTTTCTTGCCCATGTCAGTCAGCACCACAGTAGGGTTGACAGAGTTTACCCGGATCTGGGACCAGAAGCCACAGCTGGTAGCACAGTCAGTGAACTAGCCCTGACCACACAGCTCAGGACTTGCCCCAGGTCAAGCCTGATGAGCTTGTTTACTCTGTCCAGCTGAACACTGACCCCACTGCTCAGAGCATGCCCAAGCCTCACCCCATCCTCACCCTAACCCCTCAGCCCTGCCCCAGGTGCCCATCATCTGTCTCTCAGGTGTGGGCCCAGGCCCCTGTGCCTACCTTGTGTGGCCCCAGTTCCATGGCCATGGCTTTAGTCAGCATAGTCATTGCTCCCTTGCTGGAGCCTGTGGAAGGTGGGGAATGCTCAGGACCCTTTAATTATTCTTTCCATGAGGCTCACTGAAAACTTAAAGACTCCCCAAGTTTTTGGAGGGTGCACTCACTGTAGATGGTCATATTAGGAAAGGTGACCTGGGCCACCATGCTGGAGACATTGACAATGGACCCTGCCACTCCACGGTTAATCATGCCCCTGGCTACCATCTGGAAGAAAGAGTTGGGNGTAGCTCAACCTGTCTTGCCCTGCCCCACCCTCCCCAGGGGTTCATCTCTGCCCACAGCTCTCCTACCATCCTACCTGGGATACTTGGAACACAGAGCGAAGATTCACATTGAAGGACCTGACAGAGGAGCAATAGCCTCCTAAACCTCAGTCTTCAGCAACCCTCCCTAGTCAGCCCACTCCCCAAGTGCCCACCTGTCAAAGGCCTCCTTGGTAGCCTCCAGGAAAGGCTGTATTATAACTACCGCTGCATTGTTCACCAGCAGGTCCACGGGGCCAATACCGCCCAGTGCCTTCTCTGTGGCCTCCCAGTCACCCAGGTCCACGCACACAGGCTCTATCCCCGGACACTGTGGGAGACATTAGTTGGTGGCCAGAGGTCAGCTTCTGATGTATCCCTGAGGTGGGAAGCAGGCCCAGGTGAGGCAGGGCTGTATGCCTCACCTCTCTGGCAAGGCTGACCAGGTCTGCGTTGGTACGTGTCACGGCCACCACTTTGGCTCCTGAGGCATGCAGGGCTTTAACAGTGTCACGCCCAATCCCTATAAAGAGAGAATATGGAGGGATTAGGGCTCTATAGGCTCGGTCACAGCTAGGGTCAGGATCACAGGTGGAAGTAAAGACCCCACAGAACAGCTGGCTCCTGATAAGCCCTGGGGAAGGCTGCCTCTGGTGCCTATCTGCCCAGTCTGGATCTAGGAGCTATCCTGCAGCCAAACTAAGTTCACCCATCACGGGTATTGTGATGGCCAGGATGGGGCTGTCATTCTGTCTTGGCAGGTCTCCAGCCAGGTGACATAAACGGGTCGGTCCTAGTCAGTGCAAGTCAGATTCTGGAGGGCTGAGCTGTGACAAGGGCCCCCTTCCCCTCCCCAGTGCCATCTCCCCAACCTGCTCATACTCACCTTTCCCTGCCCCTGTCACCAGGGCCCTCAGGCCACTGAAATTCAGCTTCATGCTGCCGACACCTGTGTATTCCTGCAGCAAGAGATGGGCTCAGTTTTTTATGGCTGGGCTGGCAGGCGGGGCAGAGGTGGAGCTAGGAGCCGCCTGGCCTGGTCAGGGTGGCATGACCCACTTCTTCCACAGATAGACCTCTCACTCCCCAAATATGCCAGTCAGTTGCTTGTTGGGGTTTGGAGAAGAAATGAGAAACTNTGTGCACACATATGCCTGCGAGAGAGGCNCACACAGCCACGTAACAGGAAAGTCAGAGGCCTGGGAATGAAATGTGTGTTTTCTTTGGTCTGGTTTAGTCTTGACCCTCATCACATGCTAGGCAAACGTTTTACCACTGGGCAACACTCCTGATCTAGGAGAATAGAAATATCTGTTTTCTGATTTGCATTTCTTGGACAGAAGCATGGGCCGGCAACAGTGTTAATGGAAGACAAGCTGGACTTCCAGTCAGTTATGGGTGCTTCAGCCTGACTGAAGGGCCAGGACAGCTGTGCCCATGGACATGTAGTGGCTAACTACTCAGCATTGACAGTTCTTAGGAGATGATGATCCAGCATCTTGGATCAGCTCTATGTCCATGGGGGACAGGGGCAGGCATCCAGTGAACAAGAGCAGTAAGCTGATCCCTGGACTAGGTCGGCTGGCAAGTCTATTTCCACCTAACCCTACCCCAGCATTCCTGTCATCTTTACTTGCTTCTCCTAGTGACCTCCACCTCCCCCCGAGATTCTGCCCTTGGTGACCACACTAAGGCACCCTCTACCCTCTGAGGTGGGACTCCCCTTCTCAGAGCATATGGGTGGACCCCTGGGGGAAGTTTTGAGAAACAATCAAAGGATTAATTAATTAATTAATAGCCAAGGGCAGTGGNGGTGAATGCTTTTAATCCCAGCACTGGGAGGCAGAGACAGGCAGATCTCTCTGAGTTTGAAGCCAGCCTGGTCTACAGAGCGAGTTCCAGGACAGCCAGGGCTACCCAAAGAAACTCTGTCTCGAAAAACAAAAACAAACAAAAATGTCCATCCTAATTCTTCATCTAGGAAGTTGTCTAAAGCCATGCTAAGCCCTTCCTGATCTTGTGTGATAGGGTTCATGAAAGGAACACTTCTTTGCAGGGGAGTCATGGCAGGGCACAAGGCAGCTG
>LZPO01066263.1:250414-271532 GCA_001675575.1 Neotoma lepida
CTCACACACACACACACACACACACACACACACACACACAACAACAACAACAAATCAGAAACTGTGAACTGTGGACAGGAAAACATGACAAGTAAAGCTATATTCAGAAGGTTATGCATTTGGGACACACCACTTGTGTACTCGGGTGGTCTTAAACTCACTCTGAAGTTTTGAACTCCTAATCATTCTTCTTCCACACACTGAGTGCTGAGATTATAGGCATGCACTACCACACCCAGATTTTTTTTTCTTTTTTCTTTTGAGACAAGGTTTTTCTGTGTAACAGCCCTGGCTGTACTGGAACCACTTTGTAGACCAGACTGGCCCTGAACTCACAGAGATCTGCCTGCCTCTGCCTGAGTGCTGGGATTAAAGGCGTGCGCCACCACCTAACATCATTTATTAAAGAGAACTTGACATCTGCTTTCTCCTCATGAACCAAAGATACCAGTGAGATGGTGTGGGAGCCACTGTTTCACAGATACTAGTGGGCTATTGTGATGCTTGGGTCACAGGACCAGCCCTGTCTCTTATACACATCTAGATGTGTATAAGAGACAGGATTAAAGGCGTGCGCCACCACCTAACATCATTTATTAAAGAGAACTTGACATCTGCTTTCTCCTCATGAACCAAAGATACCAGTGAGATGGTGTGGGAGCCACTGTTTCACAGATACTAGTGGGCTATTGTGATGCTTGGGTCACAGGACCAGCCTTGGGAGGTGGAGATACTGGGGACACAACCACATATTATTTATCCTATAGCAAGCTGCAATAACTCTGGGAAGCCTCTGGCAGTCAAAAATTGTCTGCTCTGGGTGGTTACCCCTCCTGCAGAGTCTACAGACACCCCTCCTGTTGGTGTGGACTTGTTCTCATCCTTGGCTTATATAATCCAAAGACATTGTGTTTACTGGTGGAGCCCATGAGTGAATACAGTGCAGTGTAAGGAGGAAATTTTTGCATGCTAAGGGCAAAGAGGGGGCTTCCAAATTCCAGGTGCTGGATAGAATTGAGATTTGCCACATTCCCACATTGGGGTCACAGGCAGGTGAATAGGTCATACCTGATATAGGTATGANACAGGTAACACCTTTCCTCATAGTATCTTAATGTTGCTGTAAGGATTCTTTCTGCAGCAGCTTTCCACAGCTTCGTGCTCATCCAGTTCAACTGTGTGCCTGCTTCCCAGCCTCAGCCCTTGCCTTCTACCCAGAACCTGACTGTACAGAACCAGAGGTTCTCCCTGGAATGCCAGCAGTTTAAGGACCCCAAGACCTGTAAGGTTTGACCCAAAATGGAGTTTCTCTTCCTGTTGCGTATGTGTGTGTTGTGTGTGTGTGCGCCTGCTCATGTGGAGGCTACCCTCAGGTGCCCTTCCTAAAGTACAACGCATCTTGTTTTATTCTCTCTTTGGTTTTTCAAGACAGGGTTTCCCTGTGTAGCCCTGGCTATGTAGACCAGGTTGGCTTATTTTTCTCTCTCAATGTGGGTTTTGTAGCCCAAACTCATGTCCTCAGGTTTGCACGGTAAGCACTGCAGTGACCAAGTGTGGTGATTATATTACGTCCCCCAAAATATTGTGTACCCTAATAAAACTTATTTGGGGTCAGAGAACAGAACAGCCACTAGATTAAACATAGAGGTTAGGCAGTGGTAGCACATGCCTTTAATCCTAGCATTCCCGAGGCAGAGATCCATCCAGATCTCTGTGAGTTCAAGGCCACACTGGAAACAGCCAGGCATGGTGGCACACACCTTTAATTCCAGCACCTGAGATCTCATGTCTTTGCTTGAGAAAGACACATGCCTTTAATCCCAGAAAGTAGTGGCAGGAAGCAGAAAGGTATATAAGGTGTGGAAACCAGAAGCTAGAGGGCCTCTTAAGCTTTCAGGCTTTGAGCAGAGTGGAGCTGAGATTCATTTGGGAGAGGACTCAGAAGCCTGCAGTCTGAGGAAACAAGATCAGCTGAGGAGTTGGCAAGGTGAGGTTGGCTGTGGCTTGTTCTGTCTCTCTGATCATTCAGAATTTACCTCAATACGTGGCCTGGTGTTTTCAATTAATAAGACCGTTTAAGATTCGCTCTACAACCAAGCCATCTCGCTATCCCCCAGTGTCTTTCTTGTGTTGAAACCAGGTCTGTATAGCCCAGGCTGGTCTTGAACTCTCCATCTTCCAGAGNACTGAGACTACTGGCTTGCACCACCATGCAGGGCTCTGGGGCATGTTTCACTTCTGATGAGCAAAACCCAGTCACGACTTACTGCTTCCTGCCCTTCACACACACAAGCTCTTCCAGTGACAATGGGAAGCCACAAGCCCATCCCCTTAACAACACAGCCTGTTCTGCACACACCAGTATCCACCCTCAAGACCTCACCGCTGGGACTGTCAACTACTCAGTATCTGCAGAGAAAGTTGTATGGTGTGTCCCTAGTCCAGGAGAAGACCATTTAACGTAGAGTAGCATTATTTGAGACAGTGTCTTTATTTAGCCCTGGCTGGCCTGGAACTCATGATGTAGATCAGGCTGGCCTCAAACCTGTGGTGATCCTTTTGCTTCAGCCTTCCCAGTGTTGAGATTACATGTGTGAGCCACCATACCTAGCTTCGAAGTAGGATTTCTACAGTATATAAAGCATGTACATTAACACCATGACGTGCTCCCTGTTTCTTGTGGCTTTACAAGTTCTAGGCAGGTGCTCTACCATGAGCTGTGCCTTCAGTCCTACTTTTACACTACATAAAAGTCCTTGCCAGGTGTGATGGCACACAACTTTTTCCACTCCTCAGGAGATAGAGGCAGGTGGACCTCTGTGAGTTTGAGGTTCACCTGGTCTACATGGCAAGCTCCAGTATAGCTAGGGCTACAAAAAAAGACCCTGTCTCAAACAAAACAAAACAAAGTCCTAAGTTGAACCATCCTAAACCAGGGACCATCAGTTGCATCTGTATACACCAACACACACAAGTACACATGGATCAGGGTACAGGGTACACATCCTTCCTCAGCATGTTCACACAAACACTGTACATGTGCCCGTGTACACAGGCATACCCATGCACATAACAGCCATGCCCACATATTCTCTTGCACCCAGGCACAACCATGCACACAGCAGCTATGCCTACACTCTCTCANATANCCAGCNTACCCTTGTACAAAACATGTGCCCATACTGGCCTTTATACTGAGGCACAGTTATGCACAGCCATGCTCACATATGTGTATCAGTGGTTCCATCACGTGTGTTGAGAAAAACCACTCTGTAATCCTGCTTGGCCTTATAGTATGGAGGGTTAAGGAGGTGGGCACTGCTGTAGGAACAGGCCTTCCTGCTGTGTGGATATCTGCAAAGCTGAGCTGCCAGGTGTCTTGGTCACTTATTACAAGAGGAGCCAAACTAAGAATGGCGAAGAAACCTTTACTCAATACTGTAGCCAATTCCTCACAGTGCGCTCCTCTAACAGTGGGTGCTGGGTCTGCATCTTGCTCCTGTGGGGCCCAAAGGAAAGGCTCTAACTGTGCTATTGATTTGTGGGAAGCTCAGGGAAGAAAAACTCTACACATCAAGTTAGAGGAAGAAAGTCTCCCGGTGATAATTCTGGGAAGCCAAGGATTGAGGTAATGGAAGAACAGCAGCTCTGCTTGGAAGCACAGCCTTGGGGCTGGTCTTAAGCATTCACTGGCCAGGCAGTCTGCACATTCTGGGTTTTGACAGGGGCTCTNTGAGCCATCCAGGAAGAGTCTGTGGCCAGGCCCGAAGCCCACCCCTTAATGAACAGCCCACCGGCACCATCCTCTGCAGGTGAGGATAAGCTGCAGCTGTGGGGGGTTGGGAACCAGTTCCCTCCTGGGCCACAGTCACTGGGTTTTAGAGCTTCTCAATGAGAAGACCTTCCAGCTGGGCTAGGAGCATCTGTGGCTCAGCAGCATTGTCTTTCTTGCTGTCCCTGGATGAGCTCAGCATGGACAGCCCAGCTGTCCTCATTTTCCCGAGGTACCTGGTGTCCAGCTGGAAGAGGGACTGTGGGAGGCCTTCAAGCAGCTTCATCTTCTGCTGATTGCCTGAATCCAAGGCCCAAGGGAGCCAGGAAGAGCAACCATCAGGGGTCATCTGTTACTGAAAAGCTACCTCACCCCTGTTCTTCATAGGACACCAGTGGGTGTCTGGGTAGAGAAGGCAGTGCACAGACTGGAACCTGTCAGGGGAAGAAGTGAGGTCAGGTCTGCTGGGCAGGGGGCTGACACCAGAGCCCTCCAGGGCTAAAAGCCCCCAGTGCCCACTCACCGTGTAGGGTCCTGTTGGATACTGAAACTTCCAGCTACATTCACCACATTATGTGGGTTCTCGGGACCCCCATAGCTCAGGGTGACCTGGGAAGGGGGGTCAGGACAGTCAGGGTCAGTTCTTCCTCTTGGGCACTCCACCAGCTAGAGGAAACTTCACTCACCCCTCAGGCTTAGGGAAACAAGACAGTGGCCCTTCACAAAGAAGCCCCTTTGAGACTTGCCATGAGCTTCTGCTCCTGAGGNTCCTTCATCCAGCACACGGTCTNGGCTCAGGGTCCACTTCCCAGGGACAAGGATATCCTCAGGCTAGCCCTCTCCTAAACCCTGCACAACTGGGAGACCCCCCTGGGAGATAGTCTGGGTCCTTGTAGGAGTGGGGTAAGGCCCAGGTTGGGGTGTCGTCTACCTGCTGCAGAACAGCATCAGACGGCAGTCTCTGCAGGTTTTCCAGGTGGGAGTGAAATAGGGGGCTGTGAAGCAGACGGGCACCCAGGAGCCCTTCCACAATGTAGCCTACTGTGCAGTCATCAGGCAGTCGGACCCGCTCAGCCGTGCTCATGAAACTGCCTAGGCTGGAGGGTAGGCTAGTCAGCACCTCTGTAGCCCTTACCAACCCCAAGCCAGGCAGCTGGGCTCCCAGTCTCCCACTTACCTGGCCCATGGACTCATCTTGAGGGCAAGGCCCCTGCTGAGGCAGAACCCAGCCCCACCAGTAGCAAACCAGAACTTCACTGTGTTTGACTGGAAAAAGGAAAAGCTTGGTCAAGGCTGCCCAGGATAGGGCTCCTCACCATCAACCCTCCAACTGAATCATGTCATCCTGGGCCACCATATAGGAGAGTCTGCAGAAGGCGCAAGGTGCTCCTAACAAGTCACCTTGGTCTCTAGGCCCTTCTCTATCACTATGCCTGATTTGCCAGCTCCACAGGGCCCGGAAACAGGCCACCTGGCCCATGCCTGTCTCAGCCCATTCTCACTCTTGCAGCATTCACTGGGTCAGCCTCAGGGAGGATGTTGGCCCAGCACTCACGGTGCCACCACCCTGGACTCTCTCAGTGGCCTCGATGGGGTGGTCCAGACTAGGTCGCCCCAGGTAGATGTCCTGGTTGGAAGAGAAGGTGGAAAGCAGGTGCAGCAGGCTTTCAGGGTTCACATAGTTGTCATCATCCACGTGGCAGAACCATCTGACGGTGGAGGGAGAGGCCTATGCACTGAGGTCCCCATTTGGGCGGGAGCCTCCACCATGCTCAGCCCTGGGTTCTCTGATGGGTGAGGTCACTTACTTTCGTCCAGATTCTATGAACTTATCATATTCCACTGACATTTTACAGCACAGGGCTTGGCGGGTGCGTACAGCAGAGCAATTGGTGTTGATCATGCGGCCACCTGCACAGTTGGAAGTGGGAAATGTNAGGGTTGGCTTCCAGCTTGCCTCCTTAGGTTTAGGCCTAAGGTATATGCCTGTCCAGCCACTGGACCAGGTTCAATTGCAGCCCTACCACAGCCCTCATTTTGAAACAGATGATAGTTACTTAGAACAGCACAGGTGGGAACAGTCCAAGATTGACAGGTGACTGCTGCTGGGGCTTCCTCAAGGAATGTGGGTGACATTGGCCAGTGGCACCCTGCCAGGAACTGGGGCGGGTGGGGATCTGATGACTGGACGGATGGACACTGGAAGGTGGATTGGCCATCGATGGGCGACCTGGCTCTGCCCTCCACTAGCTAGGACTCTAGTCAAGTGCCTGACACAGGAACAGAATGGTCTTGGTAGCTACAACTCAGTCCAGGGGAACGTCTCACCTGCCAGCATCTGGAGCTCAGGGTCGTCTCCATCGGTGAAAATGAACGTCTGTGGGAGAAAACACCATGAGGTGCCAGAGGATCCAATGAGTAGGTGCGGGGCCCCGGGCCCAAGGGGTGCGGGTGGTGGTAGGGGATGGCGAGCCCGGAATCCAGCAACCTGCGCGGCGGGGGGCGGGGCGCGCACCTGCCGTGGGGCTCGAGAGATCCAGGTGCGCAGGAGCAGTCGCAGGCGCGGGCCGTGGTTCTTCCGAGTGGTCTTGACTGCGATGAAGACGTCGTCGGGCTGCAGGCGGGAGACCTCGAGAGTCAGACCAGGGGTTGGGATCCGACCGGAGTCGGGTGCGGGAGCGCGAGGTAGCGGCAGCGGCAGTAGCAGCAACACAGCCAGAACCGCGACCAGCGCAAGGCAGGCCCGGCACAGCACGCCCCGCACACGGCTCATACGATCGCCCCGGCCCGGGCGCTGGGCGCCCGCCTGAGAGTGCGGCGGCCCCTTTAAGAGTGACGAGCGCCCCGCCCCGAGCCTTGACCCGGAACTGACGGCCGCACCGCCCCGGAAGTGAACGTCGCTCTGCGGCGCCGGGGGTGGAAGATGCCGCTCCCGGTTCAGGTGTTTAACTTGCAGGTAGGGGTTGGCAGCTGCGCTCGCCGCGCGGCGGTTCGGTCCTGGTCGGGCCTTGGTGGGCGGGGCTGGCGGCGGGTGGGGCGGGGCCCGCGGCTCAGGCCTAGGCGCGCGAGCATCGCCAGCCTCGCGGCTCTGAGCTCCGGCCCCCGCCCCGCCCCCGCCTCGCGCGCCAACGCTTTTTCGTGCCGGTGTTGGCTGGCCAGGAGAGGTGCGTCAGGCCAGGATGCGGGGCAGCCCGGCGCCCAGCTCTGCCTCGTCGTCGGCCTCCGACTTGAGCCGCAGCCCTGCGCACAGCAGGTCAGACTTGCGGCCCGGCACGTCCGGCGACTACAGCCTAAGCGCCAGCCTGTCGGCCTGCACGCTACTTTCCGAGGTACCGCTGCGCGCACTGCGGGAAGCGGCTCCCGGTGTCGTTCGAGGCCCTGGCCCCTCGAGTCCTCGGCCAACCTCTTCCGCACCGTAACCTGCCTGCTTTGGCTCTCCTGACATCTGCAGATAGGGTGTCAATCTATTTTATTCTCTGTGGCCTGGAAGAAGCTGCATTAGTATGGCGGCTGGGAACGCTTGAGGGCTCCTGAAGTCAGAGAATTGTGTCCAACACCTGAGTGGGAGAGCTGAGGAGGGCACTTGGCGACCAGTACCTGTGGGAGCCCAGTGCAGTTGTGCCTTGGGAAATCTTGGGCAGAACTGACCACGGGGGTCAGGAGCATCCCCTACTCTCCCTGGTGCCATGTGTTAAGGTGCTCTTTCTATATTGCAGGGGGCTGTGGAACCCATGCAGATTGATGTAGATCCACAGGAAGATCCCCAGAACGCACCTGATGTGAACTACGTGGTGGAGAACCCCACTCTGGTACAGATCCTCATGTGGGAAGGACTGCTGGCAACTTGGGTCTATTAAGGAGTCCAAGTCAGGCTCCTCATTATAGTGTATCGCTTTGGAAGATTGATGATTCTTAGCAACCACTGTAGTTACATCTTTCTGAGCCATGAAACTGGGTTTCCATTTGCTCACCTATGTTGGGTTCTCAGGCAGTTCTAAGACCCTGCACCGTCTTAGTGGGAACAGCTCCGTCAAGGCACAATGTGAAGCAAAGGTCTATTTGCGGCCAACACACTTTTCTCTGTTCTCACCCCAGCACCCATTACTTGTCAGGGCATGCCCATGTTTCCAATTTCCAGTGCAGAGCTTGAACCTGAAGGTCCTTAATCCATCCCAGTGGTCTCTTCCCAGAATCTGGGACAGTAGTCAATCCTGAAGGCCCAAGACCCAAGGGAAAATTTAGTATTCTGGCTGAGGCTATCTGGTCCTTGCTTACCCCACCTGACCTTCTCCCTGCCCACCCCTCCTCCAGGATCTGGAGCAGTATGCAGCCAGCTACAGTGGCCTGATGCGCATTGAGCGGCTACAGTTTATTGCTGACCGTTGCCCTCCACTTCGGGTAGAGGCCTTGAAAATGGCCCTATCCTTTGTGCAGAGGACCTTCAATGTGGATATGTATGAAGAGATCCACCGGAAGCTCTCTGAGGCTACCAGGTAAGGCCTTGGAGGGGCAAGTGACCAGGTCTGGGCTGGCAGAGGCTTTTCTGTGCTCCTGTCATGCCCAGCATTCTGCCTGTGATGTGCCTATAGCAGTACCTCTGTACATGAGAAGTATGAACATGTTAACTCTCTGTGGCAAGAAAGTGGTAGCAGGCCCTGTTTTCCCTCTCCTGGCTTCCTTTGCCTCTGTGCAGACAACTGGGATTCCTAATTCTTGAGAACCTGGTGTAGCTATCATCCTTGGCCAAAAAAAGAAAAAAACTTGGATCAAAACCCCTCATTCTCCATTAAACTTCCCTATCTGACTGTGGGCTCCTAGGTCAGGAATTATCTGTGCCCCTGGTACAGATTGGGCCATTTGGGTGGGGCAAGGGGATAGGCAAAGGCCTCTTAAGGACCAGCCTATGGCTTGTGGATGTCCCCTCCCCTTCCTCCCTGGTCCTTGTGGTTGTCAGTATCCTGATGGCTAGGTTATCCTTCAGGGAGCTGCAGAATGCACCTGATGCCATACCTGAGAGTGGAGTGGAACCCCCACCCCTGGACACAGCCTGGGTGGAGGCCACTCGGAAGAAGGCCCTATTGAAACTGGAGAAGCTGGACACGGACTTGAAGAATTATAAGGGCAATTCTATCAAAGAGAGCATCAGGTGCTGGCCTGCTCTGGGCATGGGAGGTGGGCACCTGGGCCTGGCTGGCTCCTCGACCAGTATCCACTCACTGCCAGGCCTACAGGCGCGGCCATGATGACCTGGGTGATCACTACCTGGACTGTGGGGACCTCAGCAATGCCCTCAAATGTTATTCACGAGCCCGAGACTACTGCACCAGCGCTAAGCATGTCATCAACATGTGCCTCAACGTCATCAAGGTGGCCTGGGTGACAGGTGGGTAGGCATGGAGGGCCTTGAAGAGGCAACCCAGACTTAGTATGGCCTTGCCTACTCATCTACCAGGTCAGTGTCTACTTGCAAAATTGGTCTCATGTGTTAAGCTATGTCAGCAAGGCTGAGTCTACTCCAGAGATTGCTGAGGTAAGGCCCACCTCCATGGATACCCTGCTCTACAAGTCTGGCCCCCTGGTAGGCCCCCATACCCATTCTTAGCCTCAGTCTCCTTTTGAGTTTGCTCTTGTCCCTTCTCAGGGTAGGTGGGGGACAGGGAGTAGAGCTCCTTGAATGAGGAGGGCAGGGTTGGGGGCCTCTCATGTCTGCTGCCTTCCCCTATAGCAGCGTGGAGAGCGGGACAGCCAGACCCAAGCCATCCTCACCAAGCTCAAGTGTGCTGCAGGTGAGGCTTCCAGTCACCTCAAGCTCTTATACCCTTGAGACAGGGCCCATCTGGGGAAATAGCTGGAGATACAGTACTAGCAGGCTTCAGGACATCAGTGTGTTTGTCTGTGTCTGTGTGGCACTTGCTTCAAGTTCAAGTAGAGAAGCTGGTGGGGCCTGGGGAAGTAGGTCTGCTGGTTTCTGAGCCTGGCTATATGTTATAGGCATCTTAAGGATTCCCTGCAGACCTAACCTACAGGAATGTCTTCAGTTAGATGCTTTTACTAACAGCTAGGATTTCTGTCCCTAAACTGAGGAATACTGGGGGCAACAGGCCATTGAGCTATCTATTGATGGCCATGGTCTCCTAGGGCTCTAGCAGCCTCCTCTAACTAGACTAGCTTCATCTCTTTCCTCCTTGGTCCCCTTTTAGGCCTGGCTGAGCTGGCTGCACGAAAGTATAAGCAAGCTGCTAAGTGCTTCCTTCTGGCTTCTTTTGATCACTGCGACTTCCCAGAGGTGAGGAGGGGCATGTGGGACTCTTCAGTTTGTCCAAGTCCATAAGAAGTGACAGCTCATGGATTGAGCTGTTAACCTCTCCTGAATGAGATCTAAGCATTGTCTGGGTAGTGGGAAGGGCAGGCCAGGCCCCAACTCTGGGCTTCCTCCTTGGTCTGTGTACCAGTGACCTAGGACCCCAGGTCTCTGGACCCACCTCCCCTTCTGCCTCTCAGCTGCTGTCCCCCAGCAATGTGGCTGTCTATGGTGGCCTGTGTGCCTTAGCCACTTTTGACCGGCAGGAGCTGCAACGCAATGTCATCTCCAGCAGGTAAGTTAGATGGTGGGTTCCTACCTTCTGTTCCTGCCCAGGGTTAGGCCCTTCTGTCCCCTCTTAGCTGAGCACTCTGGTATCCTCAGCTCCTTCAAGTTGTTCCTGGAGCTGGAGCCACAGGTCAGAGACATCATCTTCAAATTTTATGAGTCCAAGTATGCTTCATGCTTGAAGATGTTGGATGAGATGAAGGTAAGGGACAGGGGTGTAGTCACATTGAGACTAGGCTAGATTGTGCCTCAGGTCACTGACCAGTTCTCCTCTGCAGGACAACCTGCTCTTGGACATGTACCTGGCCCCCCATGTCAGGACACTATATACCCAGATTCGCAACCGGGCTCTCATCCAAGTAAGTGGAGGAGGGGGGTGACATAGGCTCTGCGGGGTGCAGACATTCTGAGGAGCAGTGGATAGCTTGTGGTTTCTGTCCTGTAGTACTTCAGCCCCTATGTGTCAGCGGATATGCACAAGATGGCTGCAGCCTTCAACACAACAGTTGCAGCTCTGGAGGATGAGCTAACACAGCTCATCCTGGAGGGGCTCATTAATGCCCGCATCGATTCACACAGCAAGGTGGGTAGGCAGGGCTGGGACTGCTGGGAGTATGTGGTGTGGAGACCTGCTGGGCCATTCTGAACCTGCTCTCATGCCTGTACAGATACTGTATGCTCGAGACGTGGATCAGCGCAGCACCACCTTTGAGAAGTCCCTGCTGATGGGCAAAGAGTTCCAGCGACGTGCCAAGGCTATGATTCTGAGGGCAGCCGTACTGCGCAACCAGATCCATGTCAAGGTGAGCAGCCTGGGATGCAAAGGAATGGGCAGCACTTACACAGCCTCCACTGACCCCTTCCTTGTCCACTGCAGTCTCCTCCTAGAGAAGGGAGCCAAGGGGAACTGACTCCAGCCAACAGCCAGTCACGGATGAGCACCAACATGTGAAAGGCATTACCCTGACCTTCAGAGGATGGTCTGCACTCCTACCCTGCCCATGGAAGCAGCACCTGGGCCTCCTGCCTGTTTTCCTCAAGAGGAGGCTCCAGACTAAGTGTGGTTCATTAGAGCAGCCTGGCCACTTGGATGCCAGTTCATTGGCCTTCCGCTCTGAGGTACTCTCTGCTGTGGTAGGCAAGCTGCCTATTATGGCCACTCAGGCTTGACTCTAGGTTTCTGTCCCAATGAAACAGACCGTGTGCAATGCCCAGGTAGGGGTACCTCAAACCCCTCCTGTCCGTGTGTAGTTCTGACTGCAGCAGTGTAGTCCATTAAAGTACAGATTGATCATTGCCACAGGCTCTNTTCCTTTCTGCTTTGAAAGATCTGCTCCAGGGCAATCCCCTGGATACTCTGACCACTCAGAAAAGGCAGAGAGTACCCCCACTCATTTCATATTGCTTTCCTGGCTCCCAAGGTCCACTGAGCCAGGAGAGTAGCCTCCTTGGATGTGGGCTGGGAGCAGCAGTCCTAGGTCATCATTAGATCTTTGCGAATGCATTTCTGAAATGGTTTATTGTTCAGTGCTGGAAACACAAGTTGTAGAACGGGGCAAGTTCAGCCAAGGTGCCCTTGGTGCAACATTGCCAGGCCCCTGCCTGAAGACACCAACATGTCCTTCTGTGTCAAATAGGAGATTCCCTGAGTAAAGGCATTTCCTTAAGAGTGTCTAGGCTTCAGTGGATGTCCTGGGGTGGAGATGGCTCTTGCTGGCTTTCAGGCTAGGGCACTACCCATGACTTCAGAGAAACCACCTGGTGTTTCAGGCCTCACCTGCTGAGGTTCCTGCAGCCCAGGCTGGGTCTCTTTCCAGGCCAGAGACTTCTCTAATTTTGTCTTAAAAAGCAATCCATGGCCTAACAGGGAGGGCAAGAGGGGAATGATAGTTAGGAAGCCAAGGTTCCCACTGCTGCTGGAGGTGGATGGGCTGGTTACAGCAGGTATCTGCTCACCTGGGCAATCTGCTGTCTCTCTGAATGCTCGCTTCTTGCAGCAGCCACGGCACAGGTTAAACACACATCTGTTGCCCTGTGTACAGGAAAGCTAGTGAACTGAGGCTAACACCCATACCCAGGCTAAATTCTGAGGTAGGTAGTACCAGATTCCAGCAATATCCATGGGGACTGCTCTGCCCACTTGTGTAGAAGGGTAGGCTCAACAGAAGGGCCAGCTCACCTTTGGATTTCCACACTGGTCACACTTTGCATATTTGGCTGGAAAAAAACAAAAAGAGGGCTGGTTGAATGAGATGAACTTGAGGCAAGCCAGGGTGACTGGCTGCCACCCACCTCTACAAATCTTGCTGTGGCCACCTGGGCCAAGAGACTTCGTAAGGATTGAGCATGTGGCTAGTTATGACAAGAGATGGCTGATACAGCAGAGTGAGCATGGCCTCACTGGAAACGAACAGGAAGCAGGTGGGCTGCCCATTCCACCCCTAGTGTTCCAAAGCCCTAGGTCTGTTACCATGTCACTCACTGAAAAAAAAGGTGGCTCTTGCCTGTAATCCCAGCACTCAAATTGCTGCTGAGTCAGTGTGGACTACACAGTGAGATCCAAGGCAGCCTGGATTATAGAGAGACCTATCTCAAGAAACACCCAGGCGGTGGTGGCACATGCCTTTAATCCCAGCACTTGGGGGACAGAGGCAGNTGGATCTCTCTGAGTTTGAGACCAGCCTGGTTTACAAAGCAAAAGGACAGGCTAGGATAGGCTCCAGAGCTACACAGAGAAACCCTGTATTGGGGCAGGGACACAAACACACACACACACACAAAATGAAAAAGGCAAAATCAGAACCCCTGTCCTAATGCCCACTTCCTGTGGTGCAGAATCGCAGGCAGAAACTACTATGGCATTTCCCGTATAAAAGTGGTTCATGCCAAGGGCTGTGATAAGGTCCTTCCTGCTATCTCCCCAGGCTTGCAAAGCTACCAGATAAAAACTCCCAAGGAGGGCGGGAGAGGTGGCTCAGATCCAGATATCAGATCTCATTACAGATGGTTGTGAGCCACCATGTGGTTGCTGGGAATTGAACTCAGGACCTCTGGAAGAACAGTCAGTGCTCTTAACCTCTGAGCCACCTCTCCAGCCCTACATAATAAATCTTAAAAACAAAAAAACAAAAAACTCCCAAGGAGCTGCACCAGACTGCTGAACGCGTAGGAAGCAGCTGAGTGTGAGAGCCCAGGTTGCCGAAATGGCCAGGACACAGAGGACAATGCACTAGACTGAGACCTCAAAGCGGCATACCATCCTGAAAAGTCCTGAGTCGACAAGAAAGGCTAGCACTTTCACCTGGCTGACCACTACCCAAATACATAGCAACCTCCCAGGAAGCTCTCAGAGACTGCTTGGAGACTGCCTTGAGCCCCACGCAAGGGTGGGACTTATCCAGATTCAGCAGGCAANCTCCTCTGTGGTCACTTGAACAGCACCTAGCCGAGCAGCTTGTACAATGGCCTTATCTGATACATTAAGTAGGTTATAGCAACACTATAGATCAGCCTTTCACAGGTTCTTAAGTGTCACACCCAAAGTCTGGTCTGGGCACAGGAGAAATGTCCCTAGGCATTTGTTTCTGGACCTAGGCTTTAAACATGGCAGAACCTGGGCTCCTATCTCCAGTAAAGAAGATGAAGATGAGGTGTCTGGACAGTCTGCCCAACTAACCTGGCCTGAACAGCAAGAGTAGCACTTACGTTTCAGGGAAGGGTCGAAGGTTTTGTGAGGGTTCCTCAGCTGTTTCTTCAGCTTATTTTTGGACAAGCCGTCCATGCTGCCCTCTTCTTCCTCCAGAGCCCGCTTACTACGACCACCACTATTCTCCTTGCTCCCTTCCTTAGGCCTGAAGGGAAAGTGAGCAGAATCAAAGATACCCATAAGATGTGATCAGTTCACCACTGCCAAATGGGGCAGCTCTCAGATGGGGTCACAGAATACAGAGGGGCTGGACAGCCATGGAGGGCATTAGTGCCAAGGACATGCATGTTTCTCCCATCCATCCCAAGTAACTCTATTCTTGGCTGCCTAAGCAAAGAGGGCCTGTCTAAGAATATAGGACATACGTGCAGCCCACACAATAGAGTGGCTAACATAGAAGTTAAGCCTTTCTGGAATGAAACCTAAAGTTCAGGAGCCCAGGGTCTGTGCCACTGAGCCCAGGCAGGCTGTGATCACAGATGAGTCTGCCCACTTTGGAGATTCCAGCCCTAGGGTCCACCTGTTAACCCCAAGGACAAAGCCACACAGGACTAAAGGATCTTGGCTAAGTACCCAAAGCACTTTCTCCACACAAAGCCTCCTCTTCCTTCACTCAGAACAGGGACTTGCCTTAGTGACTAGAGGAAATGGCAAAGGGCACCTGTGTGTGGATTCCCACTGTAGGCTGGTTTAGCTTACCCTGGCCGGATGTAGGGCTGGCAGATCCAGTGGAAAGCAGGTAAGTCGCCAGATGGCTTCACTCCTTCTTGCTGCCTGGACATGTCCTCCTGCAAAGGCCCAAGACCCGTCAAAGACCTAAGCTGCTGGCCAACTACAAAACTTGCTGGGCTCCCACAGCCCTGCACCTGCCTGACACCGAAGCTTTAGCGCCTGGCTCACAGCAGCCACGCCCTCCAGGGTCTTCACTTTGGCCAGCTCCTCTCGAAGCTGCTGATGTACCTGCAGCCTGAGGCAGATGCCTGTCACTCCCAGTCACCACCTGAGCCAAGTGCTGGGCACATGCCAAGATCTCTTCCCACCCAGGCTCCTGCCCTCCCTCACCGCCAAGCCACCATCCCTTCAGCAGACTTGATAGCAACTTGTTTTGGGAAAAGCACAGAACACTCCAGGCAGGGCTATAACACTGCTTAGAGAGACCTACTCTAAACTCCTACCCAAGGAGCAACTCACGTGTGGTGCCACAGCTTGAAGAGATGGGCCCGGACGTAAGAGAGTGGGCAAGGGTGCTGTTGTACAATCTGCAGGTACTCCTCAGCCAGCTCCCACACAGCAGGGCTCCGGCCCTCAAACAGGGCAGGGTTGTGCAGGTTACCCTCTGGGAAGTGGGGAAGAAAGCCTGGAACACCTTCCTAGAAACTCAGGTTACTGGCTAGCTATAGGGTTGACAAGTCTGGAAAACTTGGTTTGAAGGTTTAGGCTTCTTGGAGCAGACAGGACAGTGAACACTGCCTATTTAAATAGGTCTACAAGGACAGAACAAGGCTGAGGCATTCATCTGCTCACCTGCACTCATGACCCCTTGCACACCCGTGTCCTGGATGCATCGCTCCACATCCTGCAGGCACCGGATATTCCCATTGGCAAACACAGGGATTCCCACAGCCTTCCTGTGGGAGGAAGAGAAGCCTGACCCTACACCACACCAGGGCAGTGCTAAGCCAGGAGGGACAGAGACCAGGCACCAAGTTCTACCTTGTTGAGACACCTTGCCTTCTATGGTATTGCTGCCTTCCCTCCTGGATAGTTATAGGACATCAGGTAATGCTGAACACCCCAAGGTGTAGAACTAGGTTTATGTCCCTTCCACAAAGCCCATAGGACCAATGATTGCACTCATTCTACTGTATCCACTCACCTAACTGCCTTGATGTGCTCCCAGGAGGCTGTTCCTGCCATGGGCCCCTTCTGCTCCTTGGTGCGCCCATGCACAGTCAGCAGCTAGGACAGACCAACACTTGGTTCAATCTTGCTCTAGGTCAAGGTCCCAAACCAATTACAAGGGACCTGGTCAAGTTTCTCAGCTTTCCATACTGGGAAGAACAAGGGCCAGCTGGGCTTGGATCTGTCCCTGGCCCCCAGGGTCTTGAGAGCCCTGTCCCTGTGGGGGGGCCCCAGGCTGCAATTAGAAAACATGAGTCAAGATGCAGAATCCTAAGTACAGGAAAAGTTTAGTAGAACTCAAGATGCAGGGTGCTGAGGGTGGCTCCTGCTGCTTCCAGAAGCTACATGTCTCAGCACACTTGACCAGGCTTAACATGCAGGACTGCTGAAGGGCACCAGGTCTGATACCCCATGGCTTACGCACAGTCTTCCAGAGAGGCTGGATACTGAGCTCACCTAACGAAGGCCATGGCTGATGTCTGGAAAGCCTAAGATGTGGTAGTGAACCCATTGTTACTCCCAATACAGACAACACCCTGGAGCTGGGATGGCACAGTTTTAGAGGTCTGAGACCAAGGTAGCAGGTCTTAAAGAAATGGGGTCAGGAGGGGCCCACTGCCCTGCCCACAGAAAATGTCTTAGATACAGCCCCCACCCATGAGCTGAAGGAGGAGCAAAAGTCACCTCTGGTCTTGGAAGATTGTCAGAGATAGATAGATAGTGCTGGAATGTGAGGCCAGACTGCCTGCTGGATCCCAACAACCATGCCTGGGAGCCATGGCCCTCACCTGACAGCCGGCCTTCTCCAGCATCTGGGCGTACCTCACTGTCTTGTCAATTTCTGGGAAGACACGGATTTTGCACGTGACAGGAACAGAGAGTCTCTCATGAGCCAACAGAACTGAGAAAAAAAGATGGTCTCTGAGGGAACTATGGTCCTATTCCAAGGTGGCCAAGCCCTAATATGCCAGGCACACAGAACCATACTAGCTTTGCCAAAAGCAGGTCTAGGGGTATATCTTGGCCTTTTCCTTGTCTTCACATGTGATGTGGGGTTGTGATGACTTCCAATGAGAAGTGGCACCCAGTAGACCTGGTTGTCCCCATGGGGCATTGGGAGCCAAAAGGAATAAGAGCACTGTCCTAGTACTTAATGTCTGATTCGAAGGGGATGGCTGGTATAGGCTGGTATAGTCAATTCCTTCTAGCAGGGCAAGTGCTGTGGCCAAGAGCCCCTAGAGGGATCACCGCTCCTGAGCCCGAACCAAGCAGCTTGTGCTTATGAGGCTTGTCAGACTGTCTCTGGGGCTCTTTCATTTGCTGACAAGGTGGCACGCAGCCAACTCACTCATTCTTTGAAGAAGATCCCACTCCTCCTGCAGAAAGGCGCCATAGTGACCTGTAAAGGATGAGAGTGGCCCATTGTCACTCTTGCATCCACAGTGTCATGAACCCCCTACTAGGCCAGCTCCTCAGAATAGAGGACTCTACAGCTAGGCTGTGTGAATGAGTGTCAGCCTTTACATAGGATCCCCAAAACCAGGAGTGTCTCTGGTTGGAGCAGGGGTGAAAATAAAGTCAAGCAGCTTGTCAACACCTGACTTGGGAGCTATCTGCCCAGCTGTCAAACTCAAAAGCAGGCTACACAGAACACTTACGCCACACAGCCTAAGATCAGCAGTGCTTGCCTGGGGGCCCAGTGAGCCTGTGTGTGCTATTGCAGAATCATGGGCCTCCCACCAGCTGATCACATTTATTTAGAGGATATCTATATGGTCAGCAGAGCCTGGTCCCCAGTCAAGTACCTGAGAACAGCCACTTTCCAGGATAATAAACCCAGAAAAAGGGCTGCTTGCTGGCTACAGGTGTCACCACAATCAGAGGCGGAGATTGACTCTCCTCATACCCACCCACACCAGGCTCCGCCAGATCAGGTCTAGACCCCTTCTTTGGAGGCCTAGTGGACTCAGCACAGGCCTGGATGGGTGTCAACACAGGACTGTAGAAATGACCTCACCTCTCTTGGCTATCATCTGTGGGCAGCCCAAATTCAGGTCAATGGCATCACAGTAATCTTGTGCCAGGAGAGCTGCCTGGACAAACACCTCTGGGTCATTGGCACAGAACTGAAGAAGACATGAATGTCATCCATGGTCATACCAGGCCTAAGACACTCCCTGTTTAGGCCACCCAGCCCTGTGAGGAGTCCCACGGTGACTCAATAAGCTGTGGTCTTTCCACCAACATTTACAGTATGATAAAGCAGGAAACATCTCACACCACTAGGACTGTGAATTATATATATATATGTCATTTCCTTGGATGTGTAACAGAAGCCACTGGGCACTGACTTCTTTGCGCCTTTCCTGGAACTCACTCTGTAGTCCAGGCTGGCCTCGAACTCACAGAGATCCGCCTGCCTCTGCCTCCCGAGTGCTGGGATTAAAGGCGTGCGCCGCCACCACTCGGCTGGCACTGACTTCTACAGAACTGAATGATGCCTAATTGTTCTGAGACAGGAGGGCACCGAGACTCAGGGTAAGTATCAAGGTGATACTGGGGCTACAAATCCCTCACATCATCTAAGCTGTCCCTTCACCAGGGCTTAGGCTAGTTCCGAGAGAAGAGCCCAGTTCTGGGGAAGTTCATTCAGCAGCTGTTTCCTACTGCATATGTCAATGCAGGACTGCAGGGCCCCCCTCTTGCCCCAACTCTCCTCTTGGGTATGAAAGCTTGGTGATGCTGTTCCCATACCCAGGGTCTGGAACTCGGCTGCTACCTGGTAGCCATGGTCCCTCTGCCCACCTGCACAATGAGAGGCCTGTCCTCAGGGCATACTTCACAGTACAGGTTCTCTTTCCGATAGTTAGCATCTCTAACGAAGACCTGGGCATGCAGCATAGGGGTGTAGCAGAGCTGGGCTCCATGGCGGCGGCTCAGCAGTCTCCAAGCCAGCTCACTCTGGTCCACCATGGGTGCCACCACATGTCGGGCACCTCCCAGGGTGCGGCTCCAAAACTCAAAACCCTGCAGTTTGGGCATCCTCTCCACACTAAGGGCAGAAGAAGACCAGGCTCTCATTTCAGCCATAGTATACCACCACACCGAGGGAGGGTACGAAGTTCAACTTGAAAGGGGCTGACCACTCTTGTCAATTATTGCTGCCGGAACACACACACACACACACACACACACACACACACACACACACACACACACACACACGTGAAGGTGTAGATACCACACACACACACACAGTGAAGGTGTAGATATCACACGATGACAAGAGAGGTGTCAGCCGGCAGTCTAGCTGCCCATCCCACCCCTCTTCTAGCAGTGACCCTGACATGTCACTCACCCTCTCTGGACCTTACCCCTTCATTTGTTACTGGATTAAATGCCAGCCTGGTGGAACTGGTGTGGAGGATAAACAGGTCAGTGCCCGAACAACGAATTTGCGCCCCTGCGGGCTGGACCTGGCCAGGGGAGACCACCAGCTACACGAGGCCTGACGCCGCCCTGGATCTCGGGCAGGTAGAGCAGCGAGCACGTCAGTCCACCAGGCGCCCTTCCTGGTCTGGCCTAGAGCCTCCTCCTCTGACCCTGTCCCTTGGACTGGCCAGGGGGCCGAGGTCGCCACCGGATGACGACGAAGGGGCTCGAATTAAGACTACTTCCCGCACTGTTGGGGCTGGCCGGGGCTCCGCGAAGGCCTGTGGCTGCGGGCACGCTCCCAAGGAAGGGACACACAAGGCCCCGGAGCCTCCGCCTTACCCGCGGCGCCGCCACGAGGACCCCAGGAACGCGGCGGCAGCCACCGGGCACCGTAGCTCAGACTCAGCGCATCGCTACCGGAAGTGCCGGGGCCGGAAGCGCACTGCCAGGCCCTCCGCGCGGTCTGAGGTGCGGCGGAGAACAAAATCCTCGGAAACTGCCGCTCGGCGCCGAGGGGACCGGCCATGTGGAACCTGGAGCTCAGCAGGTACAGACTGCGCGTGCCCGGGGCCACGTTGTACCTTCCAGACAATTGGCGCTGGGAAACCGTTCCTCCCACTTCGACTCCCTCTCCACCACGCGTTCCCAGAGCAGCCCTTGGTTCTTCAGACACAAGATGTAAATTCAGTATAATACAGAGGAAACGTGGTAACGAATTTTTACTTCAGATCCCTGGACAGGAAAGGCTACAAGAGGCTGTCAAATTTCAAACCCTGGACAAACGGCTGAGATATCTATTTAACATATCAAAGCGGACCTGGCCTCAGGTTTTCCCAGCATCCCTCAGTCCCTTCCTCTTACAGGGTATAGCTGACAAGCCCAGCCTCTTACCCTGTACTCTTGAGCCCAAGCGCTGGGCTGCCCTTGAGTAACGAGAAACTTCCTAGAGCAAAGGAGCAGGCATAAAGAAAAATGGTGTCGGTCTGTTCACTTTGAGTTCTCAGGCTGATGTTGATGTTTTATTTTTATTTTATTAATTTACTTATTCCTTATCATCATCATCATATTCAGACAAGATGTCACTGTGCAGCCCTGGCTGGTCTTGGGAGTCACTGTCCATGTATGCACCTTAACTTGCAAGAGTCAGTTCTCTCCTTCTACTGTGGTTCCCAGGAAATGAACTGAGGTGGTCAGGCTTAGTGACCGTCGAGCCATTGAGTCACCTCACCAATCCAATAGCTTACTTTTTTTTTTTTTTTTGAGACAGGGTTTCACTGTGTAGCTTTGGTGTCCTGGAACTCGCTCAGTAGACCAGCCTGGCCTATGAACTCACAGAGATCTGCCTTCCTCTGTCTGCCTCCCAAATGCTAGGATTAAAGGCATGAGTCACCACTGCCAGGCCCAATATCTTCCTTTTAGTCAGAACATCTGGTCAGTTTATATTTAACACAGCAGTGACAGGGTTAAACAGAGTCTTTCTGCTTGTTTTCAACCTGTCTCTTCTGCGTGGTGGACCTGTGTTGCTCCTTTCCTGCAACAGACTAAAGGAAGAAAATAAAGAGCTGACACAGCTATGTTCTTGATAGATAAAAATGGACTTCAATATAAAAAAGTTAAGCCGGCCAGGCGGTGGTGGTGCACGCCTTTAATCCCAGCATTCGGGAGGCAGAGGCAGGCGTATCTCTGTGAGTTCGAGGCCAGCCTGGGCTACCCA
>LZPO01066263.1:277487-301579 GCA_001675575.1 Neotoma lepida
AAGGCAGCCTGTGATTTCCACTCACCTCTCTTGGCAGGGACCTACTATCTTACTGTAAGCCTGGGCAAAGACAGACTGGACTGCCACCCTGGAGCTGAACTTCCAACCTCCAGAGGGGACTTGGTGAGGAATGATGCTGGGGGATGCCTGCAGAAGCTCTTGCTCAAAAAAAAGCAGTGTGCCATGCAGAACACAGAGCTGGGATGGAGAGCCTTTGGTAGCCTGTGTGGTAGCCCTAGGTTGGCCCCTGGGGGAGGGAGCCTGTCCTTAGCTGCACCCATCTAGAGTGGAGCTTGCATCATGTGGGCAGAGAGGAGGGATGGGCCAAGGCAAGTGCCCCAAACTCACTGTTCCTGCCAGGATTTGGTAGATTTTCCTGAATACTGCTTTTCCTTTGGCTGAGAGTCCTCAGAACAACTTCCAGGACTTTCAATGACTTTCTGGAGACTTTACCAGAAAAGGCTGCTGTTCTGGGGACAGTCCTCCAAACCCTTCTGGCCACCAGGAGCATGGGACCCTTTTAGTTCAATTTGACCCACACTGATGCTCAGGTTCTGCCAATGTGTTCCCGCTTTGTTCTGTCTTATTCTCTTCTTCATTTTTCTTTTCTTACTTTTTTGGACAGGGTTTCACTATGTAGCCTTAGCTGGTCTGGAAATTGATGTGTAAACCAGGCTGGCCTCAAACTTACAGAATTTGCCTGCCTCTGCCTCCCAAGTGTTGGAATAAGAGTTCATGGGTGGCATGTGCCACCATGCCTGGAAAAAAATCTCAAAACCACCTGAAGTAAACAATGTATTCTGAGAAATATCCCTTCTCCACCACTATGCTTCCTCTTTGTCCCACCCACCCATCCTTCCTAATACACAAAGTAACATTATCATTGAGTTTTCTTGTTTGGTCTATTCTGTTAAGACAGGGTCTCACATGGCTGGCTTGAAACTTACTCTAGCCTCAAACTCATGGTGGTCTTCCTGCTTCAGCCAGCTAAGTGCGAGGATTACAGGCGTGCTCCACCATCCTGGGATTACTTGTCCTTCCCTTTGTTGTCTTGAAGCTCATGTCAGATCTCCTTACTCATGGCACTCCTGTGCTAGCTGTTCTGTCAGTCACCAATGAGAGTCTGTCAGTCACCTATGAGAGACTGTTAGGTCATTTCCAATATTTTGCAATTTTACATAACTTTACAATGTGGTGTGTGTGTGTGTGTGTGTGTGTGTGTGTGTGTGTGTGTGGTTAGGGCACTTTCCAAGAAACTTGAACACAGAGGTGATTTTTCTCTGTGCTGCCAAGTCCTCCCCAGAGACCCCTTGTTCTATGTGTGCCTCCCACCAATGTTGCTTTGGTGCTGGTTTCCCTGGAGCCTCCACAGGAGTGTGTGGTCATGTTTGCTGTTGTATCAACCTGACTGGTAAGAAATCATCCTTGTTGTGACTATCAATTTTTATTTCCCTTATAATGAGAGGTTGAACATCTTTTTATATGTTTAGAAGTCTAACTGACTATTATTTTGTTTATAAATCCCTTCTTAAACAGCTTCATGGAGGCATAATTAATATTTTGAAAGTACACATAAAGTGACAATTACATGTCTATAGATACCCATATATACAAGTGAAACTGTTACAGTCAGATAATGAAAGTGTATATTGCTACCCCCAGTTTCCCTGTGCCCCCTCAACCCTCTTTATCCATGACACCCCTGGTGCTATTGACATTTCTACTTTTCTTTATACACATAGACCTGTGTCGTCTTTGCTTTTGGTTTGAGGTGCACAACTCATTCTTTCCATGGCTGAGCAGTGTTATGGGATGCTCTGAAGTGTGTCTCTCCGTTCACCTGTTTATGAATCTGGTTTCTGATTCAAACTGTTGCTATGAATGTTCCTGTCAAATCTTCATATGGACACTGGGTAATTTATACACCTAGGAGCAGAATGGCAGGTCCTATGTTAGATGCACATTTAACTTTGGTTTTTGAACGTGGTCTCATGTAGCCCAGGACAAATTCCCTATGTAGTCAAGGACAACCTTGAACTCCTGATCCTCTGCCTCTTCCACTCAAATGAGTGCTAGGGTTGCAGGTATGTGCCACCACACCTGGATTCATGTTTCTCTGTCTCTGTCTCTGTCTCTGTCTCTGTCTCTCTCTCTCTCTGTGTGTGTGTGTGTGTGTATGTGTGTATAAAGGGTTTATTTGGCTTATTCGTCTCAGTCATAGTCCATCATGAAAGGAAGTCAGGGCAGGAACTCAACAGAAACCTGGAGTCAGGAACTGAAACAGAGGCCATGGAGGAACACTGCTTGCTGCCCTGAGCCATGGCCACACACCTGTGACTTCTTTGGTGGCTGCTGTGGGCTTTATATTAGAAATATATGTACCTAGTCCCTGGGGTCATTTCACCCATTCCAGTGAAGCATGCAAACCATTTCCTCTTTTTAAAAAAAATTATTTATTTTATGTGCATTGGTGTTTTGCCTGCATGTATGTCTATGTGAGGATGCCAGATCCCCTGGAAATGGAGTTACAGGCAGTTGTGAGCTGCCATGTGGTTGCTGGGAACTGAACGTGGGTCCTCCGGAAGAGCAGTCAGTGCTCTTAACCATTGAGCCATCTCTCCAGCCCATTTCCTCTTTTTTTAAATTTAGCTTTATTTACTTCATGTATTTAACTGCTTTGCCTGCATATATGTGTGTGTACCATATGTATGACTAGCACTCACAGAGTCTGAAAGAGGCCGTAAGATCCTCTGCAACTGGAGTTAAGGATGGTTGTGAACCTCCATGTAGGTGCTGGGAACTGAACCTATGTCCTGTGGAAGAGCTGTAAGTGCTTTTAACCACCGAGTCATTGCTGCAACCCCCAGCAGGTTCAGACTGAGGTAATTTCTATTGTTTTATTATTATTATTACTATTGGGTTTTTGAGACAGGGTCTCTCTAGTATGTAGCTCTGGCTGTCCTAGAGCTTGCTGTGTAAGCCAGGCTGTACAAAACTCACAGAGATCCACTTGCCTTTCCCTCCCAAGTGCTGGGATCAAAGGTGTGTACCACCACACCCAGCTTAGTTTTTGAGGCAGTCTCACTTAGCTCAGGCTGGCCAACTTAATGTAGCTGAGAATGACTGAACTTTTGGTCCTTCTGCCTCCACCTCTCAATGCTGATTGGGATTACAGGTGTGAGCTACTAGGCATAGCTTTGGGCAGTGTTGACTCTGTTACTGAACCTTCCTTCAGTAGTTGGGTCTCTCATGTCTAAAACTCCTGTGGTGCCAGATGCTCTTTTCTTTGCTGGGGTGATAGGTGCATGCCACCTACCCAATTTAAATTCTTTTCTTCCTCCTCTTTTTCCCTCCCTCCCTATTTTCTGATAATGGAGTTGAAACCCAGGGCCTCTTGACCCATAGATGAGCACTCTACACTGGACTACATCCAAGCTCATTAGCTGCTTTCAGTCTTTCTAAGGGCATTCTGTCATTTCAGTGTCGANATTCACTGATGTTTTTGTTTTTCCTATTCAAGTCAAGAATTTTCTGGTTCTTGGTGTATTGATTTAAAAAAGATGAAACCTTGCTGTTTGGTGTAGGCTGAGAGTCATATTTAACCCCTCAGTTTGGTTGGTCTGTCTCCTACCAAAAATGGACAAAATGGAAAAAGGCCTGGCTGCTGTTGCCTCGCAGGTAGGGAGGCCTCTGAGGTGGAAAGCAGTCTGTTTCTTCAGATCAGGGCTTGGAGGGGTTGCAGTGAACATCTCTGTCTCCCGACTCCCCAGGCCTTTCCCATACCACTAGGGGGAAGGTGGTGGGCTCCTTGCTACAACCTACTGTTTTGGTTTGCTAGGCTAGCTCTCCTGGCCGTCTGGCCAGATTGCCTTCCTTCCTTCACCTTCCTTCTCTTTTTCTGAGGTTGAAATTCAGGACCTTAGAAATTCTAGGCAAGTTCTCTACCAATTGACCCACACCCCCAAATCTGTTCAACAGGTATGTAGCCCAGGTTACCCTTGAACTAGTAGCAGCAATCTTGCCTCAGACTCACAGTTGTACACACCATGTCCTGGAGACCTTTATGGGATTGGATCCTTCCGGTCTGTCCTTTAGACTCTCCAGGCTCCTCCCACCCTCTCCCCTGGGTGTTGAAGGAAACACACAAACACACACACACACACACACACACACACACACACACACACACACACACACACGACCTCATATTTAGGATTTAGTATTTGGTTTTATTTCCACGTCCTTGTTCAAGAGATACCATGTACTATGTGTGTGAAACTCCCAGCTATATTAACTAAGCAGGAGGGGTGGGTGGGAATACCACTCACTCCATCTTCCCACAGTAGAAAAGTTTTTGCTTCCAATATTCTTTCTTGTTGGTTTTTGAGCAATTTGACTGATAGACCCTAGCATATGACACGTTTCCTGAACCTGCAAGTTTGAAGATGAACCCTCACCCCCTTTTCCAGCTCTAAAGATTGAAAACAGGGCCTTGTGCACATTACACAAAGGCCATTTTTTTTCCCTCTCAAGCTGCACCTGTCTTTTTACTCTGGGACTCCACAGTATCCATGAGGTCCCATCTCTTCCTGAGCTCTGCTCATTATTAAAAAAATAAATAAATAAATAAAAATTCCTGTCCCTGCAGGATCAGACCAGATTGTTCCCTGTCCTGGTAACTACCCCTCATGGGTTTTAAGAGTCATTTCTCTTGCTTCTTACATACTTTACTATTCTGAACACCCAGAATGGTTACCAACTAGCTTACTTTTTTTGGCTGGTATCCTAAAGTTAGTGTCTATTCTGGGTGTTTTGATAGGTTTATCNTGTGGCCTTATCCTCCCCTCCCCGCCATCCTCCTCTGGTAGCCCTGGCTATCCAGGCTAGTCTTGAACTCAGAGATTTGCCTGCCTCTGGGATTAAAGGTGTGCATTATACCTGCAGGCATCCTCCCGCTTCTTACATAGCCAAGGGCTGGCTTCTGCCTGCTGGGGTAATGAGCTTTGCACAGAGCAGTTTAGTTAGGAACTTTGACCCAGGCTGGGCAGTCACACCTTTAATCCCAGCACTTGGGAGGCAGAGGCAGGCATATCTCTGAGAGGCCAGCCCCGTCTACAGATCGAGTTCCAGGACAGCCAGAGCTGTTAAGAGAAATACTGTCTCAAAAAAGCAAAAAGAACTTTGGCCCTTACAGTCTTGGTGCTTTTGTTCTTTTAGATTTAGTTTTATGTATGTGAACCTTTTGCTTGCCTGTATGTCTAAGTACTCTGTGTGTGGTTCCTGCAGAAGGCAGCAGGTCCCTTGGGACCTCAGTCACCAATGGTTGTGAGCTGACATGGGTCCTCTACAAGAGCAGCCAGTGCTCTTAACTGCAGAGCCACTTCTCTAGCCCCTTAAAGTCATTTTTGCTGCTCAAGTACACAAGATAAATTTATGCCACTAGAGCAGAGGTTGTAGATGACTATTTCTGATTGATGGCAGGACTCACTTAGTGTCACGTCAATGAGCCAGATGTTAAATTTCCTCCTCTACTAGCATCCTTTCTCAAGATGCATGTGAACAGCAACTGCTTTTTAATTTTTTTTTTCATTTATTTTAGTATTGTTCTACTCAACACATGTGTGGTCAGAGGACAACTTTGTTAGTTTTTTCCACTTTTATGTGGGTTCCATGTTCCAGGGGTCAAACTCAGGACACATAGCAAGACTCTACCCACTGAGCAGTATCACCAGACCCAACAACTGCTTAAATCACATGGGAGATAGTCAGAAAGAGCGAGGAGCAAAGTGAAGGAGTCTCAAGATTTTATTGCCGGTCACAAAATGGACTTATACAACACATGCGGGTCCCTAAGGATCACACAGTAGTGTGAGGGAGTCAGGCCTTTCTGGGCTGGTTTATAAATCCATTTCCTTTTGTCATTAGACTTCAGCTGGGTTACCCAGACACTAGAGATGGGGCAGGTCCTTCCCAAGAAGGTGCACGCCATGACAACAAAGAGCTTTTTAAAGAATTTCCTAGGTGGGACTAGAGCTAACCAGATGCTTGTCAGTCTTGGGGTAATCACTCTGACTGGGATAGACCCTTCTGAGCACCCTATTTGCGCCCTACAAAAGGTTTTCTAGTCTGGCCAGGGTGCAGCTGTTTGCCGCCACCCGTTGACAAGAGAGCTGAAATGCTGTTGCTTCCTGACAGTCTCCTGGACACTCAGGATTGGGGACCTCCTTTAATCCTGGCCCTTGACCCACCATGGCTTACCCAAGCCCATGTATACAAGCTGGTTGCCCTGTGGGCCCATTAGGCTGTGCCTACTTTCCTCAGGTACCTTAGAGACCTTCTTGACCCCTCTGTATTAGCCCTCTGTCCTGGCCATGTCACCTGCTTCCAGGGATTTGCAGCACTAGTTTTCCTCTAGAGTGCCCAGCACTGACTTAGCCGATGCCCTTAAAGCAACTTGAAGGTAGACAAATTCTGCTCATACCACAGTGCTCAGGTCTCTAGCCAGCCCCACATGCTGAAACACTCCTCAGTACACTCTTAACACTCTTAATCTTCACTCTAAGAGCTGTGGGGGAATCCCCAGATGGTGCTAGAACCTGAAACCCAGGTCAGGGACTGGACAGAGACCAAACAGAGGCCAGCGCTCACATGCGGTTTAATTGTGGGAAGGGCACAGCATCAAGAGCAGCATTTTTACCAGGTTGGTGTAAAAATCAGTCCAGACATGGTTCTTTACATTGACAGCTGCAGTAAATTCAAAACCCGAGCAGCAATTTGAATCTTTCCTTGGAAAACAAATACAGTCAGTGCCCGGTGCGGTCCGCAGGGTCAGGTTGGCCCTGCATCATGGGTGCAGCCGGGGGTGCTGGGGACCAAGGGCCATGGACTACAGTGTCTGCTGGGGTTCTCATTCCCTGGGAACCAGCCCTCTCCATACTCTGCCCTGCAGTGGGCAGGGCTAGGGCCAGGATAAAAAGGGGCTCCAGCCAGCAGCCTGTGTATAGTGGGTCTGGAAACTTTCCCAGGAATTTGCCCCACATGGCTTCTGCCATTTTAAGGGGTTCTAGAATGAGCCCTGGGGGTCTTTCCCAGCAATGCAATAAATATGAGAATTTAAGAAGAAACAACCATCGTGGCAAATGCCACAAGGCAGAAAAGGCTCAGTTTGGCTCCTGCCGGCATCCACTGACTCTTCACAGACCAGGGTGTCTCCAAGTCAGTGGCTCTGGGAACCCCACTAGGTGGCTGGGACACATATGATGGTCCTGTTTCTAGCAGCCACCAAGGGAGGGGGTGGTGCTGGGCCACTAGGAGCAGGGGGTCCCACCAGCAGGACCCTCCCCAGTCCCTGCATTTGGGGTGTGGTGGGGATTGGAGCATCTGTGGTGGCGGGTGTGGAGCGTGGCTTCATAGTAGGCAGGTCTAGCCCTCCCGTACACTCACTCGAGGCTCAGCCAGGGAGCTGTGGATGATGTTGATGATAGACTCCAGGCCACTGCCCTCCAACAGTGTACGGTGGTCACCCTCAATGATGTGCACAGACACCTTCCCGTCGCACACCTGCAAATATGCATGTCTCACTCTGTGACCGCCATCAGCCATCACACCTGTGGCAAGTGTGTTTGCCTCACCTGCCCCACTCACCTGAGAAAGGTTGTAATCAGCACCCAGGTCCTCACCATAAGTACCACCTGTCTTGGCACGCAACAGTGTCACGTTGCCATGGTACTTGGCCTTCGGTTTATACTGCTCAGCTGCTCGCAGCTTGTGGTAGAAGGACAGGGCAGCAAAGCTCAGCTCACGGCGGTCCAGGCTGTGGTGGCTTTTGGTGATGAGGTCCACAGCAGCAGTCACCCGATCCTCCAGGCTTTTCAGTGGTAGCAGGGCCTCTAGCACCTAGAGGGAACAGTTCTGAGCATGGGGGTGGGGCTACAGTCTGCCTCGCCTTCCACTGGGGAGATGGGGTTCTAAAGCACCCCAATCTGGGGTGTTTCCTGGCCCACCTTGCTGTGCTCTGCATCAGTGAACTGCTTTATGAAGAAGCATATGGCCTCAGCCTCAGCCTCGGCCTCACAGCCTGGGGTCATCTTTGCCCGATAGCTCTGTCAGGAGAGGAGAGACTGCTGCAGCAAGCGCTGAAGTGACCAGGACCCTCCCAGAAGAAGTGCATTCAAATTCAAGACACAGGAGGCAGCACTCGGGACCAGTTGGCCCAGCTCTTACCTGGGTGTAAGCCAGTACGTAGGTGTGTGAGCCGTCAAACAAGAAGAGGCTGTTGTGGGTGGGGGCTGGGCCCTGCTGGGCCTGCAGCTGAGAGCACATCTCAAAGGCTACACAGGCTCCAAAGGAGTATCCAGCCACTCGGTAGGGCCCCTCAGGCTGCACCTGCTTGATGCAGTCAATGTAGTAGGCAGCCAGGTTCGGAATGCTGTCCAGAGGTGCCGCTGTAATGATAGCAGAGGGCTCAGCAATTAGTGAGAAACGGAGGTCCAAGGCAGCAAGCACTGCTCTGGCACGTGCATAGTACCTTGGGTGCACTGAAGACCATAGGTGGGCACACTGAGCTTGGCAGCCAGGCTGTGGAACACAGTGGTGGAGCCTTCAATGGGATGCACCAGGAACAGAGGCCGCTCAGAGCTCTGCACTGAGTTGAGTCGTGTTAGGGTAGGGCCCTCTGGGTTCACCAGCAGGGTGCTCAGGTTCAGCTGGGTCTGCTTCAGGGCTGTATCATTCTTGGGGGCTGTCATCTCTGTAAGGACAGAGGATAGAGGCTAGCCTTGGCATGTGGGCTCTGGTACACTTGTGAGGATGTGCATGTATGTACTAAGCATTGGTCCCAAGTGCTCTTTGTAAGGACAGTGCTGCTGCACCAGTACTGGATGCTCTGACGGGACACACCAAGACCCTCTCACAGCCTGCTGCCTGGTACGCACCACTAGCTGAACCAGCCTTGGAGGATAGTTCCTGTAGCTTCCGAAGCGTGAGCTGCCGCACCTCACGCATGGGCAGCACCAGATCATGTTCATGTTCTAGGATCTGGCGTACTTCCACACCCATGAGTGAGTCCAGGCCGAGGTCTGCCAGCGAGCTGTCCAGGTTAATAACTGCCAGGTCTCGGATGCCTGCCAAAGGGGATTACTTAGACCAAAGGGTCATTATTTAGAAGGAGATGTGGGGACAACCTAGACATAGGAACCAGGTACAGACTGAGAGTGCTGGGCCCAGAACAGGTCCATTTATCTCTCTAAACAACCATCACTATAGTCATAGCTCCCCAGCATCACTGTCAATCANGCAGGCCAGCATTCAGACCATGTAACCCTGCCCTCTGCTTCTACAGAAGGGAAAACTAAGGCTCAGAGAGCTAGGAAAGTCCCTGAAGTTGACTCACCTAGGATGTGTGCTACGGCCTTCACGAGATCCCTCTGGGCTTCACCATCACCATGGGCCACAGCTTTCTTCTCAGCCAGCACAAAACTACTCAGGACTGCATAAGGCTGATTCAGGAAGAGGTCCAGCACTTCCATGCAAGAGGTGATACGCTGAGGCAGTGTGCCACCAATAACTGTGTCATTGGTACCCATCGCTTCCAGGACAATGCCCACATCACCAATGGCACCCCACTGCACGGCAAGGCCTGTGAGCAAGGGAGGCAGTGGGTGAGGTGCTTTGGCGAGTATGTGAAGCCACAAACAGGGGTGGGCTGGGCAGAGAGGCCCACCTGGGAGGCCATCGTGCTGGCGCTGCTCGCATATACGCTCCATGGCAGAGTTGGCGAAGCCATAGTTGGTTTGGCCAGCATTACCACGCCCACAGCTTACAGAGGAGAAGGCCACAAAGTAGTCCAGCTCGGGGCAGGCTTCCCGGGTTGCCCTGTGGGTGTTCATGTCACTTTATCATGCCCATAACCTCTCCAAGGCAGTCCTGAGAAGGCCACGGGTGTCAAAGCCTTGCCTCCCGCACACCCCCAGGTCCAGCAGGGACCAATACAGGTGGGAGCATATAAAAAGCCTAAATGGAAGTACTGCCCACCTGTCGAGGTTCAGGGTACCATTGTATTTGGGCTTGTTGACATCCTGGAAGAGCTCTGGTGTCTGGTTCTCCAGCATAGCGTCTCTCAAGACCTGGGAGAAAGGGTTTTAGTACTGCTGCAGCTCTGGGATTCTACCCCACTTAGCAGTTACCCTGGGTCTCAGGCTTTGGAGGTATCTGGAGCCCAGGATGCCTTTCTCACCATGGCCAGGTTGAAGACACCTCCAACAGGCCCAAGCTTTGTGGCTTCAGTGATGAGAGCACGGGCCCCCTCCAGTGAGCTGGCATTGCTTGTTGACACTAGCACATGGATGCCCTGGCGCCTCCACTCTCGAACCTGCTTGGCTTGGTAGCCTGTGGGACACAGGGCTGTGGGGCTGCACCAGAGGAGAGGGAGTGGCCTACAGCCCCTCCCAGAACACCTTCCACCAATGGGAAGCCTACATCACCACCTGCCCCAACTTGCTTACCTGTGCGGATTCCAGACCGGGAAGTCAGCACAAGCCTCTGGGCCCCCCGAAGCACGAGCCATCGGGCCAGCTCCAGGCCAAAGCCACCTAGACCACCAGTGATGATGTAACTCTTGTGGGCTGGGCAGAAGGTCTTGGAGATAGCAGAAATCAGGGTGGGCTGAGCCCCTGGCAGTACAGCCTCTGCTTCCTCCTCACGCACCTGCAGATAAACAGTAGTGGCTCAGAAGCAACGCAAGGACCAGTGAGATGGATGAGCAGCTATGGCATGAGGCTAGCATCCCTGAGACACACATGGTGGAGAGAACCGACTCCTACAAGTTGTCCTTAAGCTTCCACACATAAGTAAATGTAATTAGAAAAAACAAACTCTGCAAGCCCTAAAGCCCAGGTGGGTACCCAAGGGCCTCACCTTACCTGGACAAGGACTTTGCCAATGTGTTTCCCCTGAGCCATGTAGCGGAAGGCATCTTCCACCTGGGCCTTGGGAAACACTGTGCACTTGAGGGGCTTCACAACCCCATCACGGATGCCAGCCTGTAGCAGCGCTGCTACCTCCCGCCAGTTGTCATTGGCCTCCTCAAAAAGTGCATCCAGCAGGATCCCATGGAAAGTGACGTTTTTCAAGAAGATAGCCATGCCTGAATAGGAGAGTCATGTTCACTGGTGGAGACCCCAAGCCCCCACCCCAGACCCCACCCCAGTCCCCAGGACTACTAACCCAGGGGGTGGTTGTTAGAAAGATCAAATTTGCCAATCTCTAAGAAGCGACCATGCTGAGCCAGGCACCGCACACTGGCCTGTAGCTTCTCTTCTGCCAGGGAGTTGAGTACCACGTCGACCCCTACGGTGGCAAACAGGTCCTCTTGGTCATGTGGGCTCAGCCATACCTCAGTCCAGAGGACTATACTGACTGCATGAACCACTGAACCACTCTCAGGCAATGGCCTGGGTGGGTACTTACCTTTGCCACCTGTATGCAGTAACACATGCTGCTCAAATGACGTGTCTCGTGAGTTAGCAAAGCTGGTGTCATCAAGCTGAGGGAACCTGGCCTGGAGGTATGCTCGCTTCTCAGCTGAGCCTGTCATGGGAGGGGCCCTAGTGAGCTTGTGCCATGGACTCAAGAAGGTCTGAAGGCTTGGGAGGGGCAGGGACCTTACCCACAGTGGTGAAGACTCGGCAGCCCAGACTGAGGGCAATGGAGATAGCTGCCTGGCCAACACCACCTGAGCCTGAGTGGATGAGCACTGTTTCTCCACGCTGCACCCGCCCACGCACTACTAGGGAGTAGTAGGCAGTGGTATAGACAACAGGCACAGAGGCTGCCTCCTCCAGGGTCCTGAGGGTATAGCACAGAATTATCTCAGTCTGGCCACCAATTAAGATCATGTTATCCCCCAACTGCAGCCAGCCCACTCACCAGCTGGAGGGTACTTCCCAGAGGAAGTCTGGTGACAACAGGACTGAAGTGGCCAGGCCTTCTGCGGGCACGAGCCCCATCACACGCCGGCCGCACCTATCACGGCCTGAGAATTCCATGCCCAGCATGCAGTCCCGGCTGGCCCATTTACCTGTAGACAGAAGGGAGGCTCATGTTAGTGCTAAGAGTCCCCTTCTTTAGGACAGGTTGTTTAAGGGTACAGGGTACAAGTGTAGGCCCTGGTGTGGGGGGGGAACCCTTTCTTTCCCAGGACTTCCTTCTCACTGGGCTTCACATGCACTTTCCCGACTCCCAGCCACACCAAGACCCCACCCTGGCTGGCACCTGGGATGGCATCNGGGGACAGCTTGCCCGTGGCTAGCATGATGTCTCGGAAGTTGAGTGAGGCATAGTAGACAGTACAGAGCTGTGTTCCTGGGCTGGTAGGCTGGGCATGTTTCAGGGGAGAGCAGACCCAGCGGATAGAGGCAAGGTCCCCTCGGGTAAGGACATTTACAAAGGCATGTGCTGTCTGCTCCTCTGGCTTGTCTGAAAGCAAAAGGAAACAAGGATGCCACAGAGCCTACCTGGCCAGGCTCTTTGACCCCCACTTCTTCCCTGGCCTGGCAAGTGTAGGGCAGCAATGGGCTTACCCTGCTCTAACAGGAAGTGGCGGAAGGCACCCCAGGCCCCATCACGGTACACGTTCATCACCAGGTCATTCTCTAGCACCTTCTGTAGCTCTGAAGAGCCAAGGTCCAACTTGGGGACATGAGATGTGCTGCTGAGGTTGGACAGCAGGATGCACCTGTGGGGACAAAAAGGAAGGATACCAAAGGTGGATGGGAGGGAGGGATGGAGGGAGGGAGCGAGGGAGAGTAGGTACTTTTCAGGGTCTCTCCTACCGAATCCGGTGTCCACCAGGCTCTTTGCGGAGACAGTTCACCAAGCCTACAACACCTGAGGTAGGGCAATCCATAGCTGTTAGCCACACAGGCTGGGAGGAAGATGTGGCCAGAATGCTCTGCAGGACAAAGAAGGGTTAGCCTCTAGGAGGGTCCTATGCCAGGGCAAGGAAAGGTATCCAATCCCAGGGCCTGACCTTCAGAGAGTCCACCCACTGGAAGCTGGCATCTTCCACAGGTAGGAAGATGGGGTTGTCCTGCAGCACGGCTCGGCGGCACAGGAAGAGTGCAGTACCGTAGAATGACTTCTTAAGGCCCACCAGGTGCAATCCCTTCCTTGAGAACAGGCTCTCCCACTCTTCCTATGTGTATGAGGTCTTATATAAGTGCTGAGCTGGCTGGGCCATACTCAGCCCTCACCTGCCCTGCATGCCCAGCAAGCAGTACCTGGCTTAGGAGGCGGAGCCCAGGCTGCACCGCAGAGGGGAGGCAGGCCAAGGTCTCCCCAAGGGAATGACCTCTGAGCACTGTGTGCATTAGCAGGAAACCGCCTTCCTTGAGGGCAGCTACCATGTTGCTCAGGGCCAAGGCTGGATCGCCCAGAGTGGTCACTGCACAGTTGCATACCAGGAGGTCAAGTGCACCCAGGCTGCTGGGGGCAGGATCCTCAGGGTTCCACTGGCCCTGAGCAATGTCATACTGCTGCAGCTTGGCCTGAACATCCTTAAGGGCCTGTGGGTGCTGGTCAGTGGCTGTATATTCCAGTTGTAGCATAGGCTGGGTGTTGAGCAATGCCGGGATGCGGGAATACAAGTGACCTTCTCCAGCCAGCACCTGGGGTAGAGGAACATCTTAGATCTGCTGCCTCTAGAAAGCAGCAAAAACCTGGGGGCTGGGTAAGCATCCCTGGGCTGTTCAGTCTGTGGCAACACCAGCTCTTTCTACCCTCCAAGTCTGTCTACAATGTCCCAGCTGGGAGCCCAAGGCATCCAGGATTCTTTCCCAGAAGACTTCCTTCTGGTATCTCATCCCCTAGGCTGGTAGGGGTGAATTTCCCACAATCTTTTAAGAACAGACAAAAGCAAAAAGACCATAGAAAGGTGTTGCATCATGACTGTCTGCTTTTGAGTTCAGGTGTGAGATTGCCCTGGATCCATGNGTATATATGGCCTGTCTACCTTTCCAGCACCCACCTCCACCACTTTCATCTTGAGGCTAGACAAGTTCTCCAGGGCCGTGTCTATGCAGGCCTTGAGCGCCTGGGAGTGAAGGAGGCCACTGATCAGAGGGTCTTCTGGCAGCAGGAGTCTTTCTTGGGCCAGTGTCTCGCCTAACTCCAGCTGCTGGTTCCCATTGAGCTGCAGCTGGCAAGCAGCTGCCAACAGCCGAGGCAGCCCATGCTGTGGAGGGTCCTCTAGCCCAGGCACTGTCATCTTCAGCCCCTGCTGGGTGGCCTTGGTCTGCAGAGCCTGTGCCAGATCTGGCAGGAAGAAAGGCCCATGTTCTCCAAGGCCTCCAGCCAACTTCCAAGACCCATTCCCCAGCTTGTCCATAGGACAAGACAACAACTAGAGGAACAGCAACGGGATGAAGGGATATAGCAGAAAGCTGTGCCTAGCCACAGTGTAAGCCCATTGAAGGTAGGCTCTAGTCCCACCAACCCCAAGCTTCCCACAGTCCAGGCCTTAGGAGGGGAAGTCTGGGTTCTTCAGGGAGAGGGGTTGCCTTACCCTTGCACAGCTGCAGCTCTTTCTGTAGGGTAGTGTCCTCAGACAGGCACTCAGCCTCCATATGGGGCGTGAAAATGAATTTCTCCAAGGTGGGAACCAGCTGTTCCTGCTGCCGCCGNGGGGCTGCTGTTGTGTGTAGTCTTGAGATGTGGACACCACCGGACACCGTGCTGCCCAGATAGAGGCTTGTTGTCACATCAGCCACTATGGAGACACACTGGTCAGTGTAGGTAATACCCAGCCAGGACACAGGTACATCGAGCTAGGGCTAGAGCTACCTTGATTCTCCCCCTCCAGCGTGTACACCTTCTGCAGGTGGGTTGCAGGGTCGATGTGGATGGATGTCACACGGGTAGGCAGCCGCAGACTCTGTTGGCTGACACCCAGAATGGATATCTGCAGCATTGTGTCCAGGAAGGTCACCCAATTGTCTTTCCAGAGCAGCTTGCCCTGTTTGCCTACAGCAGAGGGGCTGGGTCAGGACTCCAGATCTCACCTGCTCCAGGGGTCTCTACTTCCTCCCTGTCTACCCTGCCTCCCAGCAGGAGATGGCCCGGCAGTGAGGACCCTGATAATCATGCTGACTCTGGGATGCTCTTGCCCACCTTCAAGGCTGGCCTCAAAGATGCCCTGGAAGTGAGGGCCATAATCATATCCACGCAGCCGCAATTCCTTGTACACTTCTGCCTGGGTCAAGCGGGAGACAGGTGCAGACTCAGGGGGGTTTGGGTCTTCTGGGTGGTCGAAGAGCTTGGAGTCAGGGTCTTCCCACTGGTACACTTTCCCTGTAGGAGACAGGGCAGCAAGGGGACCTAAGCATGGGGCAGGCTAGGAGCTGGGGCTCCTAGCACCACAGGCCCAGCCAGGTCCCACTCACCACTCACTATCAGGTTGCCACTCTCAGATACTTCAAAGGCACGGGAAGCTTCTAGCAGCCGCACCTCCAGAGGCACAGTCCCTGCAGAGAAGGAAGGTCAGAGCAGAGGCACCAACAATCCCAGCAGCCCCTACTGAAGGTGCCTCTTACCTGTCCTGGGGAGTATAGTGGCCTGATGAAGGATTACATCCTCAAACACTACAGGAGTCTCTTCTAGGGACAGGCCCAGGCTGCGAGCCAATGTCTTCCACACCAGGTACAGGTAGCCAGTGCCAGGGAAAATAACCCGGCCATCAATGCAGTGGTCTACCAGGTAGTGGTCAGGAGACTCAGGACTGGCATCTGTAAGGGACAGAGACCTCAGCACTGGCCCAAATGCTTGGGAAGGAACGTACTACCCACCACGAGGCCCTGCTCACCTATGTTGTAGATGGTAGCAGAGGAGGAACTGGAGCCATTGGGGAAGTCTTCAGCAGCTGGGACATCCCAGGTCTGACTGTGGTCCCACTTTATGTGAGGGGAGATGAGAGGAGTCCCTCGGGGTGGCGGGAACTCCACAGGTGGGAACAAGGCATTAGGGTTGACGTCAATGCTGGTGAAAAGGGAGGCGAGTGACACACCTGACCCTGAGGTCTGAAACACCTGTTGCTCCATTTGTTTCAAGATCCCAAGATGGCCAAGCTGAGGGCTAGAACTGAGCTAGGCCAACAGCAACCCTTCTTCTCATGGAGGGTGGTGTGGGCCCCCACACGAGCAGCAGGGAGGAGGGAGACCTACCCTGTGAGATGCACCTTGCCAAGGTTGGTGAGGAAGAACTCCAAGTTATCTTTATGGTCCCTCTTCATCAAGGGGATGATGGTGCAGCTAGACTTCACACCCCGCTTCAGGACAGCCTATGCATGGCAAATAAGAGCTAGGCTCTGACCTCTTCCATGACATACTCATCTTCTCCAGTGACTGGCAGGCTGCTCTGCCCCTTTCCCAGGCAGACCAGGTGCTCACCTGCAACAGTGCATGGGGTGCAATCTCCAGCAGCACAGCATGCTCAGGGACATGCCACAGTGCTTCCTGGAAGAGCACGGGGCTCACCAAGTTGTTGACATTGTACTCAGCAGAAGATGTGCGGGCCAGGCTGCTCTGCCACTGGGCTTCAGGAATGGAGGTGCTGAGCCAGCGAGCTGAGCGTGGCCGTGGTTCCCGGATCACCTGCACACAGGAACTTGGTTAGCAGGTGAAGTTACCACACCCTTAGGTCCATGCATCTGGCCAGGCACTCACCTTCTTAAGAGCCTGCAGCAGCATGGGAGCAATGCCTTCCATGAAGTAGGAGTGGAAGGCAAGGCCACCTGTTCGTACCTCCTTGGCAAACACACCCTCTTGCTTCAGCTGCTCCACAAACTTACTCACTGCAGCCTGCAGGCATCAAGGCCAGTGGTCAGAGAGGCTTGAACTGGCTCTCCCTTGTCAGGTACACAGTCAGTCCACCCAGCTTAGGCCTCACCCAGAGGGCCTGGGGTAAGTGTAGTTCACCAGCTGGGCCCTTCAGAACTTGGTAGACAGACTGAGGAGGGCTTGCCTCCCATGTAGGGCCAGGGCCAAAAGCAGGGGACACAAGTCCTTCTATGGCTGCAGGGCCCACCTGAGGTCCAGAGATGGTCACAGTGTCCTCAGAGTTGTGGCAGGCAGGCACTACACCAGAGGGGCAGCGCTGTTTACATTCCTCCCAGGACAAACCTGCAATCAGGGTGGCTCGCCTCAGAGTAGGTCCCCACCCATCCTGCTGGACCAAGGAGGAGCACCACCTGGGGCCAATGGTGTTGGTGGAATGACAGAGATGACATAATGACAGCCTCAGAGCTGGCCTTCCCAGGGCACTTTCACCCTCTGCCGAGTCTGATCTCAAGGAGGTGTCATTATGGAGTTAGTGTAGGAAAGGAGTCAGGTCTCACCTCAGAAATGACACCTGAGGGGTGTCAGGGATAAGTAATGGAAGGGGCTGGGCAATGAACACCCAGGGTCAAGTAAGTAGCTCTCCGCAGCTCCTTGACCCTCATCTCATGTGTGTGGTGTTTTTATACCTTGCTCAGGCCTGTGGGCTCAGCAGAACTGAAGCCTGATAATCTGAGCAGAGTGACCTCCCTCCTTGTAANCCTACTTCTTCCACCAAGAAGGCAGCCAAGGTATTGAGAGGATACCTACCAACAGCTGCCATGGATCCAGCTGGGAGGTGGGCCTCCTTGATGCACTGGCCTCTCCAGTAGGCTGCAAGCACAGCCTCTCTCTGAGAGAGACAGCCATCAGCATAGCCACAGGCAACCTCTCCCAGAGAGTGCCCAATGATGCCATCAGGTTTCAGTCCCACAGAGGTCAGCAGGTCTATGAGGGCAATCTGGGGATAGGGGACATAGGTCATGTCACATAGCCCCTGGACCATTAGGCTGACAGTCCCTAACAGTAAGGCAAACACCAAGCATACCACGCCTCTCTATGCCTGATATCAGGACTCCTGGGAAGCTCTCCCCTTCCCCAGGCTTGTATCTAGTACAAGGCTCTACCCAGGGAAGGGTACACGTCGGTGCCTGCACACTGGACAGGGCCAGGACTGTGCGATCCTGGGGAGTATAGTTCCTTGCTTCTGAGCATCCATGCAGGTGACTTACCTGGATAGCAGTGAGGCTCACAAAGGCGTGCACAATATCATCAAAGGTGCTTTCATCTGTGCTCAGCAGGAGGTCTGACACTTTTATTCCCAATGGTTTCACAGCCTCATCGGAGCGCAGAATAGACTCACGGAAGCTGTCCAGGCGCATGAGGCTCAGCCCCATCCCGCGCCACTGTGTGCCCATCCCTGTCCCAGAAAGCTTATCAGGGCCACAGCATGGCCACCTACCAGCCTTGCCCTCAAGAAAGGGGACCCACCCCCATCCTTTGAAGGCCAGCCCAGGAGCAAGGGGCAGGCTCACCTGAGCAGATGAACCAGAGGGGGCGCTTGCTGGCAGGTACTTGCTGCACTTCCTGGACATCTCCCTCAACACCCAGCACAGTATAACCCCTGAAGGGCATGGCTGCTGTAGGGGTAGCTGCAATGTCATTGAGCATGCTCACAAAGGCCAAGTCCTGACTGTGTTGGCGGCCCTGTTCCAGCAGGCCCTGCACTGCCTCCTCAGTTCGTCCACTAGCGTGCAGCAAATGGGGAAGGGCAGCATGTGGGGCAGGCGCAGGGGCCTGCTGTGTGTTGGGCTGGAGGATGACGTGAACGTTGGCACCTCCAAAGCCAAAAGAGTTGATGCCCACATTGCCACCACGAACAGGCAGGGGCCTATCTACCACCTGCAGCCGCCCATCAAGAAGGGCTGGGATTTCAGGGTTGGGGTTGTGGAAATGCAGGTTGGGGGCCCAAACTCCATGCTCCAGGGATAGCAGCACCTACAGCCAGAACACATGGTTAGTGGGCAGCAGACCCCAGCCAAGTTTGGCTACCTACCTCCCTAGGGCCCATGTGCTGTGCACAAAGACCCTTGCCCTCTCTGGCCTTGTGCCCTCACTGGTTTTCTATGTCACCCAAGGTGCAATATCACCAAGTTGAGGGGCTGTAGGCCTGAACATACCCACCACCCCAGCCAGGCACAGAAACCCAGAGTTGGGTCTTCCAATGTAGAAACAGGCTGAAGGTCCCTACAAGTGGACAGGCAGGGTCACCCAGCAGGAAAGGGAATGCCAGAGCAGACGCTGGCTCACCCTTCCCATCACAGAACAAGGCACTCTGCTGAACCTGGCCACCTAGATACATCCTTAGAACTGTACCCATCCTTTACACAGCCAACTGTTTCCTTTGGCCAGAAGCTACACAACTCAGCACACTGACCACAAGGCATGTGCCATGAGGGTAGCCCCATCTTCCCTGCCATCTCAGCCATGGTACAGCCAAAGGGGTAGTTAGTAGGCAGGCAGGAGCCCCAAGGTAGGTCAAGTGATGGTCATAGTACACAGCTATCCAAGTAACAGAGACTTCTGACTCACAGAACTCAGCCTGCTCACCTTAGTCAGAGCTGCAAGCCCTGAGGCAGGCTCAGGGTGTCCCATGTTCGATTTGGTGGATCCAATTAACAGAGGGCCCTGGCGGGAAGCACACAGGGCTCGCACAATGCTGTTCAGTTCCTGGGGGTCACCCACCTGCAGGGAACAGAGTAAGTTAAGGGTGTAGCCAGGAATCTCTTTAGTGAGGGTAAGAGTCAGGTATGGGCCAGAAAGGGCTTTCACCTTGGTGCCTGTGCCATGGGCTTCAACGTACTCAAGGGACTCAGGGGCCAGACCAGCTGGCCGATACAGAGAGTGGAGGAGTTGTTCCTGGGCTTCTCCAGAGGGGAATGTCACGCCTAGGGTAGACGGGGTAACAGTGTGGTATCAAGCCTTGCATACTCCGCCTCCCCATTTCTTGTGACCCACGCTCTCTTTTTGCTCTCTGCCCACCTTGTTCCTTGCAGCCATCTGTGTTGGTGCCAGCATTCAGTATAGTGGCATACACCCGCCGGGCCAGGGACTTCTTAGTCAGCAGAACTGCCACTACAGCCTCAGCTCGACAATAGCCATTCCCTAGGGCAGAGCAACACCTCAGCCAGGTGCTCTGGGATAATGGGGTGTATGTATGTGTGTATGCGGGGGGTGGCCAGGTTGTGTATGTATGTGTATACACTTGCACCCCACACACCTCAGCAGGAGCCAAGATGCCATGCTCTGTGTGTAGATTGAGGATCCCACCCATGCCAGCCTCACCTGAGTCATCAAAGGACTTGCAGGTGCCCTCCGGGCTGAGCATGCCCAGCTTCATGAACTGCACAGAGGTGTTGGGCTTCAGCAGCACGTTGATGCCACCCACAAGGGCAGCAGGGCACTCCCCGCTGCGGATGGCCTGATAGGCGCTCTGTAGTGCCAGTAGGCTGGAGGAGCAGGCTGTGTCCAGGGCAATGCTGGGCCCTGTGAGCAAGGGCATAAAGCAGGTGTGGGTGCCCCAGGGCAGACACTGGCCTACTCAGATCTTAAGCACCCCACTCAGCTTTCCCCAGGAACAAGGAAGTCTGAGCCCCAAAGGGTTGCCCAGGTGGATGGATACATGCAGGTTAGGCCTATGCCAGGGCTGGGCTGTCCACTCACCAAGGCTGGGAGAAAAACCAACCTTTGAAGTCGAAGAAGAAGGAGAGCCTATTGGCCATCATTGCACGCTGGCAGCCCACCATGCTGTAGCCCAGGAGCGTCTCAGGGTCTCTGCTCAAGGCCTCTGATGCCTCGGAACCACTCACACCCACCCAGACACCAGTGTTTGTTCCTCGGAGTGAGGCTGGGTTGATGCCTGCCAGGGGCAGCAGTAAGGTTCAGCTCTTGGCCACATAGGCTTGGGTGAGGGGATGCTATCAGGGGAAACAGTGGGCCTCTAAGGTCTGGGTCAGGCGGCAACCATAGGAAGGACAGAGGACAGCATTGTCTAAAGGCAACTCCTTTGGTCTCTGGTGTCACTGGTGGGTCCCAAGAGCATACTAGCCAATGAGTTCTCTAGCGCCAAGGGCACTCTGCCCCAGGACAGGCTGAGATAAGGAGATACAGGGAGACAAAGGCCAAGTGTCCAAGCTGGGAAAGCAGAGGACAGTGGGTAACCCCTAGGGAGCTGTGCCCAGCCTTTGATAGGGCATGGGCAGCCAGACAGGCCCAAGGTGGGGACCTCCATCTTCACCATGGAGGCTGCCAGGGTCCTGCACTACCTGGTCTTATATTGTATGCACATCAAATGTAGGGCTAGTTAGCACCTACCAACCTGAAGCTCACTCTCCCCTCCAACCCCAGACACCAACTCACAATGGCTGCCCACTATGGGCCTTCTATCCCTTGGAAGGAACATGTCCATGTCCCAAGCAGCAGGATCCAGAATAAGAGACAGCCAGTTGGACAGGGCTGTTGCCAAAGCTGGAGGCCGAGCCTCTGCAGAACTACCTGCTGTAAGCCCTGCCCTCAGCTCAAGACCAGCCCAACATCAGGGAGTGAGGAAACTGGGGTAACAGGGCNCGCCTGGGACACTACTAGTGTGCAGTTGTGAAACTGTGACCTGCCCAGGGCCCCCACCTCCTGAGCCTCTGGCCCTAGATCAGGGTTGCGGACATGACCAGAGGCCTATGCCATGCTTTCCTCTGGGTTCTTGATATCTCAAAGCCAAGAAGATAATGTTGTTGCATTTCCTTTTCCTTTTCCAGCGCTGGGGACAAAACCCAGGTTCTTGTGCACACTGGACAAGTGCTCTACCACTGAACTACATCCCCAGCCCTCATTACAGCATGTTCTAAAAAGGGCAGGAACACCCCAATGACCCACCTCCGTCCACAATAGCCTCATAGCTGACTTCCAACAGCAGCCGGAGCTGGGGGTCCATTGTGTGAGCCTGCTTGGGGTGGACCCCAAAGAAGGAGGCATCGAACTTGGACAGGTCCTTCAGTTTTCCAGAACGCTTGGGTAGCCCATAGAGCCCTGTGGAACATCATAGCTCCTGAAGCCAGGGAACCAAGGAGCCCCTCTTCTTGGGGGAAGGCTCCCAGAAAGAAGTGATTAGTGACCCAACCTCACTGTTACTGAGAGGTACCAAAACACCCACACCTGCCATGGTGACTACCCCCTGCTACCTCTAACCTGACGGGAGACCCTCTGCCTGATATGAGTCTGGCCAGGCCAGCCTCACAATGCTGACTCACACTTGTCCATCAGGTAGAGCCACTCTGTGGCTCTATTTTAGAGCCCATTGGGTGTGAAAGTCAAATCTAAGACACCATCTGCCAGCTCAGGGCATAGGCTGCAGATGGGACTTTCAGGAGGGCCCGGTCCTCTTCTCTTGCCCAGCTTTGGTGTCCTTCAGGCAGGACCCAAGCAAGTCACCTGTCCTTTTTTTGACTCTGACTGGTTCTCAACCTCACAGCTATATAGGAATCTCAACAGACACTGTCTCCAGGAAGTGCCTTGGCCACAGACTCTCAATCTGTTCTGCTGCCTGATCCTGAGAGGACACTCACCGGCCTTCCATCGCCTGTCATCGTCTGTAACCATGTCCACACCACCAATGAGGTTGGCCCAGAACTCCTGAAGGTTCTCTGACTCGGGCAACTTCCCCGACATGCCGGCTATCACCACCTCCTCCATGGCTCTTCTCTGTGGGGAAGGTAGCATGGTGGGCCCCCACACAGTCATTCCCAGCCACAGCCACAACGTAGTCATCGTTGCTCAATTGGTTAAGATGGGCCCTGATCCACAGGTAGTACCTGAGTGCCCTGCACTGACTTTCTGAGAGCAAGGGCTCAGGTCTCTCATCACCGGTAGTTACTTCTAAGGTTTTGATCCCTTCCTTTTGTTCAGGATACCGGCTCGACCTGGCTTGACCCTACCATGCCTCGCTGGAGATACCTGGGACCGNATGACCTCCAGGTGCCTACTGGGTGCTCCATCTCAAGCTGGTCAAATCAGAACTTGCAAAGAGAGTTGGAGCTTCAAGAAGCAGGGTCTGGAGCAGTTGAAACCATGCTCTCACCTCAAGCCACGGGGAAGCAGGCGCTTCCCTCTCAAGGTGGGGGTGGAGACCGGGTGCTGCTCAGGGCCAGCAAAGACGCCAGGCTTGGTAAGGACTCAGAAGGAACAGGCCCAACTACTATTGAGGTCTGGCGGGGCTGAGGCAAACACAGCCCCTGCCAACAGACCCCTCCAGCAAGAAAGATCCAACCTGGAGTACTATCCTCCCTAGGTGCGGAGCAAGGACAGTCAAAGCCTCTCGCCACTTGGCCGAACACCATATAACCTGGCCGAGGCAGCAGAGGGTCTGCATTAGGTCCTCGGGTCCCTAAGGCACTTGTCCAGGCCTTGCATCCGTAGGTCCAACGTGGATGCTTCCGCACCACTCCGCCGGCAGGGCCTGGATGGTCCGGTGACTTCCGCTGAGGCCCCTGGGGCCTCATGCGCACCCAGACCCGCATCTGGCCTCTCCAAGCTGGCGCCAGCGTTTACCACCGCCGCGGCCTCTTGCGCTCTGCTAAAGCCTCCCAGCGCAAGCGAAGGCCCCGGCCCCATCCACGCGGCGCCCAGCCTCCTGCACCCGGCTGGCGCGGCGCCCACGTGACAGCGGCCCGCCGCCGCGCTGGCCCTCCGCACACCCCTCCCTCGCCCCTCTCGGCCGGACCGCACCACGCAGCCGGGTGGTTGGCCGTCGGAGGGGAGCTGCGGCGCTTTTGTGAGCGCAAGAATGCTGAGGATCGACGCCCTCCTGTCCTCCCACCGGAGCCACGGCACCCCGACACCGGCCTGCGGTCCCGGACCCCGGAACGTAGCCGCGTACCTGACTGGGCTCTGGAGGCAGACGACAAGCGCGGAGCGCGACAGGCGAACTAGATGGGACGCCGCTGCCGTCTCTCTGGCTCCCTCTAGGCCGCGCCGGCGCTATTTAAACCGCGGCCATCCCCGCGCGGCCACGCCACATGGGCTGACAGCTTGGCTGCGCCGCCCAGGCCAATGAGCGTCGGGGCTGCGCCCCGGGACCCGGCGCGCCGCCGCCGGTGGGGTGATGCCCGCGCGCGCCGCCCCCAGCCGGGACCCTGCACGGGCACGCGCTGGAGCCAAAGGAGCGCGCAGCCCCCG
>LZPO01066263.1:345357-364203 GCA_001675575.1 Neotoma lepida
TACCACCTGGGCAGTGGTGGCACACACCTTTAATCCCAGCACTCAGGAGGCAGAGGCCAGCCTAGAGAGAGCAAGTTCCAGGACAGCCAGGGCTGCTACACAGAGAAACCCTGTCTTGAAAAACAAACAAACAAACAAAGTAAAAATATAATACCCATATGGGTAAAGCTATAGTAAGTCATATGTACGTTAGTTACTTAAAACCATAAACAAATCCAGGAACCAGGCATGGCAGGGCGATTGTGTAATTCCTGCACTCAGGAGGCTGAGCAGGAAGGCCCAGGGTTCAAGATAGCCTAGGCTACATAGTGAGACTGACTCCAAAAACCAAAACAAATAAAAAACAAAGGAGCAGGAAGAGTGCGATGCTACCAGCACCATGGGTAGGTGCTGGAAACGAGAGGCTTTTCCTGCTGTTTTCTGTAGTTTGTCTAATGAGAACCTATGCTTAACACTTAGGAAAATATCAACACAGATTTCTTAGGTGAAGAACTTACCTGAGTTGTTGAGTGGGGCTGCAACTGTCCCAAAGGTAGGCCACGGTCCAAAGGTATCTCAGGCACCTCACAGGGGTTCTGGGACTCAGAGGTGGGAGGAAGTGGGCAAGGAGTCAGTTTCCCTGGAAACAGGATCAGGAAAGGGTTGGTTCCCCATGTATATCATACAGGACTTCTTGAACACAAGAGCAGCAAGCTGCTTTTCAAAACCAAAGCAACTTTTACACTAGAAAACTTGGGGGCAGAGGTCAAGTGTGAATTGTGACACACCATCCCAGCCTAACCCTAACCCATAACACTAACCTTCAGACAGCTGTACAGAGCAGCAGAAGGAACATATTTTTACTAACAGTCACTAAAACAGGCCTCTGGGCAGTGAATCAAACTATGCATCTGCCTTTACAGGGGACACACACACACATACGTGAGCAGTCCCTGCTGCTGCTCTGGGTGCTGAGGATGAGGCCAGCCTGGACAACACAACAAAGCCCCTTTAAAAAAGGGGGGGTGGGGGTGGAGCTGGAGAGATAGCTTAGCTGTTTGGAGCATCTGTTGCTCTTAAAGAGGACCTATGTTCAGTTCCCAGCACCCACACAGTGGCTCACAACCATGTATAACTCTAATTGTGGTTTATCCAACACCCTCTTTTGGCCTCTTCAGGCACCAGGCATGCATATGGTACACAGACATACATGCAACCTAAACACTCATACATATAATATAAAATAAAATTTAAAAGAACCTAAAAAAATAGGGAAAAATTTATTTGCATAAACTTAAAAGTTATGGCTATAATAAATGATTCTGTGCTCTTTCACTTCCTTCACTGAGGAATGATCTTGAAATCAAATGAATAATTTGATTTAGTCATTTAACTTTTATTTTAAGTTAACCTAAACATCTTGGAGTTTTTTTGTTTTTGTTTTTTTTTTAAACAGCTCTTGCTCTGTAGGCCAGGGTGGCCCAGAGTTATCCATTTCCTGTCTTAGTCTCCCACACGCTATAACACCCAGTCTGACATAAAGATGATGATTATCATGAGACAGGGTCTCACTATGTAGCCCTGGCTGGCCTGTAACTTTCTCTGTATAGAACAGGCTGGCCTCAAACTCACAGAGATCCACCTGCTTCTGCTTTCTGAGTGCTGGGATCAAAGGCGTGCACCATCACCACCTGGCATGATCATTTATTTTTATAGCTGCAGAGTTCACAGCCTTTGCAAAGAGACATGAATATCCCACAGGGACAAGGCCTGAAATGGCCTGGGGCATAGTTTCCCCTGCTCTGCAGTCACATATTCTCTTTGTTAGGGACAGGACCCTTGTTTTCACTGGTAAGTCTGGGGGCCAGTCAGCCAGGAGCTTCCTCTTCAGTCAGGACTGAGTGGCAACTCTGGCTTAGTGCACTTGATGGAGTCCTTTAAGAGACTGAAGTACATGGAATCAGTCTTCCCAGTTCTAGTCAAGAAATAAAATGGAATGAGACAGGAATTCATTATGCTGGACTAAATGGACTGGGAGGGTAATGGCAGCTTTCCTGATGTTTCCAGTGGGTCACAGCATCTGTCTTACTCCTCACTGTTCAATGAAGAGTGAAATCCTAAACACAGGCTTATGTCCACTGCGTGAGAACCATGTTTTCTTCCTAAAAATGATCTCCTAACCATGGATAGTTTCAAGTGTCAGAAAGGATCCCACGTGAGCTATGATGAGCTGTAAAATCAACACCCCTAGTCAACACTCAGCACAAGGAAAGGGAGAAGCAGGTAAAAGGCAAGAGTCCGGAAGTTTCTAACATACTGCAACAGGCTAACTGAAGAGCAGAAGCAAATTCAGAAGAAATCCAAATGTATTTTATATAGTTGTTCAACATATTAGATTAAAAAAGAGCTGAGTGTGGTGGTACATGCTTTTAATCCCAGCACTTGGGAGGCAGAGGTAGGCCTAGTCTACATAGTGAGTTCTAGAACAGCCAAGGCTACAAAGAGAAACCCTGTCTCGAAACACAAAACAAAACAAAGAATAAACAAAAACAAACAAACAAGAACCAAAAAGAATTTTGAAAATTTCTTGTAGATAACTCAAGGATAAAGTAGAAACCTGAGACCACAGGGGTGACTGTCGTGAAATCAGTTATTTGGTAGCTGTGTCCTGTATTTTTGGGATATATTCAAAGCCAAATTCACATGGGAATTTACACCTTAAAACATGCAATGACAACTCGGGAGTGGTGGTGCATGCCTTTAATCTCAGCACTTGGGAGGCAGAGGCTGGCTGAGTTGGAGGTCAGCCTGATCTAGAGAGTGAGTTCCAGGACAGCCAGGGCTACACAGAGAAATCATGTCATGAAAAACCAAAACAAGCCAGATGGTGGTGGTGGTGTATGCCTTTAATCCCAGCACTCAGAAGGCAGAGGCAGGCGGATCTCTGTGAGTTCGAGGCCAGCCTGGTCTACAGAGTGAGTTCCAGGACAGCCAGGCATGTTAGATAGAGAAACCTTGACACTTTGTCTCAGACTCCCCTCCCCCCGCATAAAAAGGAAAAAGAAAAAAAAAAAAGAAAAGGAATGGAGATGAGATGGTAACTGATAGCCCCCTAGGAACTAATCTAGTGGCTTTCAATAGCCATTTTAGAAGCCCCTGGGAAGTAAAAGAAGAGGGACACACACACCCTACCATGGAGAGGTACACAAGGACAAGAAAGAAATTGGAAGCAGCATTTAAAGGAACAAGGGTTGGATTTTGTGTTTTTTCATTTTTCATGTGTGTATACATGGTTTTATTTTATGTGTGTAAAGATTATAGGTGTGTGTGGAAATGAGGAAGGCTCTGCTCACAATTGTTTGCTAAAGGAACAGCTAAAAGAAATGCCTCAGAGGATGAAATATAAGTCAGGTTTCCTCCAAAGGAAGCAGCTGCCTTTAATGGAGTCTGAAAGGCCAAGTGAGGAAGACTGCTGCCAGAGCCCAGAAGATGCACAGCAGTGGGGCACTGGGTTTNTAACAGTTCATTCAACTGGCTCATGATGTGAAATTTTGTGCTAAAGCTATTTCTTCATAAGTAATATATTTTTGTAGTAGGCCCCTGGATGCATGTGCCATTGTAGTTACTAAACATGCAGATCTGACAACTGTGCACACATGCTTAAGAGGGCAGAACCACATCAACTGTGACCACAGGGAAAAGCTAACTAAGGCCCCAGTTACCTTCTCTTTTACTTTTTGACTGTGGCTGGTCTTGAACTCATATTCTTTCTGCCTGGGCTTTCTGAGTGCTGGGATCATAGGCAGGTATCACTGCCACCAGCATGGTAGGTTTTCCCCAAATCATTCATGATGAATCAAATTTTCATCAGTAGGGCTGGGGATGTGGCTCAGTGGTAGAGTGCTTGACTGGCATGCACAAGGCCCTGGGTTTGATACCTAGCATATAAATCAGAAGTATAATAATATAATAAAATATAAATGGGGAAAAACCCCACAAAAAATAAAGATACACACAGTAAAACAAGGAGATGTTTTACCTATAATGATTTTCTAGTGAATATTTACTTTTTGTGGGCCTGTGGCCAGGGGGATTCTGACGCTCTGCTGTGCAAGTCTCTTCCAGCACTTCATGGCTTCATAGAGGAGCGCAGAGAGCAGTCTGTGGGAGACAGACACTAACTTCCAGCACTTCATAGCTTCATAGAGGAGTGCAGAGAGCAGTCTGCGGGAGACAGACACTAAGCTGCTGGCAGACTGAGGAAACCCAGATGCCACCAACAGACCACTGGAAGAAGGAAGAAATCAATGATGCCATTGTTCCATCCCTTCTAGGAATCAGCTTGCTAATGACTCCAAAGGTACAGCATGCCCAGTTGGGAGGAAAAGCAGGCTATGTGTACATTGTGTACCTATAAGTCTATGGATGAGGGTGTGCGCTTGGTGTAAATGAACATGGTGTGCACATGGACTAGAAAGAGCGAACGTATATATAATAGAAAAACAAAGAGATGCTGGCATCTTCACCAAGATGTGGATTAGCTCCAATTTTTGTTTCCTTGTAATTTTTGTCTTGTGCTTTTTTAAAATTTAGATTTATTTATTTATTTTATGTATATGTGTGGTTTGTCTGCATGTATGCACATGCATGCCTGGTGCCTATGGGGGTCAGAAGAGGGTATTGGATATCCTAGAACTAAAGTTATAGATAGTTGTGAGTCACCGAGTGGGGGCTAGAACCAAACCCAGGTTCTCTGCAAGAGCAACAAGTGCTCTTAAATGCTGAGCCATCGCTCTAATCCCTCGATTAAGTTTTTTATGTAAGGGTCTCACTCTGTAGCACAGTCTGGTCTTGAACTCACAACATTCCTGCATTAGTCTGCCTTGTGCTAGATTAAATAAAACATTAGGTACCAGGTCTAGGACTGTATCTTTGTTAATGCAGTGCTTGCCTAGCATGTATGAAGCCCTGGGTTTGATCCTCAACCCATAGAAAATTGAGTGTGTTAGTACAAGCTGGTAACCCAAGTCAGTACTTGGGAGGTGTAGGCAGGAGACTCAGAAGTTCAAGTCATTCTTGACTACATAGAGAGTTCTTTTGAGGCCAACCTGAGCTATATGAGAACTTGTCTCAAAAAACAAAAACAAAAACAAAAACAAAAACAAGGGGTTGGAGAGATGGCTCAGTAGTTAAGAGCACTGGCTGCTCTTCTAGAGGACCCAGGTTCAATTCCCAGCACCCACATGGCAGCTCACAACTGTCTGTAACTCCAGTTCTAGGGGATCCAACACCCTCACACTGACATACATGTAGGCAAAACACCAATGCACATAAAAATAAATAAATCTTCAAACAAACAAAGGTAGATATTACAGAAGTGAAGAGGTGGTCCAAATGGACATCTGTTTTGCTTGGCCTGTAGTGACAAGGTCTACTTGTGGACCCTTATATTTATATATTTATATTTATATTTATATTTATATTTATATTTATATTTATATTTATATTTATATTCCCAGGGATGTGCTTCTTGGCTGGTCTTGGCCTGGACCCTGCAGTAGGCACTGGGATCTGAACTTCAAGTTCTTCTAGCCACTAAGTCACTTCTCCAGCCCTTATTTGTTTTTAAGATAGGGTCTTACACCACAGCCCAGGCTGCCCTGGAACTTGTGATCCTTCTGCCTCAGCCTCTTGAGTGCTGGGATTACAAGCATTAGCCACTATACCCAGCTGTTTTACATTTAAAACAAACAAAACAAAAACAAACAAATAAAAAATCCTGGGACTCAAGTATCACTTGCTTCTTGTAGGAAATCCACTGAGGATCTGTAGACAAGGCTGCACTATCTGGGCACACCCACAGTGGGCTGGCCTGGAACCGCCTTGTTGCTTGCCTCACAGGACCTCAGCTGCTCCACGGCTGTTTCTTCCAGATGTAGCAGTGGGTCAAGGGACACCCAGTGCTGAGATGAAGCCCTGTTCTGTGCCTAAGGCGTCTGGTTGGCTCCATTCCACCACCAGTGGCCTCTGTGAAGCCAGCCTGCAGCCCTCCTGGCCCCAGGCTTGTGGCAAGCAAGCCAGGAAGCTTCTTTCTTTTGGCCTCCTGTGGCAGAACCATGGCACCACCTTCCCTCCCCATTGGCATGGCCCCAATTGTGGCCTGGCCCACCACCCTCTCCCAGATACTTACCTTTAGGGTGGCCCAGCTCTGCTCGGAGTCTATTTCCCATTTCCAGGAGCTGCTCTTTCTCTAGGCGGAGGCTGAGTATTTTCCTAGCTGCGTCCTTTAGTTTCCTTTGCAGATGTGGCACAGATATGGTCTGTGGAAGCTGTGCCCCTTCCTGGAGGAGACTAGGGAACTCCGTATGGTCCTCTGTGACCATGAGTCTCCAGTCAGTCAGGCCCTGTACACAGAACCCAACCAAGAGACAGCCTGTGGGACACTCCAGCTGGAGATCATGCAGGCCAGGAGTTAATGGGGTAGTCCACTGTATGGCCCACCAAGCTGCTCACCTGCCCTCTCAGAATCACCACAGCTAGGGGGCTCACTGGTGACATCTTTCCAAAAGAAAGACAGAGTGACTATTCTCCATGGCTTAACTGAGTTGGGAGTTAGGAACAGCACCCAGGCTTCAGTGAGTTACTTCTCTCCGAGGAATGGAGGAGGGTTGCATAGTTTTGTCTCCCCACTCCTGCCCCCTGTAAGCCCAGAGCATTCCTTTTCCCCATAAGCTCCTGCTGAGCTTTGTATCTTTCAAATGGAGACAATGAGAACTTATATTCAACTAGCATTGGGCTCTGTTCTGGAAGAAAGAAGAAAGGCTTCCCATTAGCCTCTAGCAATATCCTAGACCTAGGAAGCCTGAACCCTGTGTGGACACAGGGCCCTGTGGCCAAGCCACTTCTCACTGCTATGGGCCCCCGTTTCTGCCCTCTGACCTGTGCTGACTGGACCTTCCCAATGTCCTCCCCTGTTGCCCAAGGGCTGGCATGCCCTTCCTCCACCTGCCTGTTAAGAGTTCCATTTCTACCTTGTGGGTCAGCTGTGATCTCCCTTCCCTGAGAAAGTACAGGAGAAAGCAAAGGCTGCTGGGGAGGAGGTGCACTATGCCAGGGTCAAGCAGACATGAACCCCTTGGAAGCACCATATGCCCCTCACTCAGCCCAGCCTGGACTTGGAGCCAATCCACACACTGCAGAAATATAGTTATAACATAAGAGGATGTCTGTGATGAGAATAGGGGCATGGGAGAGACCAGGTTCTGGCATGGCCCACCTATTCTTTTTTTTTTTTTAATTTTTATTTAGTGCATTGGTATTTTGCCTGCATATATACGTGTATGAGCGTGTCGGGTATCCTAGAACTGGATTTACAGACAGTTGTAAGCTGCCATGTGGGTGCTGGGAATTGAACCCAGGTCCTCTGGAAGAACAGTCAGTGCTTTTAACCACTGAGTCATCTCTCCAGCCCCGGCCCACCTATTCTTGACAGTTATGAGAAGCCATGACAATCTGCTATATTCTGGGTGCTAGAGCTTTATCCCATGGAACATCCTGCATGCCCTGCTCTGGCTTCCTGGTCCTTGCCAGGGTTGGCATGTGTTTGTGCCCTCTGGGTGCTACTGTTCCTCAGGTAGCCTGGAGTGTGTGGTTGATTGCACCTGTTGGTGACTGCATTCAGGTGCTTCTGGCATATGCTGCAGCCCACAAGGGACTGAAGGGCTCACAGAAAGACATAGCAGAGGGGTCAGAGAGGGTCCTATGGACCTACAGGATCAAGATAGGCAAGTAGTGCACAATGTTCCCAGAGAGTGATGTTACAGGCCCAAGCATCCCACATCTCAAGTAGCCTTTAGAATACAAAAGAACTCAGATCCTAGGAGAGGTGGGCTGACCTGGAGAGAGGGAGGCTGGGGCTCTACCTTGCAGGGCTAGCCTAGTAGGAGATTCCTATCACTTCAAAGGCCTGGGGCTCTATAAAATACAAAGCACTGAGAGAAAAAACTGTCTCTCTAGACAGTGACTCTTCACTCAAGTGACAGCCCTGGTATGGCACAGCACCTGATGGTATCCTGGGTCTAGAACCCTTGTGTGTGACCACACAGGTAGGCTCAGTGTTGCCTTATTCCTGACAGCACACTTCCTGGAGGATATGGAATGATTTCCTTGGGCTCAGCTATTAAAAATTTTTATTTGGGTCAGGCATGGTGGCACATACCTTTAATTCCAGCACACAGGAGGCAGAGGCAGGCAGATCTCTGTGAGTTCAAGGCTAGCCTAGTTTACAGAGTATATTCCAGGAGAGCCAGGGCTACAAAGAGAAACTGTCTCAAAAAATCAATAAAAAAATAAATATTTTACAAAATGAGACACATTCAGAGACATCTTTGGCCTATGGACACTTGAGCAAACACTATGGCAACCCACTCTTTGGCACTTGTCCTAGGGCTGGGAACCCCTCCCTGCCACCTATGGCACCATCTTGATATGGTAGTAAGTCTAGACAATAAGGAAATCTGCAGAAATATCTTGATAAGATTCACCAGGCCCAGACCAGAGTCCTTCAGGGGGCTAGGTCAAAGCCAGGGGACTCTATGGGACACAGAGGGCTCCTTCCCAGGTCAGGGTCAAAGCTTCCACACAGCTAACACTGTCCCAGGGATGGTCCCTCCCTCTACCTCCAGCACAGGGCAGGAAGGCTTGGGGCTAGAAGTGAGGTAATGAAGGCAGCAGACCTAGGAGCAGGGGATAACCTGGGCCCAAGCCATGACTAAATAGCAGGGCCCAGCTGAGGTCAGGTGTAGGAGAGCAGTGCACCCCTGCCCACTGCCCATTGCATTCTACTCAGATATCTGTGTGGGCAGTGTCACAGGGACCTGTGGCCAGCTTTGCAGGCTCTTTGGTTGGGCAGGGGAAAGAAGACTACCCTTTTTTGTTTGTTTGTTTTTTGAGACAAGGTTTCACTGTTTATCCCTGGCTGTCCTTGAACTCGATCTGTAGACCAGGCTGGCCTCGAACTCACAGAGATCCACCTGCCTCTGCCTCCCAAGTGTTGGAGTTAAAGGTGTGTACCATCACTGCCAGCTGAAGACTAGCCTTTGATAGAAGCCTAAAGGACAGTTGGAGGGGTTGGCTCAGACTCCTGCCTTGGGAACTGGCATTGCCCTGCCCACTGCCCACCTTTTTGCACAGAAGCTGCTTCCTGAAGCCCTGGAGAGTGGAAGGGAGACAGTGTGCTTTCTCACCCAGACACTGCAGTTCTGCACGTCCCACAAAGGATGTGGTACACTGCTGATCCTGGTGACCTCACCTGGCCTCCTGAGCATGTCCCTCCAAGCTGGATTCCTTTCCAGGGTCCAAGACCCCAGAGTATGAATGTGCTGATGTCCTTGCCTACAGCAGAAGGTCCCCAGTCTTCATTTGTATTTTAAGACACTGACATCTAAAGTGTCCAGAGCAGCTAATCTGTAGATGTCCTTCCACTGGTTCTGTCTGAGGTCACCTCTTACTTAGGTTCAGGTTTTGTGCTTTGGTGGAACCCTAAAAGTGAGTTTTGGATCTGTCCCACTTAGGCACAGATGCTAGTGTCCTGGTGCTGAGTTGGTCAAGCTGGTGTCCTTAGGTTTCTCCAATGAAAGGACTTTTCACCTTGTGATCAAGGTCAACTGAGTGTGGGAGAGACACTATGTGACTGGAGACCAGGCACCTTGGTTCTCAGAAAGCTTGCCTTGGGTTCCACATCTATAGTCAACTGCCTTGTCTGTCATGTCTACTCACGAGTGTTCTGATAGAGGAGTCACTTCACATTTTCTTTTTAAAAATTATTTTTGTTATACCTGTCTGTCTGTATGGGTGCTGTGCATGTCATGGTGTGCATGTTGTGGAGGACAACTTGTAGAAGTTGGTTCTCTCCTTCTACCACTTGGTTCCGAGTTTGAACTTGGGTCCTCAGGCTTGGCAGCAAGTGCCTTTACCTGATGAGATATCTTTCTGGCCTCCATTTCTTCATGAATTGTCCACTTGGCCCAGATCACTTCAGGACTTTCTATGAACTTGGTGGATTATAGTCTTTCCTGGCTGAGATGGTCAGTGGGAACCCTTCACAGCTGGCATCTGTACCCTCCTAATACATCCATTTGGAACTGGCATTGTTCAAGGAGCCCTGATCCTGGGAATGGAGCAAGAGATTCTGGAGCAACCTTTGGACATGGTTGCTGGTGGCTGCAAGGCCCTCAGAACAGTGGGAAATGGGCATGCATATGTCTCATCCATTTCTCTATATCAGTAAGGATAGCTGAGGGCATCACTGACCACAGTTTCAGCTTTCCTTGGAAGCACTGACTTCCTGGCCTCTCCTGCACACCTACACTTGGTCCAGGAGGGGGACATGCTGCTGGACAGTGGTTGCCAGCCTTGGGGCCTTGTCCAGCAGGGGCCTGAACGTCCTTACTTCCTAAGCTTGATCCAGAGAATGACCTCACAGTGTGCCAAAATCATAGGTACTAAGACCCAACAGGAACAGGGATACCTGATAACTGTGTTCTACATACGTGATTGCTGAAGTCTGGGCCTACTGCTTCAATCCAGTCTACTACTAGTTAAAATTTAGTGTATATATTTAGTGCTGACCTACCTGTTCCCCCTGGACTGCTGGATTGTGGGGAGGTCTGGGGGGCTGGGGAGGGCTAGGTGCAAGAATGCTTGGGGACAAGCACTGCTCAATTACTTCATTATTGGCCAGTTCAGTCTTTTGCTGGAGCCTCAGGCTCCCTCAGGCCCCAACCCTGCCCTGTCTCTTTTTCTGCTTGTTCTTAGACATAGCCTATGCCAGAGTCCATCGGCTGTGTTCCTATTCTTGTAATATGGTGCCATAAGGGCACATACTGCCTTCAACTTCTCAGCTGAGTGCCTATGACCTCTGTGATTAACAGGTCACCATTGGTAACCTCAGGTGGCCATGGGCCATTATAGGTCAGCACAGGAAGCCAAAGGTGACCATAAGTCACTATTGTCACTGCGGGTTAATTGGCAGGGAGTCATATCACAGGTCACTCACTGTAGATCACTGTAGGTCAGTGTAGGGGCAGAAGGTCATCATAAGTCAGTACACATCACCCCAGGTTACTGCAGGACTGACAGAGCCTCAGGGGCACAGCTGGGGAAGTAGGGCTGTCACGCTTCCTACCCATGGTTCCACTGGGGCCTTAAGTGAGAAGCAAGTGCTCTGTCACAGGAATCGATGGCATTCAGTTGATCAGGTCTCAGCCCTGGCTACAGTGCTGACCAGATGTTAAGCATTCTGTGGCCCCTCCCCTCACAGGCAGGCCAGGTCTGTGCATAGTGCCTTCTTAGCCATCAGCGTAGGCCTGTGTATGGGGAGATATGCATTCTCTGCAGTGTGTTTCCTAAGGAAGGCTTTTCAATCAAAGAGGGCATGGGCTCCATTCCAGCATGGCCAGCCAAAGAAAGAACCAGAGGTGTGAGCAAGCTCACAGAGGAAAACAGTGGATGAAAAGAGGAGGTGTCTGGGGAGTCACCTCTGGACACCATCATCTGGCCTCACAGACCAGGAATCCAGCCACGTGCCAGCAAGCATGTGACAGGCCAGGGTGGGAGAAAATGGTAGCACTCATGCATGTCTAGCACCTACCTCTCTCTGTAGCTGCTCCCTGTGTGAAGGCTCTCCTTGGGGATGGGCTATCTTGAGATATTTCCTTAGCTCAGCCACCTGCTTCTGCAGCTCCAAAACCTCCAGGTGCACCTGGTCCACTTCACTGGGGAGCTCTTGCAGGACAGTGACCGACTCCAGGGGTTTCTGCCACAGCTAGGCAATCAGTTCAGAAGGCAATGTTAGGAAGATGTGGGGGGACTATCCTAGGAAGNACAGGAGTATGAGGTGTAGGGCTGGAACAGGGCCAATGGCTAGTTCCTTCTCCAGATGTATATAATGATCTGCAAACCTGCCCTGTGTGTTTCACTTCTGTGCAGTCCATGCTAGATACCAAGGCTCACTGGGAAGAATGTGTGAATGAAAATCGGATACAATCCTCTCCTGAGTCCTAGTTCCCAAGAAGACACAACTGCCTCTAGAACACTGCTGGTGACTAGGAAGTCCTTTCTATGGAAAGGGCAGATGGCAGGCCAGGTGAGGTGGCCCATACCTTTAATCCCAGCACTTGGGTAAACGTAGGTGGATCCCTGAGAGTTCAAGACTAGCCTGGTGTACATAGTGAATTCCAGGACAGCCAGAGTTCTGTAGTCAAAAGACCAAAAAATGGGGGGAGGGGCTGTTGCAGAAGGAGATAAGAGGGAAGTGAGCAGGAGGGGCAAGCTACAAAAGGCAGTGATGGGCTGGGAATGTTGTTCAGTTGACAGAGTGCTTGCCTAGCATGCATGAAGCCCTGTGCTCAATTGCCAACATCACATAAACAGAGTGTAGTGGTACATACCTGTAGTTCTAGTACTTGGGAAGTAGGGGCAGAAAAATCAGAAACTCCAGGTCATCCTCAGCAAGTATGAGGCCAGTTTGGGTTACAAGAGAACCTATCTTTTAATAAAATAAAAGACAGTGGGAGAAGTGGCTGTGGTAGAAGTGAGGTTCAGAAAAGACGTTGCAGGCTGTAGGTACGATAGTGGCAGCAGAGTGACTATGGGGACCCATCCTGAACCTTTAGCACCACATCACCAGCACCCACAAGGCTCTAATGTGACACAGGCCAGGTAGGAGGCAAACCAAGCAGATGGGAAACACAATTCTTCATACTCTTGCTTCCCAGTCTAGGTGAAGGGAATTAAAATAATGTTTCTATTCCAGGGATGCTTACAGTTGACTCTGTGACTATCTTGTTTGGACACATACACACAGAAGAGGAGACCAATAAGTAAACAGAAACTGTTAAATAAAAATAAAAAACCACTTAAAGGTTAACCTGTTTTTATTTAGACAGCATCTCACTATGTAGCCCTGACTGGTGTGGAACTCACTATGTAAATCAAGCTGGCCTCAAACTCACAGAGCTCTACCTGTCTATGCCTCCTGAGTGCTAGAATTAAAGGCATGTGCCATCATACCTGACTGGAGGTAAATATTTTACCCCGGCTTATTCCAACTGTCTCTAGTTATCAAAGTGAAATTAAAATGCTTTAAATTAAATTTTATTTCTTGTCCACAGCATTGAAATGTGTGTGCATATGTGCATTTGTTGTTGTTGTTGTTGCTGCTGTTTTGAGATAGGGTCTCATGTATCCTAGGCTGGCCTCCAACTCTCTTTATAGCCATGGATGACCTGGAATTTTTGATCCTCCTGTCTCTACCTCCTGAGTGCTGGGACTACTGACACCACATTAGACTTCTCTGTGAATAATCCATAGCTACACATGAGATAAACCAGCTATTGCACAGCAAAGTCCTTTGTTCAGAAGGAAAGAGAAGTTGGGATGACATCCAAAACACCCAAGGTCAATGAGGTCACACCTGGCACCTCTCAGAGCCTGCACCTATGTCCAAATCTGAACTGGTTCTTCAGTAGGAATGCTTGCACAACTTTTAAGTGTTAAGGGCTAGTCTCACCTTCTTCTTGAGCTGTGTCACCAGCAAGTTCAAGAGATGTACTCTGTCTCCGAGTTTTCTGAGTGCTAAGGCAATGGATGCCTGGCCTGTCAAAGCTGCTTCTGAAGATAAGAACAGTTGCTGTCAGCTCAGAGCTCAGAAATAAAAACAGTCTCCCTGGGGAGTTGAGCCTCCTTTCCCACAGAGGCCTACTGAAGTTTCTAACTGACCTCAAGGTAAATATGTCCACCCTCAAATCAAAGGGTTAGGTCCCTAGAAAGACCAGAGATGCGCTGGCTATTTAGTACAACCTTATGGAGAGAGCGCAGGACTATAGGATGAAACCCAGCCTTACCATGTCAGATCAACTTTCCCACTTAAATACAGGACCATTTATTTGGAAAGTGAGGAAAAAAAAGATGTTCACATAACACCTGGGGCAAAGAAGACATGACATTTGATATTCCAAGTTATTTTGAGCAGAATGGTTAAAAACAACTTTAAGGAACGTATATAAAGCTGTCCTTTCAAGGGAACTCACAGCACCTAGGCCTGGTGGCTCACAACTATAAAGCCCAGTTACTCAAGAGTCTGCAGAGTGAGTTCAAGGCCAGCCTAAGCTACTTAGTGAGAATGTTTCAAAATAAAAAACTGGCTGTGGGGTTGCGGGTGACTAGAGAGATGTCTCAGGGTTTAAGAGCACTTGCTGCTCTTCCAGTGGACTCGAGTTTGGTTCCCAGCACCCACATGGCAGTTCACAATCATCTATGACTTCAGTACCAGAGAATCTGATACCCTTTTCTGGCCTCTGCAGTCACCAGGCACACACGTGGTACACATACACAAAACACCCATACATGTAAAAAAACAAAACAAAACAAAACAAAACAAAACAAAAACCCACAAAAAAAACCAAACTGGCTGTGGCTAGAGCTCGGAGGCAGAAAGCTGGCTGGCCAGTGTGTGCCAGGTTCTATGTTCCATTTCTAGCACTGCATAAAAAAAGAAAAATAACATTTATAGCATTAGATGCATATCTTAGAAATAAAGATTAACAGGTGAATCTAGAAGGAAGGACAAAATAAAATTAACATTAAATACTGAGGAAATAGAAAGTAATGTGTACTCTAATCCCAACAAAACCAATGCTCAGCTTTTGAAAAGGTAGTAAGTGAAGAAATAAATAACTACACACTCTCTAGTAGGACATCAAGAAAGAATAAAAGATGCCAGGCATGGTGGCACTCTTTAATCCCAGCACTTAGGAGGCAGAGGCAGGCTGATCTGAGTTTGAGGCCAGCCTAGTCTACAGAGTGAGTTCCAGGTCAGCCAGGGCTACAAAGAGAAACTCTGTCTCAAAAACAAAAATAAAAAACCAATATATCTGAACAGTCTCTTAACTACAAATAAATAATTAAGTTTCAAATCTTCCTACAAGGAAAACTCAGGCCTGGTGATTTCAAAGTTGAATTCTACAAATTGTTTAGGAAAAACTTGTCTGATCACTTATATCTCTAAGGCCAGAGTACACCATGGTTCCAAACTGTGACCCAATCATCACAAAAAAAGGAAATGAAATGACAAGCCTGTCTTACTTCTGACTACAAATCGGGCAGTTCTCCATGAAACACTGGCAAGCCAGGTGCAGCAGTTGTCAGGAAGCTGCACCAGTTTCTGGGTCCCTTCCCAGGAAAGGATGGTGTGACAGAACAGAGAGTGCGTTCCACCCTGTTTTGCTCACTAATCACAACCTGGCACAGAGAAGACTCTGGGAGTTGAAGAAGAGGGATGGGGCCCTGAGATGACCCACATGAGCTCCCATCCTTCCTTCCCTAAGGTAGTAGGGGAGTGTACACTGCACCCCCCCACACACACTCCTTCCCACTAAAGAATGGAAAGAAGGCCCAAGGAAAGCCTGTTCCAGGAAAGATGCCTGTCCTCTATGCTCCTGCCCCACTGCCTACATCAGCTCTGCACCAAGGACAGAGCACTCCTGGGAAGGGCCTGTGGATAGAAATCTGTGGAGAACCCTGAGGGGCCCAGGAACAACAGATGTCTGGGACTTGGCAGTGTGAATGCTGCTCAAAACTCCAGGGTCTCTCAGAGGCAACAAGTGGCCACCATCATCTGTTTCAGAACAGTCTGGAGTATTTCACTGCAGAGGTTTGAATGCTAATGACCCTCATAGGCTCAGATGTTCAAATTCTTGGTCCCCAGTCGATGGCACTGTTTAGGGAGGTTTGGGACATATGGCCTTATTGGAGGAGGGCATGTCACTGGAGGCTAAAGACTCCACACCATTTTCAGTTCACTCTCTATCTACTTTGTGCTTGTAGTTCAAGATGTGAGTTCTCGGCAGCCTTTCCCAGTTGCCATGCCTGTCTGTTGTCTCAGTCCTGTCTTTATAGACTCGAACCCTCTGCAACTGCAAGCCAAAATAAATGTTTTCTTCTATAAGTTGCCTAATTTATGGTATTTTTGTCACAGCAACAGAAAAGTAACTAATACATTCACTGTGACAGCCAGGGCAGATGAGGATTCCAAAAAGATGTGGCCCAGGGAAGATGTTCATGCTCACCAATGCACTGGGGACTGTAAATTCATACTGTAACAGGATGTGCCACACAGCCTCTAGGATGGCTAACCAGGAAGGAAGATTATGTACATTGAGGGTCGGTCCTGCAAACTGCTAATGAAGGGTGAATGGCACAAGCACTGTGAAGTCTGGCATTGTTCACTAAAACACAATTTAGGCCAAAAGACACCAGACAAATGCACATGTGCCACATAATTCCACTTACATGAGAAAATAGAACTCCCACCTAACACTGGGGACTTCCAGGGGACTCNTGGTTCTGGAGACAGGGTGTCTGATGGTGATAGAACACTGTGGAGCTATGCATGCATTTGGAAGACTTGCCTCAGGGATTACATCTTAATTTTCCCACAGTCAGTGTTACTGGGACAGAGCATAAGGTTCAGGTAGCCAGGGGATCTCACCAGCTGCTTCTGCAGAGCTGTAGGCACCAGGGTGTGGATCAGCAGCGGGCAAGGATGTCTTCACTGGCTCTTCAACACCTTGTCGCTGCTCTTCCAGTGCTTTAAGTTTACGCTTTAGGTTTTGCATTTCTGCTTCAAGAGCCAGAACATAATCTGTGAAAACACCAGGCTCACAACATACACTCACTGGCACACNTGTACCACTTTCCTGCTGCCGTGGCTGCAGGGCTCAGAGGCTCTCCTCTGACTCAACTCTCAGGACCTCCCTTCACTTCTCAGTCTACCCTCCATATCCTCCAGGAAGGTTCTGAGACCAGGAATGAGAATTTGTTTGTCTCCCATAGGCTTTGTGCATGGAGGGAACCACTCCCACATCAGGGATCAAACCCTTAGAAGCAGTCACCGTGCCTGCTAAGAACAAGGCATAGGAAGGGCCGCCAGCTCAGATCACCGCAGGATGTTCCTTTNGAGGAAGGCCTGGCCTTCAGCCCTGCTGCCATTGCCTCGTTCTGCCCAATCTGATGGCTTGCCAGGTTCATCAAATATGTGCTCTGCACTTCTTCCTCTATGTTACCAAAGAAACATTGTTCAATACGAAATTTAAGTTTCTCTCTTGGAGGACAGCTGCTACTGTCACGCTTTGCAGCAGTTTATTAGAGGGTGTGTCAGTGTGAGACCAGAATGAGAAGCCTGTCTAGGGATCCTCTCTCTGTCCTGTCCTGCTCCCACTCTCCACCATCCATCCCTCCTTACTCTTCCCCTCCATCTCTACCTGCTCACCTGGAGGGGCTGAATCTCCTCCAGCCTTGGGATCAGGGTTTGCATCCAAGAACTCTTCTGGTTGAGCCAAAGGAAGATGACCACTCAGCATTTCCATCTCCCTCCTCATCTGTGCAACAGCGTTCCGCAGACCTGCATTCTGTTCCTGTAACCTCTGGATCTCACTAGATGGAAAACCTTTCCTCATTTCCCCTTCATGTTGCTGTGGAGATACCTGCCAACACACACCAAAGGAGAATAAATAATATGGGTACAAAAGAGGAGGTTTTCTGCTTTTGGAGCCATGCCCCGCTACTCCACACCTGTCCTCCAGAGCTGCAATGTGTTAGAAGACACTATCCTCTGAGTGTAACAGCCACCATCCTATCAGAAAAGCTATTATTATTTGCAAGAGAGTCCCCAAGAACAGGCTTGTTGACTGCTGACACCCCCACAGGTGGGAATGGAAGGGTCATTGGGCTCATCTGACATTTTGGCCTCCCCTTCCTGAATCTCCCACCTACTAGTGTGCAATCTTGCCCTAACTGCATGTGGCCTCATGGTCTAGATATGTGTCAGAGTATATATTGACTGTGGAAGGTTAACTGAAGTTAGGGGGTCTATCTATACAGCTATGGGAAGTCATTATCCGCACTGGGGCAAAACTAGTATATGATTGTTATGGAATTCCCTATGTTCATGTAAGTAGCCACTCATACATGATCTGTAAGTAAACTCAATAAACTCTTTGGTTCCCTAAGTTGGGTTTTGGTAGAATTGTGCTTTGGTCTGTTATCATTCACTATACGGAGGGGTAGATGCTTGGTTATATNGTATTATATATTGTATAATATTATATATTGTAGGAACGAAAAAGTTCCTACAACACAATGACCTTCCTAACCCAAAGGCATATATATGCCTTGAGAGACATATAGATTTGTGAGGCATTCCATGATAGGGTCTTTCAGTAGTTGGATTCACCAAGACAGACAAAGGTCATAGGGGCTAAGAAGGATGAAGGTGTTGAGGAAACTCGAGGAGGAGGATGGTCCAGTCACATGTCTATAAAGTTTAGTGCACCAAAAACTTTATGAATTTTATGCAGTTTTAGTACAGTAAGACAATTTACTGGATAGAGCACATCTGAAAGCAGAGAGAAGAGTAGAATTAGGAAGGCAACAGAAAGCATCCAAACAGATCAGATCAGGGTTCCTGAGGCCTGGGGACAACATGAGGTATAGGCAAACTGACACTCAGAACAAGAAGGGAAAAAAAATTTCAATATGGCCAGAGGCATTTCAAAATTCCCCATCAGTGCAAACTGAGACTCAAGTCTGACCTGTTCACAGCTTCTCTGGTCATAAGCCAAGCAAGACCCAGCACAGGAGGTCCTAGCTGATCTTCTGAGGAAGAGACATAAATGCATCCTACATCACATTTTTTAAAAATGTATTTATTCCTTTAATCCCAGCACTTGGGAGGCAGAGGCAGGCGGATCATTGTGAGTTCGAGGCCAGCCTGGGCTACCGAGTGAGTTCCAGGAAAGGTGCCAAAGC
>LZPO01066263.1:364297-381805 GCA_001675575.1 Neotoma lepida
AGTATACATATGCACCACATATAAGCACTGCTTCTGTGCCAGAAGAGGGTGTTGAATACCTGGAACTGGAGTTACAGATGATTGTGTACTGCCATGTGGTGCTGAGAACTGAATCCAAGTCCTCTGCAAGAGCAGCAAAAAGTGCTCTTAACTGCTGAGCCATCTCTCCAACCTCCCTCATCCCTACCCAACCACAGAATTTTAATTGTGCTTGTGAACAATCTAACAACTTGGTAAGAAAATGATTCAGAAAAGGGCAAGTCTCCCATGTATATTAGCCAGTCATGGCATATCAAGTTGCAGTAAGACTAGGAGAAGTGGATGTGAGGGGAGGGAGAAGGGAGGTTGGGAGAGGACCTGGGAGGAGAGGGGGGAAAGAGGGGAAACTGATTGGGCTGGAAAGAAATAATTAATAAACAATAAAAAAGAAATTAAAAAGAAAATCAGCAAATTAAAGCATGTCATGTGATACATCCGTTTAGATTATGTTTCTGAGAAACCTCTATGTGGTAGAAATACTTGTGGTAGAATTCAAGGAAAAGATGAACTTCCTAGTAAAATGCTCAGCCCTGCCCCCTCCATTTACAGCCCCACCACCACATGTTCAGCCGACTCCACTCCACTGTCCATCTGCCTACTCCTAGGCATGTGGATTTCAGGCAAAAGTACTGTTAGGGAGCACCTCCCTCCAGTGACAAGTGCAGACTTCTTGAGGCTGAGAGGATCTAAGCTGGGATCTGTTCTAGACCTGTGTGATCTCAAACTACAGCCACCACACCCCCTCCCCTCTTTTAAAAATTACATTCTCTGTGTATGTTTGTGTGTATATACACACACCACAAAGGGTCCTGGGGATCAAACTCAGGTCTCCAGGCTGAACAGTAAGCACCCTTATTCAGTGAACCATCTCACCAGCCCAATTACAACTTTTTAAGTTTCTGTAAATTGTTTTTACTTATAGAACAGAACTATCATTTCTTTTAATCTGAGCCCTGGCTTGCCAGTGCTTTTCTTCAGCCAGAATGACTGGATGTGCAGCCTGTGGTTAACAGCCTTCCAGCCCACCTCCTCTGATTTCACCCCAACTCTTACACTCAGCTCAGCTGCCCGCAGTGGCCAGACTCCCCTTATTTTGAATGTGGAGATTCTCCTTCTCTGGCAAGGGACAGCATGGTAGTCAGACCAGGAAACCTGGGGAGACTCTCAGGGAAGCAGAGGCAACAGCCAAACATCAGGGGAGCCTGATCACCTCTGTGCTACCTCACATCTGTGACACCAAGTTGGCTAAGAGCCTCTTCTGGCTTCAGGCTGGCTGCATCTTCTCCCTCTTGGGGTCCCTAAGGTGACAACTCTGGAGCACAAGGGCCACCCTTCTGATCTGATGTAGACTATGAGTAAGTACTGACATCACAAGTGCCAGACAGGAGCCTGTAAGATGGATGTGTCGCATACAGCTAATCTCACTCAGCCAAGGAAGCCCGTGGCACGTTTGGTGCCAGCCTCTTGCACAGCATGGATTACTGGCCAATCCAGAGGTAGTTCCCAGGTGCTCCTAGTGGGGCCTGCAAGAGGGTCCTACTCCAAAACACTCAGGCAGCATCTCTAATGCTGACTTGTGCAGCTCGCTAGTTAGGGCAGGCTGGAAAGTCCTTATCATTCAGTTCAAACTTTTATATATGCTGCCAGTCAGGAGCTGGTGAGGGCTTCTCCCTACTGAGTTCTGGCCCATCACTCTACTCCAAAGCTGTACCTAGGTTTGTGTATGCAGACAGATTCTGGCAACTGTAGTGGTCACTTTGGTCATTGGGACCTCAGCCAGATACTTTGTTCAAGATCAAGGGTGCACTTAGGGGGTGGGTCAGTGTGGACTGTTCCTGACTACAGAGTACACTTCTAAAGTTTATTGTTTACTTAACAAAGAAACCAGCCAACTGATAGCCCTTGCTGACCTGCTTAGCTGGTACTTGGAGACAAATGTCTGTTTTGATTGCCAGTCTAGGGGAAAAGTACAAGAAAGCTTCCAGTAAGGGGCCATTGATGAAGAGAAGCACTTCTTTCTTCTGTCATTTGTCTATATATTTTTCCTGTGTTCAGATTGGGGAGTACTTCATATATGATCTCATGAAAGCCTGTGGGGTAAGAGGTCATGGGTTCCAAAAGATATCCACCCCCTCATTCTCTTCTGCTTCTTGAAATCTCCCTACTTGTGGCAGGAATATGACAACTGTTTGGGTGTCCTCAGTGCTCAACCCCTAGGACAGCCTGCCTCATAGGCCCTAGCAGGGGTCAGAAGTATCTGTTTGGATACTGGAACCTCCAGCTCGCCCCTGCATGATTTGGAAAGTCCCATTCTCCTCTCTCTCCAAACCCTATCTACTCAGAGTCTCCAAACGAAGGAAAGGCGCCAAAAGCCCAGTTCTGCACTTTTGGCAACTATTGCAACTTCCTCTCCTGTTGCAGCCAGCAGTCCAAATCCCTGCCTATGCAGTCAGTTTTTGACCAGACTTGGGCACAAAATCAGCTTGAGGTGAACACGTCATCACCCCTTGCCCTACAACCTATAAAGTCTCCCTGCTTTAGTTCAGGGATGCAGCTTCTCCAGCTTCGATCTCTGGAACTGGAGAACTCACCCAGGAGTTGCTTTGCTCAAATAAACCTGTTATACTTTTTCAATTCAGCTTGATCTGGCTTACTGTTTCAAAACAGAAACTTTTTATCTGGGGGCAGAAAACCTATTAGTATCTCAACCAACTTTCCTGCCATGGCCAAGTTTGGAAACTGTAGAGTGTACTGAAGAGAAGAAATGTGTTTTCTTGGCAATCTGCTGCTCAGGCCCTGTATGCCCCAGCCAGCCCAGAGCATAGCTACAGGCAAGCACCAGCTGCCAGTACCAGAGCCATCCTGGATACACAGATCCTGTATGCCCCAGCCAGCTCACAACATGGCTAAAGGCAAGCACCAGCTGCCAGCACCAGGGCCATCCTGGGTACAGCCACTTCCAGTGTGGATACCAATGCCCCTTTGGGCCTACTCTACATGATCTGGGAACTTGGTCCTCAAGGGGATGACAGCTTGGTGGGAGAAAGACAAGTCTGAGGCAGTATCACTTAGGAAGGGCCTGCAAGAACTTCAGTACTGTTATCCCAGAGAACTGGTGAATGACTTTTCATAAAGGGGCAGATGTTTGACTACTGTTTTTGTTATGGCTTCTATTACTGTGAAGAGACACCATGACTAAAGCAACTCTTATAAAGGAAAACATTTAATTGTGGTGGCTGCTTACAGTTCAGAGGTTCAGTACATTATCATCATGGCAGGGAGCTCGGCAGTGTGCAGGCAGACATGGTGCTGGCTACATCTTGATTGATCAGAAGGCAACAGGAAATAGACTCTGTCACACTGAGGGAAGCTTGAGCACAAGAGACCTCAAAGCCCACCCCCACAGTGACACACTGCCTCCAACAAGGCCACACCTACTTCAACAAGGCCACACCTCCTATAGTGCCACTCCCTTTGGGGGCCATTTTCTTTCAAACCACCAAAACTACTGAAAAAAAAAAGGACCATGTGCTGTATAGTTTTCTGTCAATTTACATAAGCTAAAATCATCTGAGAGAAGGGGACCTCAATTAAGAAAATACCTTCATGAGATCAGGCTGTAGACAAACCTGTAGGCATTCTCTTAATTAGTGATTGACAGGAGAGGGCCCAGCCCATTGTGGATGGTGCCAACCCTGGGCTGGTGATCCTGGGTTCTATAAGAAAACAGGCTGAGCAAACCATGAGAAGCAAGCCAGTAAACAGCACCCCTCCATGGCCTGTGCATCAGCTCCTGCCTCCAGGTTCCTGCCCTGTTTGAGTTCCTGCCTGACTTCCTTCAGTGATGGACTATGATGTAGAAGCTTAAGCCAAATAAACCCTTTCCTCCCCAACTTGCTTTTGGTCATGATGTTTCATCATAATAGTAACCCTACCTAGGACAGAAATTGGTACCAGGATAGTGGAGTATTGATGTGACAGACATGACCATGTGTTTTCGGGAGGATTGTGGAAGGGCTTTGGAACTTTGGGCTAGAAAAGCCATTGAGTGTTGAGAGTGAAGTGAGGGGTTCTGTAGGAGCTTGGCAGATGAGAATGTTGAGAGCAGTGTAGATGATGGCTTGTGAAGTTTCAGAGGGAAGTTTAAAGACTCTGTTGGGGCCATTTTTTTTTTTAAAGATTTATTTATTATGTATACAGAGGAGGGCACCAGATCTCATTACAAATGGTTATGAGCCACCATGTGGTTGCTGGGAATTGAATTCAGGACCTCTGGAAGAACAGTCAGTGCTCTTAACCTCTGAGCCACCTCTCCAGCCCGCCATTTGTTATTTTAAGATACTGTGTTTCTGGCCAGCTGGGGCTTTACAATTGATGGGACAACTGATGCTGGTCAGCTGGAGCTGAGAAATTAGTTGTGATTAAGAGACCGAATCACTGAGGTGAAATCTTCTGGAAAGTGTTTCATGATGGCATAGAGAAGCTATGTTCCAGAGGCAGCCAAAGTTATACCTCATGCTGGCAGCCAGACTTGGTAATGTGTAAGAGTCACCCAGGTGGTACTGGTTTTGAAGGCATGAAAAGGTGATGGAGAGCAGCTGAGGCTTAGCACTAGACAAGGTCATTGGTGAAGGTGCAGCCTCAGTAGCAGTCAGTGGCCCAAGATTAAAGGGGTCATGCAAAGAAGTTGGGGCTTGGCACCATGAAGGTAGCCCAGGAGAGGCTACTGGTGAAAGTGCAGCTCAGATGCAGCACAAGGCCCAGGAGTTTGGAGATGTCAGACCCATGGGACAACCACAAAGAACAGCAGCAGCAGTGGAGTGGAGCCTGCCCCAGCTTAGAATACAAGCTGTGTGCGCTGCAGAGGGTGGAGCTGGAGAAGTGGCCCAAGCCCGTGGAGGAACAAAGAAGATCATGAGTGAATCCCAGATATTGGACATTGAGTTATTTACACAGTTGGAATTTGGTTTTGCTCTGATCTGATTGACACTGTGCCCTGGTTCTTCCTCTTGAAATAAAAAAGTATTTAACTTAGTTTTGATTTTATAGGAACCCATAGTTGTGAGACTTTGGATTTTAAAAGATATTTTGGATTTTTAAACAGGCTGAATTCTTTTTTTAAAATTCATTTTAATTATGTATATGTATGTGTGCATCTGTGAACACATCTGTACATTTATGTTAGTGCTGGTGCCCTCTGGGGCCAGAGGTATCAGATCTCCTGAAGCTGGAGTTATAGGCAGTTGTAAGCTGTGGGTGCTGAGAATCGAACTTGGGTCCTTTGTAAGAGCAGTATATGCTCTTAAACACTGAGCTATCTCTTCAGCCCCAGGCTGAACTTTTAAAGCGTTTGAATTTGTAAGACTGGGGAACTTTTAAGTTTGTAAAATGTTTTATACTGTGATGTTTATATTAATGTTTGATCTTGGGGATGAACAAGGAAAGGTTAGGCTTGTGGCTTAAGGTGATGTTCCTAGGCTTGTAAATTTGTCACTCTGATCTCTGCCTCTGCCATCACATGACCATCTTGTGCATCTATGTGTCCTCTCCTCTAAGGATAGCAGGAGCTGGGACAAGGGTCAGGGCCACCCTTACCAGCATGGCCTTATCTTAGTTCACTACACCCTCAGCAGTATGATCTCATATTCTGAAGTTTTGGGGTCAGGACTTGAACCTGAGTCCTGTGGGGAATGCAACTCAGCCCACAGGCATCCCATAATCAGTGTCTGGCTGTAGTCACCACTGAAAGACTTTGTGGAGAGAAAACCATCTTCTGCATCTTAAGTTACTCAGACACCATGCATGAAGGCATGTGTCTGTAGACAGAATTCTAACCTCTTACTCAGGATTTGGTGATGAAAAAGGCTTCTAGGCCAGTGAGATGGCTCAGTGGGTAAGACCCCTTGACTTGAAAGCCTGGAATATGCATGATGGAAGGAGAGAACCAACTCCTGAAAGTTTCCTCTAACTCTACCCATGTGGCATGTACACACACACACACACACACACACACACACACACACACAAATATAATAAAAATTGAAAAACAAAAAATAAAAAGACCCTTGACTACACCCTGAAATGTTACTCTGGACATTTAACAGCACATTCAATTATTCAAAATTAGCACCACAAAATGATGAGGTCAATAAAATAGGAAACACTATTTTGTATTTAAAAAATGAAGGTAAGGCAGGTGTGGTGGCACATGCCATTAATCCCAGCACTTGGGAGGCAGAGGCCAGTGGATCTTTATGAGTTCAAGGCCTTAAGAGTTCAATGCTCTATATAGTGCGTTGTAGGACAGTCAGAGCTCCATAGTGAGTCTCTGTCTCAAAAAAACTAAAAATAACCAAAAAGAAAAAAAAAAAGGCATTTGAGTTCCTTGCTAGTGATGATGTGGTGGTAGGGCACTGGTGTTTCAGCTTCACCCCAGAACCTTGTGTTAATTCTCTCCTCTCAAACCTTCCTGCTCCTTTGTGCTCCAGTGGCCCAAGGAGCTGCCACTGCTCATGTGCCTGCCTTTTGTGAGGCTGCAGCTCACAGCCAAGAGTCTCCTGTGGCTGGACAATTCCCATGGAGCAGAGGTAGGATCCTCATAGATGCACTCTGACTTCATGTGCTCAGAGTCAACACAGGGAAGAAATTGTTCCTGGGCTCTGTGTACTCCATAGAAAGACAGTGAGGATGAGTGTGTGCAGTGATGGATTACATTTATTTGTGGTGTTGGGGATCAAATCTAAGGCCTTGATCATGCAAGGAAGGCTGTCTCTATATCCTTGCCTATTTAAAATTTTCAATTTGTTTTTGATAGAGAGCCTTATGTAGTCCATGCTGGCCTTGAACTCACAATTTTCTTCCCTCAGCTGCCTGAGTGCTAAAATTACAGGCATTTGCCACCACACCTGCTTAAATATTAAATATTGTGTGTATGTATGTGTGTATTATATGCCAGTGTGTGCCCACGTGTGTACAGATGTGTCCATGTGTCATCCTGTGGAGTCAAGGAGCAACACTGGATGACTCTATATAACTCAGGTCTTTCTCCTTGTATAGCAAGCACTGCACCCACTGACTATATCCCCATCCCTTCAAATATTCTTGTTTTGGGGGTGGGTGGGGTTTGAGACAGGGTCTCCATATGTAACTCTGGTTGGCCTGGAACTCACTATGTAGACCAGCCTGGTCCCAAACTTATAGGGTTCTTCTGGGATTAAAGCAAGGCACCACCATGCCTGGCCCTTGAAGTATTCATAACCATGGCCAAGATCTATAGCATGTAATAGAGGGACTCCTGCCCACCTGGTCCTCCATGGCAAGGTAATAGAAGCCATAGGCAGAGAAATGAATCAATGAGGAGAGATATCAGAATATAGCTGCCTTAGGTATGGAGGTAGGACCAAGGGAAGGGTGTAGGGATCTTTATAGGGTGAAGAAATGCTTGCTAGAAGTGTGTGTGGTACATTCACCCATCAGACTCACTTCTCAGGATGCTGGGACCTTCATTTCACCACACTGAGGAGTGAGTACACCAAATAAAAAAACAAAAACAAAACAAATAAAAAAACAGCAAGAGAAACTAAACCATTTGCAGGCCTAGGATAATGCTGTTCCCTGCCTCTCCCAGTCTAAGGCTGCCTCTAGGCCCTCTGACCCCCTCCCTGAGGCCCTCTGCCTAGGAATTTAGTTCTGCTAACAGCCTAGGCAGGTATCAAATCTAGCATGGTGGCAGTACCCACCTCTAAGAGGAAGTGAGTTGGGACCAGTGCAATGGCTCAATATGTCAAGATGCTTGCTGAGCAAGCCTGGCAGTCTGAGTTAGTTCCCTGAAACCCATATAAAGGTGGAAGGGGAGAACCCGCTCCACAAAGTTGTCCTCTGACTTTCAAATGTTTGCTATGGTATACATGTTCTCCTCCCAACAATAATAATAAATAAAATTAAGAGACCAAGTTGGCAAATTTCATGGTCTTGGGAGACAGTGACAGAGTCTAAGCATTTAACAATGAATGGGCTTCTTGAAAGACTCAACAGTGATTTGATACTGCCACCTAGTGTCGAGAAACCTGCCTGAGGTTTCTTCATGGCTGGGCATGGTAATTGTGCCCTTTGGATGTAGGATTTTAGAGCTTCAAATGCTAAAGAGCAGAGAAGACTACATACCTGCACACCCACTTTAACACTGTAAAATTTGGGATTTGCCCTTTTTGGAGCAACGGTCATTGAGAGGGGCTGAACTGAGAAAGCCCAAGCCGACCTAGTGGACACTGAAGTGCCTCTTCTGCAACTGTGGAGGGAAGGCTCTTCAAGCCAGCAGAGGACTCACCTGTGCCTCCTGTCCAGGGAGGAGCCCGTGTGTCCGCAGAGTTTCCAAAGCCTGATCTCGCTCTAGTGACACAGCCTTCAGCAACATCTCTTGCTTATGTAGTGCCTTCTCTGTCTCCTGGAGCTTAGCAGCAACCTGGGAAAATGTCCATCTGTGGGCAGTGCTGGTCTTCAGGGCACAGAGACCAGGCACCCTCCTGCTTAAAAAGTGGACAGCAGGAGCAAGTGAACAGCCACAAGATCCAATATATATGTAGCACTCAGAATGCTAGGGCCACCCTCCAATGGTGGAGGAGGACTTCCCTGTCCAGCTATGGTGCCTAGTTTGCCCTGGCTGGGGAGAGGCTATCCCAATGGGTAGGGACCATCTCAGCACTCTAAAAGCCATGTCACTGTTAAGAGAAACAACCTATACAATAAATACATTTGGGGACAGGACAGAGACTTATTTGTATTCAGACTGGCCTTGAACTTGGGATTCTCCTGCCTCCTTTTCCTGAGCAGCTGGGATTACAGGGCCTGATCACTACACCATCATGACTGTGACTCACTGCTATAAATTAACTGGTATTTGAGGTTTAGTGTTTTCTGAGTTAAAAAATAATATGGTAAGGGCCAAACCCATCTTGTACAGTACTGCATATACTCCACACCCAGAACTGCCAACATACCTGATCTCTGGCCTTGGTCAGCCCTTGGATCAAAGTCTCTGATCTCTGGATCTGGTCTCGTTCAATGTCATCGCAGCGGCGCTGCCAGTCTAGGCCTAGCTGCACCTGGTCACGCTCCAGGCTCTGTTCCCTTTCCACTGCTAGGGACAGTTGCTGTTTGTACCTATAGACACAGTCCAATGTCCCATGCTGTTGTGGAATATTTTAAGACATTACATTTGTTTATGCTGTGGAACATCTGTTTTAATGATGCAAAGATGTGTTGCATTCCTTTATGTTGCATTTGTTAACTCTGTGAAGCTGTGTTACTTTGCCTGTCTAAAACATCTGATTGGTCTAATAAAGAGCTGAATGGTCAGTAGCAAGGCAGAAGAAAGGACAGGCAGGGCTGACTGGCAGAGATTAAAAAGGAGGAAAAATCTGGGAAGAGGAGATCAAGGAGTAAGAGAAGGAGGAGGACTCTAGGGGCAGTCACCCAGCTACACAGCCAGCCACGGAGTAAGAAGTAAAGAAAGATATGCAGAAATAGAGAAAGGTAAAAGCCTAGAGGCAAAAGATAGATAGGATAATTTAAGTTAAAGAAAGCTGGCTAGAAGTAAGCCAAGCTAAGGTCAGGCATTCATAAGAAAGAATAGCCTCCATGTGTATTTATTTGGGAGCTGGGTGGCGGGCCCCTCAAAGAGCAAAGAATAAAGAATAAAAAAAAANCAACTACACCATGTTAACTTTCTTTCCTGAGGTCCCTTCAACATGAAGAGCAAAGGTAGAATGCAGGATGAGGGGCTGACATGATGTTCTTCTATGTCCTGCCCATCTCAAGTGTAGCTTGTGCTGAGGAAAGATGCATGCATGGTATGGGGAGAAGCTGTCCTCTGAGAAACCTGGAGGAACAACAGCACCTGCGGACAGGTGAGCATAACGGGCAGATATCAAGATTCACCAGATGCTGGAGGGAGGTGGCCATACTTAGCAGAGAGAACCAATGTGTAAACAGAGAAGAGGAGCTGTCAAACCTAAGCCAGGACTGTATATCCTCTGAACAGACATCTGAGAGGCAAACTGGAGCATGTGCCACTGGAACAAGTAGGCTGGGAAAGCAGGTAGAGCAGAGGGTCCATGTCAGACAGTAGTCTGTGCACAAAGGGCGACAAACAGGCCTGTTTATGCTGGTACAAAAGCCAGCATGGTCAGTGAGAAGCCAGTACAATCCTAAATGCAGATGCACATCATAGCTAAAGACGGAGCTGAGAGGGAGCTATGCCTAAGCATGGGTGGAAGTCTTTATACTTTTCTGTAATTGATAGAACCAGTAGGCAGATCACAAGGACATGTAGGAAAAGGATACTGTTATCCACCGGTGTGGTATAGGTGACATTTTCAGAGCCCAGACTGCAACAAGGGCATGTTTTATCTTTTAAGTTTACTTAGCCAGCCATCAGGGCAGCGCACATTCCAGAGCTACGAAGCAGATTGCAGAGGAAATCAATTGTGCAAGGTGCATTCTGCATGCACATCAGGGCTAGGTCAGAATCACTGTCAAATGGTGCCTGGGACTAAAATCACCAGATGGGCAATATGGTTCTAAATCATCTCCTGGCCAGGTGGTGGTGGCGCACACCTTTAATCCCAGCACTCGGGAGGCAGAGACAGGCGGATCTCTGTGAGTTCGAGGCCAGCCTGGGCTACCGAGTGAGTTCCAGGAAAGGCGCCAAAGCTACACAGAGAAACCCTGTCTCAAAAAACAAAAACAAAAACAAAAACAAAAACAAAAAATCATCTCCTGACCAGAGAAGAACATACAAGGAGACTTAGTATTTTAGCTGAATAGCACCAGAATTTGTTGGGTGCAATAAGCTGTGTTTCAAAAGGAACTTATAACACAAAGTATATCTGATGGAAGGAAGGATGTCTCAGAGTTAATCAATCATCTTGGCTCCACTATCAGGATCAATCAAAACAATAAACCAAACCCAAAGGAAATAGAAGAAAATATATAGCAGTAAAACTGAGAACAGAAAAAAAATTGAAAAAAGTCAAATCGAAAAGCTGGTTCTTCACAAAGATCAGCAAAATTGATAGAACTGATAAGCCTCTAGTAAGGCTGGTCTAGGCTAAAGGAGAGACCATCAAATGACCACTGTCATGAGCAAAAGGGGCACATGCAGTAAGATACCAGGAACCAGGAACAGGGCAAACAACTAGATGAAATGGATAGATGGACACAAAGTGGACAGGAAAAAAAAAAAAAGCAGCTAGCTGGGCATGGTGGTGCACACCTTTGATCCTAGCACTTGGGAGGCAGAGGCAGGCAGATCTCTGTGAATTCCAGGTCAGTCTGGTCTACAGAATCAATTTCAGGACATCCGGAGCTGTTGTTACACAGAGAAACCCTGTTTTGAAAACAACAACAAAAAAACCAAAACAAACAAAAAAAGGCAGCTATAGACTCAAGCATCACAAGACCACTGAGCATCAAAAAGAACCTGCAGCATCCTAACCTGAAAGTGATAAAGTCAAAGAAGCCAGAGTCAGAAGCCACACTGTAGGCCTCAACTCAGTCCAGGCAGACCCACCGCAGAGCAGTCAGGGCAGACCTGAAGGGGTCTGGGTTAGATAGAGTGGTAGGGTACATGTATATATGTCCATCCAGATTCATTATATGGACATTGCTTTATATCTGATTGATTTGATTACATTATGGAAAATAGGCCCTTATCCTCATTCAAGCATATGCTCTTTTTGTTTGTTTGTTTGTTTTGTTTTTGTTTTTTTCAAGACAGGGTTTCTCTGTTAAACAGTCCTGGCTGTCCTGGAACTCACTCTGTAGACCAGGCTGGCCTTGAACACACAGAGATCCACCTGCCTCTGCCTCCCAAGTGCTGGGATTAAAGGCGTGCACCACCACTGCCAGGCTCAAGCATATGTTCTTACAATGAACAGGGAACATGTTTTTAAATTTTTTTTCTTTCCTTTTCTTCTTCTTTTTTTCTTTTTTTTTGAGACAGGGTATCTTAATGTAGCCTTAACTATCCTAGAATGGTATGTGGATCAAGCTGGCCTTGAACTCATGGCAATCTGCTTGCCTCTGCTCCCAGAGTACTGGGATTAAAGCTAAATAGCATGTTGAAGGCAAGGGAAGGTGGCCACTGCTTAGCACCACACCAGCCCTTTAGCTGCTTTCCTTGAAGACTGAGATTCTTCATCTCAAAGGTGTCTGGGCACACCCCCTTGGCTTGGATGTTTACTCTCTTTACCACCACGATCTGCTTGCATCTCTTTTACCATTCCTCACCGAGAGAGTGCAGGGCCAAGTTTGTTTTCTGCAGTTACAGTACTGAGGACCTGTAACGGTTCTTGCCTGTAGGAGGCATTCAGCACAGGTGCTGCCTTGGGGACAGTACCTGTCTATGTCCTTCTGGAACCTGGCCACCTGTGCCTTGAGCTTCACCTCTTCTTCCTGTAGCATCTGAACCTGAAGGTCTTTGGAGACAGCCTCCTTGGACATCTGAGTGATCTGGGCATCCCAGGCCGCTTTCAAAGCTGCTGCATCTTCATGAAGTCTGCACAGGAAGAAGTGTGTGAATGCAGCTGGGTTCCCTTATACTCCCTCATGTTCCTATATAGATTTAGACGAATGCACACATAGTTGCCCAGCCCTCATAGAAAAGCCACATTAGAAGCCAAACTATAGCCTACATTAAGACCATGGTTCTACTCAGTAAGAAATGTCGAGCTGGGCATAGTGGCGCATGCCTTTAATCCCAGCACTCGGGAGGCCGAGGCAGGAGGATCTCTCTGAGTTCGAGGCCAGTTTGGTCTGTAGCAAGTTCCAGGACAGCCAGGACTCTGTTACACAGAGAAACCCTGTCTCAAAAAACAAAAACAACAAACAAGAAAAAGAAATGTCTAGCAGCCAGCCATGCAAAGGTTAACTAATTGACTATAAAGGGACAATTATGCAGGGTGGAAAGGTTATCTGTACCCACAGCCTATGGGATTGAGGACTGAGGAAGTGTACCTTTAACTGTGCCCAACACAGCACCTAACACATTTCAATGACAAGTACAAGAAGATTCTAGAGTCCACTCATTAGCTTGGCAGTAAAGTGCTGCTGGAAGAGCCACCCAAACTGGACAGGGTTTCTCTGTGTAGCCCTTACTATCCTGGAACTAGCTCTGTAGACCAGGCTGACCTCAAACCCACAGAGATCCTCCTGTCTCTGCCTCCTCAGTGCTGGGATCAAAGGTGAGTGCCACCATCACTGGCCAACTTAAATTTTTTTGTTTTTTTCTTGATGTGTATGGGTATTTTGTCTGCAAGTAGGTGCTGAGGATTGAACTCAGATACCCTGGAGGAGCAGTCAGCACTCTTAACCACTGAGCCATCTCTCTAGCCCATGTGGAATAAGCTTTAATTTCCTGATAATTCATAGCTCTAAGAACTACTTTTCCCCTTGATAGAAATGCAATTTGGCAGTGATTTCTCTGTTAAAAAAAAAAAAAAGATAGAAATACCCCCATCCCAAAGAAATATGCAGTTGCTAAGTCTGGGAATATTTGCAAATGGCATGACTTCAGTGTTTCTACTGAACACAGTGTCCCCATGGCCATTTCCTCAACACTCAGGATGGGGGCTCCGCATTGCACACCCAGAGCTGTTACAACAGTTCCTCCAGCACTCACAGTTCCCTGACCCTAGGCACAAGTGGAGCAGGTTGCCTAAACACTCTGGCCTGGATGAAATACTGGAAAGGAGCTGGTGTATTGGAGCACATCTGTAACCCCAGCACTGGGTAGGCTGAAGTAGAATAGAGGCTTCCAGGCCAGCCGAGGAAGTCTATAAAGGAGATCTGCACAGCTGTGCTCATAGCAGCATTATAAGAGTCAGGGTGGAAACAAGCCATACATGCAGAGAGGGTAAACAGACTGTGGCCTGTCCACACTGGGATATCCTTCAGCCTCAAAAGGAAGAAACTCTGACTTAATAACCACTGCACTCCATAGCTCAAATAATTAAAATAGTTAACTTGTGATATGTAGGGTATTTTTGTGTGTATGTGCAGGAGTATGAATGAGGAATTTTTGTGTGGGGGTGCATGTGCATAACAGGTCAGATGTCAACCCTGGGTGATGTTCTTCAGGAGCATCTGCCTTGGTTTGGGGGATAAAGTCTTTCAATGGGACCTGCGGCTCAACAATCATGGCCAATGAGTTCCCCATGGCTTCTGGAGATGTATATTTTGACATAATCACAATGATTTAAAAGAGAATGGCCTTCTATAAATGTGGGTGAACCTTGAGGACTTGAATCTCTGTGACAGGTCAGTCATATAAGGGCAAGTGCCATAAGATTACAGTATGTGCTGTTCCTAGAGTTAGCAAATTCACAGAGAAAGCAGATTGGAGGGTGCTGGGAGACTAGGGGAAGGAGGAGAAGCTAGTGCTGAATGGGAACAGCCTTGCAAATGGATGGCATTCATCATATACTGATGCCACTGAACTTTACACTAAAAACCATTAAGTGATGAATTTTGCCAGGCATGGTGGTACACACCTATAACTCCAGCACTTGGGAAGTTGAGGCAGGAAGATAAGTTAGAGGGCAGCCTGGGCTATACATCGAAACCCTGTCTAAGAAGGGGGGACGGGGAAGGGCCAGGTATAGTGGCATATGCTTGCAGTCCTGGCACTTGGGAGGTAGAGGCACAAGAATTATAAATTCAAGGCCATCTAAGNCTATAGAGCAAGTTCTGGACCAAATGAGACCTTGTCTCAGAAAAACAAAAACTAAAGATAATAAGTAAACTTCATTATGTATACTTTACCACAAATAATCATAAATATAAAAACTACATAATTAAAAAGAAAACATTTAAGAGAAATGGCTAGGCTGGGTGGTGGTGGCACANACCTTTAATCCCAGCACTTGGGAGGCAGAAGCAGGCAGATTTCTGTGAGTTCAAGGCCAGCCTGGTCTACAGAGTGAGTTCCAGGACAGACAGGACTACAGAGAGAAACTCTGTCTTGAAAAAGAACAAACAAACAAAGGAGAGACAGAGAGAAATAGCTAGAGAAAAAAATGGCCAGAAAGTCCCTAAAGTCCCTCCCACCTGCTGCATGCAATTTCCCCTGGTCTAAAATGGCCAATGCCTGCCCAGGGCACAGGCACGCAGGGCTGTTGGGCAAGGCAGGCCAGAGGCAGCGGCTCACTTGTCAATGAGAGCATTTTTTTCCTTGACATCATCAGCTCGCATCCACTCGGCCCTGTGCAGTTGTCCCTCAAGGGTTTCACAGTGGGCTTGGAGCTCCAGCACTCTGGCCTCCAGCGCTTGCAGCTGCTCTACATGGGCGCCCTTCACTGCTGCCAGCACTGTGTCTTTCTCTCTGGCCTGATGGTCAAGCTCTTCATGTCTGAAACACAGGGAAGGGTCCCACCATGGCTCACTCAGTGCCCTGGAACATTTCAAAGTGTTTGTCATGCTTTCTTACACTACAGTAGTCCCTAACAAGATGGCTNACTCTGCAGGCAGCATCTGCCTACTCTTAGCTTTGTAGGAGTAACTTGTGGGGTGAGCTTGCTTTTCCTATGCAAGCAGCTATTCTTAGATGCCAGGCTCTTGGACACCACCCCCTCAAAGCTCACAAGACAGATACCAAAACAGGCTCACACAGCACTCTTAGCATACCACCAAGTTTTGTGACCAGCTCATGGGGAACACAGATGCTCCTTGACTCCCAGATGGGCAGATTCCTGAAAGCTCTCTTAGTTTATCAGTTTGTCTGAATTGCACAAATCATGGCATGAGAAACACAGGAGAATCTGTCTCCTCCTCATCCTCCCTCCAACAGCGTCTTCCCAAGTGGCCTATGTGTGCTGTAGCTACAGTTACTGTGTTTCCTTTGGAAGAGAAAGTAAATGATCTTGCTCTGGGGGCCAAAACCCTGGGGCTGAGCTTCTTCTAGCTTATCTCATCCCCTACCCCACTCCATGAAGCTACCTTGCTGACTGTGCTGTTCCAGCACCCCCTGAACCCCACTATAGCCTGGGAGAGGGGCAATGCTTCAACTGCCCTGCATAAGTCCCCACCTTGAGCCAACACACCATCTACTTCCTGGGTGTCCCAGACACCTGGCAACATGAAGCACCTGCTGCTGTTGGCTGGGTCCCAACTTACACTGGTCACAGGGTATGTCAGCAGGAAAAAGAGAGCTCAGAGACTCTACATCCATGACAATAGGAGGTGACTGTGTCAACATGGTCAAGTTTGGGGCTACAATCTAAAATTTATAGTTAATAAAACATCCAAGTTTTAAATGTTAACTTTTAATTTTTTTAAATATTTACTTATTTAGTGGTGGGAATGTGTGTGTAGTCAGTTTTCTTCTTTAACCATATGGGTTCCAGGGAGGGAACTCAGGTCACCCACTGTGGTGGCAAATGACTATTCACAGAGCAATCTCACTCACCCATAAAAGTTAATTTTTAACTGAGTATACTTTTTAAAAGCCTGTTTTGGCATTGGAGATTAAATCCAGACTTTCAGGCATGCTAAGCTTATGTTTTACCAGTGACCTGGAGTCCTGGCCCTTCAAATGTTTTGAGTTTTGAGATGTTGAAAGTCTAACCCTCTCTGAGGAAGTAGAGCATGGAACTAAAGAGACATGTAAGCACANGCTACCCATCACAGGGCCCTGGTCTCCAGTGACTAGGACCCAGACTCTTTTCCAGAGGCATCCACCCAGGCACAAATACTCACTTCCTCCTGAAGGTTTCCTCGGCTCTCTTCCGGGACAGCTGTAGGGAGTGAAGCTTCTCCTCCAAGTCCTTTATCCTAAACAAAAACTGTATCAGTAAAGAGCAATTACATAAGAGACCAAAGAGTAGAGCTGGAATAAGTGAGGAAGGCAGAGCCACCAGGATCTAGTCCTGATGGCCACAGTGCCTTGAGAGGAGAACCACGCACCGAGCATTCTTCATGGCCTCCAGATCCCGGAGCTCCAGGGCATGGCCCTGTAGCTTCCTCTCTAACTCGATGTGCTCTGCTTCTGCCTTCTGCAGACTCTCTGTTGCCTGTGCTCCAGCTTCTCTCAGAGCCTGCAGCTCTTTGTTTAGTAGTTTTACCTGAGAAAGATTGAAAAGTTCCAGGGGAGTAGCTGGGTAGGAGGAANAGTGTGGTGCTCTGCACCACAGGGTGATTACAGCTGCCAACAGTGAACTGGAGAACTGGAAAGCCTGCAAAAGCCCTCCCTGGCAGGGACAGTTACCTTGAGCTCGTGGGTCAAGACTACATTACTCATGTCATCAGCCCTCAGTTGGAACTCATGCTCCCTTCTCTGCATTTCAGATTCAAACTCCAGCAGCAGCTCCTGGAACAAAAGAGTCAGGAGTGAAGGAGGGCAGCTACCGCAAACACCTCAGCTCAGGCTTTGAGACCATCATGTCCATCATGAATTGCAATGTTTTCTGGTCTACA
>LZPO01066263.1:381926-392709 GCA_001675575.1 Neotoma lepida
TTTGGTTTTTCAAGACAGGGTTTCTCTGTGTAGCTTTGGCGACTTTCCTGGAACTCACTTGGTAGCCCAGGCTGGCCTCGAACTCACAGAGATCCGCCTGCGTCTGCCTCCCGAGTGCTGGGATTAAAGGTCTGTGCCACCACTGCCCGGCTCTCTCTCTTGCACACACATATATAAATAAAAGAACCAAAACAAATGAATTTTGGTTTGTGATAAGGACAAAAATTCAAAAATATCTTCACATTTATTTAATATATATGTGAGTATTTTGCTTGCATGTATGTATGTGCATCACACGTGTGTCTGGTGCCCTTAGAGGCCAGAAGAGGGCATTAGATTCCCTGGAACTGGTGTTATAGTTGGTTGTGAGCTACCATATTGGTGCTGGGAATTGAACCTGGGTCTTCTGCTCTAAATCATTGAGCCATCTCTCCAGATCAAGGACAAAATTTATGAAATGGCTCTGAACAAACTTCTGTCATTTTGTACTATATTTATGTAAGGCAGCCTTCTCATCATTGATATCAAAATATCAACCAGCTCTGAAAAAACTTGAAGATGCTTGATGTTCTGCAGTATCAAATAGTCAGCCAAGATTTAAATACTTATGTAAAAATAAACAAGTGTAGGCGAAAGTTTGTCTGGTCCTGATCTCTGATCCCGCCCAGCTCCCATGGCGCTTAGACCCAAATAAACACACAGAGGCTTATATCATTTTTAAACTATGGCCCTGGCAGGCTTATCGCTAGCTAGCTCTTACATCTTAAATTAATCCATTTTATAAATCTATGTTGCTACGTGTTCCACGTGGCTTTACCTGTGTGCCGTTACATGCTGCTTTCTAGATGGCAGAATGGCGTCTGCCCAGCTCTGCTTTCTGCTGCTCTTTCCCTAGTTCGAATGTCCCGCCTAACCTTATTCTGCCTCACCATTGGCCAAACAGCTTTATTTATCAACCAATCAGAGCAACATATTTTTAGAAAGACATTCCCATCAAACAAGCATGTCCATTTCACTTGTATGCAAATTTGTTTTCATTGTTAATAAATGGTTGAATTAAATGTTAACTAAAGTTTTGTTTGTTTTTGTTTTTGTCAGGGTCTTACTATGTAGCACTACTTGGCCTGGAACTTACTATGTAATTTAAAAAAATTTTAAATGTGTATGAGTGTTTTGCCTGCATGCATATCTGTGCATTGCATGTGTGTCTAGTGCTTGCTTGTATCAGATCCAACAGAACTGGAGTTATAGACAGTTGTTAGCCATCATGTGGGTACTGAGAATTGAACCCAGCTCCTCTGGAAGAGCAGCCAGAGCTCTTAATTGCTGAGCTGTCTCTCCAGCCCCAAGTAACTTGCTATTTAGACCTGGCTGGCCTCGGATTCAGAGATCCACCTACCAGTGCCTCTCAAGTGCTGGGATTAAAAGTGTGCACCACCATGCCTGGCTCCCAAAGAATTATTTTATTTTTTTACATTTATCATTTGCATGTGTGTGTGTTTGCACATGTGCACACTTGTGGGAGGTCAGAGGACAACTTGCTGCAGTTGGTTCTCTACTTCTACCATTTGAGTTCTAAGGACTAAAATCAGGTTGGCAGGCCTGGCAGCAAGTGCCTTTACTTAATGAACCATCTTGTCAGTCAATTTATTTTAAAATAAATTTATCTATGATTTATTACCAGTAAATGTATGATTTGTATTTCTATTTTATATACACATACCCATATATATACAAAATTTCTCAGGTAAGTGAGGCAGTGGTGGCACACGCCTTTAATCCCAGCACTCGGGAGGCAGAGGCAGATGGATCTCTGTGAGTTTGAGGCCAGCCTGGTCTACAGAGCAAGTTCCAGGACAGCCAGGGCTACACAGAGAAACTCAAACAAACAAACAATCAAATAAAAATTCTCAGGTAAAATGGGGTGATAAATGAAACCACTTTAAGAAGCCTCTCTCTGAGGGACGACTGGCTCATGGGTGCCACCCTCAGAGGGGCTGGTTAACTCCTACAGTTCAGTTAGCATGCAGGCTATACAGTCATTGCTGTCAGGACAGCATACACATTCTGCATATTTCCTTTTCATTTCTCTGACATGATGAGGTCAGCCATGGGGTCTTTGGCTGATGAGAGTGTTTGGATCCTTCAGCTATCGGTAAACCAAAAAGCCACATTTCTTTATTATCTAGTGTCAGCAATCCTTCACTTCATTTTTGCTCAGCACAGGGCAAGAGCCCCTGGGAGCACTGAGTGCTCAGGAACTTAAGAGCCCCTTTGACCTGGGCCCTGCCTTGCCCACTGCCAGACTTTGGCCCTGAAGGAAGGGCTGAGGGAGCACAGATGCAGCTGTGAAGGAGCTACCCCCACCCCTACCCTGTGAAGCACACCGTCCAGCTGGCAGACAGACCCCCATACAAATGTGTGCACTGCATGAATTCTGCATCTTCAGCTGCTCACTTAACTGCTCAGGAAACTGCAGAAAGCACAACTGAAAATTATGTTTCACTTTGTCAATCCAATGAAAGGTAAATGTGAAATATGAATGGTCACATGACTGACCTTACTGGAATCAGACTATTACAATCATTACTACAAATTACAAAATCATGGGGATATAGCGGTAGGGATATAGTGGTAGGATGCTTGCCTGTCGTGTGTGATGTCCTGGGCTCTATGCCAAGCATAGAAACAAACAAAGAAGGAAGGAAGGAAGAAGAGAGAGAGGGGGAAGAAGAGCAGGAAGGAGGGAGGGAGGGAAAAGTGGGTGGTGAGTTGGTGAAATATACCTGTAACCCCAGAACTTGGGAGGCACAGACAAGTTCTCGCCAGCCTGGGCTACATGTTAGGAATCTGTCTCAAAAGACTCAAACCCAAACCAACCAACTAACCAAACAATGACAACAAACCCACAAAATCACAAAACATTGGTTTTTCCAAACAAAACCCACAAGGGAAGTTCTGCAGCCTGTGGCTACCAGAGAACAGGGATCCATACTAGAACATCAAGCCAGTGCTGCCACCTTCTGGTCTTGCTGGTCAATAGGACAGACAGACATGTCCTGCCTCTACTGTGCTTTTGTTGTCAAGGTTCTGGGGACTGTGTCCACACTTAGGATTTAGTGATAGCTCCCGGTTCCTGCCCAGAGGTCTCTGGATAAAACACAGAACCTCACACAACAGTCTGCCTCTCACTGTCCTCCTTGCATGTGCCCTTGTCTCAACAACTAGCAGTCACCCTATGTGCTCAAACCAAACTGAGGCATCTGTCACACCTGCCTCTTCATCAGACCCATCAGACACCCCACTGGCTCCCCTCTTGGCTATCAAGAGTTGGCTTGCTTTCATCTGCTAGAGCCTACTACCCAGGCATGTCCCATCAGCCTGGTGGCTACTTCTCCCACTTCTGGACCAGCACATCCTCAATCATGCCTGTTCTGTACAAACACCCAACAGTTTCCCATGTTACCCAGGTTACTGCAAGGCCCTACAGGCCCACCTGCACCTTGAACATTCATTCCTCCTATAAACTTGAACTCTAGCTTCTAGGTATCCCTGAGCACACAGGTAGGTACTTGTCTTCCTCCTGCTGAACTCTCTTCTGCACACCTCCCCCCACCAATGTATAATGGCCCTTCTTGACCACTCACTCTACTTGAAAGGTGAATTCAACCACACCCCACTCCCGACCCTCCTGTGTCACCATGTCCACCTTGGGAAGGCTAGGGCCCTGGACCTTACTCAGGTAGTTAACTGTTCCAAGATGTTCTTTGCTCTGTGAGGGCAGGCACATCTAGGTATGACAGGTATTCATACTCAACCTAGAGCCTAGAGAGCTACCAGCATGTAGTATGCATTCAGAAACATTTCTGAAATGAATGAGTAAATTTCCTCCAATGTCTGTGACCCTGTGACTAACCAACAAGAAAAAGGATTTTCTTGGGAATGAATCTTCCTCAAGACCCAGTGATACCACTCTTGGGTATATACCCAAGAACGCTCATTCATACCACAAAGATACATGCTCAACTATGTTCACAGCAGCATTATTTGTAATAGCCAGAACCTGGAAACAACCTAGATGCCCATCAACTGAAGAATGGATTAAGAAAATGTGGTACATATATACAATGGAGTACTACTCAGCAGAGAAAAACAATGACCATATGGCAAATGGCAAATGGATGGAACTAGAAAATATCATCCTGAGTGAGGTAACCCAGACTCAGCAGGACAAATATGGTATGTACTCACTAATAGGTGGATACTAGATATAAACCAAAGGACAATCACTCTGCAACCCACAGATCCAGGGAGGTTACCTAGCAGGAAGGACCCTAGGATGACTGTAGCATAAAATAAGTTTGGGTTTTGCCCAGTCACTGGGCAAGCTTTAGTGAAACATTTCACTATTAGGATAAGAATTTGTACCTCTATTTATGTTCAAGCTATCTGTATATTATCTCTCCTGCAGTTGTACATTGAATGTTTTAATAATAATAAAAAAAAAAAGAAAAAAAAGAAAAAGGATTTTCTTTGGTCCACAGTATGTGATAAAGTTAAACAGACCAGTTACTAGCCATCAGTTTGTTTCACTTTATAAGAGAAAAATTATTATTTCACTGAATCAGTTCTACTTACAAGGCTGACCAACATGTGAGGCTATAGCCAAAACAGAAAGACAGGCCCTTGAGGAGCAGGACCATGTTTAAGAAACCCTCCCCTCAACTGGGTAGTGGTTATGCATGCCTTCAATCCTAGCGCTCGGGAGACAGAGGCAGGTGGTCTCTGTGAGTTTGAGGCCAGCCTGGTCTACAGAGCTAGTTCTAGGACAGCCAGAGTTGTTACACAGAGACACTCTGTCTCGAAAAACTAAAAAGAAAAAGAAACCCTTCCCTCACAACTACCCCCAATGCCAAGACTGCTCCAGGCCACACCAGGCCACTATAGGCTGTCTGCCTTGGGCCACAGAAGGCTGCCTTGGGCTGGAATAGCCAGCACACACTGGGCACATCTTTCCCCACCCTCCTGCAGCAGACAGAGTTGGCGTAGTACCATGCCCAAGTTTCTTGCTTTCAGAGACAGGAATGCCATCTCGAGAGTTACAGTACAGACCCACTTCCAAGCTGGCCTACTTTCTAAATGCTGGTAGAATATAACCAGTTGCTGAATGCTCCTATGGCCTTACTGCTGGCTGGAGTCACGCCTTTCCTACCATGGTGGACCGGGAGCCAGAACAAGTCTCCCTCCCTTAAGATGTTTCACAATAAGGAGAAAAGAAATAAAAGTAAATGGGCTTTAAGATACTGAGGAAAGGCCAGGTGTGGTGGTGCACACCTTTGATCCCACACTCAGGAGGCAGAAACAGGATGATCTCTGTAAGTTTGAGGCCAGAGCAAGTTCCAGGTCAGCTAGGGCTACACAATGAGATCCTTACTGAGAACAACAAACAAAAGAAGGCCAGGTGTGATGTCACATGACCACAATCCCTGCCTTTGTGAGGCAGAGCAAGATGATTTCAGGGAGTCTGAGGACTATATAGTGAGACTCTGTCTTAACAAATCAGTGAAATTAAATTGAGAAATGTTGACTTGTTTCAGAGGTGTGATGTTTTAGCAAATGCCTGGGCAGAGACCATGGAGGAGTGCTGCTTACTGGCTTGCTCAGCTATCTTTCTTCTATAGCCCAGGATCACCTGCCCAGGGTTGGCACCGCCTACAGGGAGCTGGGCCCTCCTACATCAATTACCAATCAAGCAATGTCCCACAGACATGCCATAGGCCAATCTGATGAAAGCAATTCTCAGTCAAGGTTCTTTCTATCCAAGTACTTCAGGTCAACTACCAAGATGAGCCATCATGTCCACTGATGACACTGTCACTAGACACAGTGAATCAGGTGCAGCAACTAAACTTATTGGCAACATTTTGCATGTCAGAGGTTGGGAAGTATAATCTGACTAAAATCCAGGGGCCCCTATCTCTGTGAAATCCAAGTTGCAGCTCTGAATCTGTCACAGCCAAGAAAGGAGCAGGAGACCTGATGGGCCTCTTCAGACTTTGGAAGCAACACATTCCTCACTTGGGTGTTACTGAGTAGTCCTAAACACTACATGGTGATGGTGGTGTAAAGTGGGGGACATAGCTACTACCTTCAAAAAAAGCTTCCAGGTGTTTCCCCTTTCTTTTCCTTCTTGATTTTTGTTGTTGTTTTGTTTTTGTTTGTTTTTGAGATAGGGTCCACTGTGTAGCCCTGGCTGGCCTGGAACTCACAGAGATCCTCTTGCTTCTGCCTCCTGAATGCTGGGATTAAAGGTGTGTGCCACTATACCTGGCAGCTGCCAGTTTTGAATGGGACCTAAAACATGAGAAGTCTCTCCAAGAGGTCAAGGCTACTGTGCTACCTGTTCCGCCTCCATATAATCGACCAGATCCTGAGGTGACCCATGGACCCGAGTGACCCCATGGATCCAAGACGGCCCCATGGACCAGAGGTGACCCCATGGACCTGAGGTGGCCCCATGGACCCAAGGTGGCAGACATAGATGCTGTTTGGAGCCTTTTAGATTTTGGAGTGAAGCTTCAACATCATCCACAGACAACTTGTGTCTCTTCAGGCTGGGGATGCAGTTCAATTGTGTAACATATGCAAGGCACTGGATTTCATCCCCAGCACTGTCTATTAAAAAAAGGGGGGGGGGAGGTGGCTGGAGAGATGGCTCAGCAGTTAAGAGCACTGACTCCTCTTCCAGAGGTCCTGAGTTCAATTCCCAACAACCACATGGTGGCTCACAACCACCTGTACTGGTGCCCTCTTCTGGCTTGCAGGGACACATGCAAGCAGAACACTGTATACATATAAATAAATAAGAATAAATTAAAGAATTGGTGACAAGGAAATATTTAAAAAAAAAACCCTGCATGCTCCTTTTTTGTTTTTATTTGGTTTAGTTTTTGTTTGTTTGTTTGTTTGTTTGTTTTTTCCAGACAGGGTCTCACTATGTAGCTCTGGCTATACCCTGGAACTCACTATGTAGACCAGGCTGGTCTCAAACTCAGAGAGGTCTATCTGCCTCTGCCTTCCCAGTGCTCAAGTGCTGGGATTAAAGGTGTGTGCACCAGTATACCTCAATGAGCCCTGGATGGCCTGGGACTCACAGAGATTTACCTAACTCTCTNGGGATTAAAGATGTGCACCACTAAGCCTGGCTCCTATTTCCTTTTTGTGAGAAAACTCTTGATCAGCCACTGGGTCTTGGTATAAACTGAACACTTGGCTATAAGCCCCCAGTTTACCATGTGACTCCAGCTGGTTCATCATCTGACCCACTAAGCTATAGTTTGGCATTTGCTGCAATATACCATCAAGGAAAACTGGTATCTACAGGACTGGACTTCAGCAGACTCAAGATCACAGTAAGTTGCAAAGGCTCCTGCCCTCATTCCTGCTACTGGGCCTTCTCTCTGCAGCCTGCATCCATGGCCTCAGAGCCATGTAAACAAGCAGTTCACAGAGGAAGATAAGACTTGGCTCTACGTGATTTTCATGAACCACCTGAGGGTGCATAGCTGTGACATACAGGCCCTCCCTAAAACAATCCTGAAGGGACAGTAATCCTTCCTAGTCCAGAACTTTGGGCAGTAAACCCAACTGTACGTTTTGTTTGGAAGAAACACAAATGGGCAAATATGCAGTTATATACTGATTCATGTATTGTAGCCAATGGTTTGTCTGGATGGTTGGCTCCTCGGAAGGACTATGATTAGAATAATGGTGAGAAAGACAGCTGAGGAAATGTGTGGGCAGATCTCTTCAAACGGGCAAAGGGTATGAAGATCTTTATGTCGAATGTAAACACTCACCAAAAGTTGACCTCAGCAGAGGATTTCAGTAATCAGGTAGACAAGATGACCTGTTCTGTAGACAGTAAACAACCTCAATCTCTTCCTTCTCATCCTCTTTCTTCAGCTACCCCTATAATTACCCAATGGATTCATGTAGCCATGGTGGCAGGGATGGAGGTTATGCATGGCCTCAGCAATATGGACTTCTCACTTAGCAAGGCTGACTTGGCTGTGGCTACTGCTGAGCCCAATCTGCCAGCAGCAAAACCAACACTGAGCTCCACGGTACCATTCCTTGGATGACCAGCCTGAGACCTGGTGGCAGACTGATTACACTGATTCACTGCCATCAAGGAAAGGGCAGTATCCTTATTAGAACAGACATGTATTCTGAGTATGGATTTGCTTTCCTTGCATGTAATGCTTCTATCAATACTACAATTTATTCATGTCCACAGGAATGGTATTCCATGGAGCATTGCTTCTGACCAAGGACTCACTCACAGTCAAAGAAGTGCTCAGTGGGCTCAAGATTGTAAGATTAATGGGTCTTACCATGGTCTCATCATCATGAGCAGTTAGCTTGATTGAGCAGTGAAATGGCCTTTTGAAGATTAATTTACAATACCAGCTAGGTGGCATTAAGTTTCTGGGCTGAAACAAGGTTGCCTAGAAGGCTGGATATGCTCTGAATCGGAATTTAATAAGTGGTGGTTTCTCCCANGGCAACAAGTCATGGGTCCAGGAATTGAGAGGTAGAATTAAGAATGGCATGACTCACTATCACCTCTAGCAAAAAATTTGCCTCCTGTTCCCAGGATGCTATCTTCTGCTGTTAAAAGTCTTGATTTCAGAGAGGAACTCTTCTACAGGAACACTACAATGGTTCCACTGGACTAGTTTAGACATCGTCTATCANTTTGGGGCCCTCAAGCCCCTAGGACAACAGGTGAAGAAAGGAGCTATGGTGTTGACTGAGGTGAATGTCCCAGACTACAAGGGAATATTGGATGATTATATCACAGTGGAGGTTAGGAAGATCCTTGGGGACATCTCTTAGTATTACCATGTTCTGTAATTATGGCCAGTGGAGCCAGACATGGTAGAATTAAGTATTAAGTATTAGTTTCCTTTGTTTTAAAATAAGAAATAAGACATTTTATTTTAAAAATTCAAATATATTTCCAATGAAAATACATGTCCATTTACTAAGCACTCACAGATTGTCAGGCTCTGTATAAGCCAAAAGTTCAGCCAGGAGGTTGTGGTGCATACTTTTAATCCCAGCATTCAGGAGGCAGAAGCAGGTAGATCTCTGTAAATTCAATGCCAGCCTGGTCTACAAAGTGAGTTCCCAGACAGCCAGAACTGAACTGAGAAACTCTGTCTTGAAAAGCCAAAAATCAAAATAAAACTAAACAAAATGAAACGAAAAAAACAAAACAAAACAAAAAAAATACAAACAAAAATGTTTACTCATGCTCTTCCAGAGCAAAATCTACTGTTGTTCTCCACTTGTTTTGTTTTGTTTTGTGGTTGTTTTGGTTTTGGTTTTTCAAGACAAAGTCTCACTGTGTAGCCCTGGCTGTCCTGGAACTCACTCTGTAGCCCAGGCTGGCCTCAAACTCATAGAGATCCGCCTGCCTCTGCCTCCCAAGTGCTGGGACCAAAGGTATGGGCCACTACCGCCCAGCTCTCCATTTGTTTTTGCTTGAGACTGACATTTCAGTTCCTCTGTCAGAATGACATCTTCAAGGTTGCTCAACACACAGATTTCCAATCATGGAAGAAGCACATCACACAGCTAAAGCAGAAGTCTGTCAATTGTTACTTCTAATGTCCCCTTCCTTAGAAGCCACTACTTCCTCCTCACCCTCCAAAGCTACTACTTTTACTTCCTTTTTCTGGTCTTCACCTGACACTGCCTCTAGCAGGCCTTTCTCACCTGAGGATGAGACAGAAATCTCTGCAGTGGCAGCAACTTTTAGGGGGGTCTATATAAAACTGTCACTTTTTAGAAGTAAGCTATCTTTAAGTTTTCTAACAATGTAACTGAAAAAAATTTGAGTTTTCAAATGTTTCATCCATTTTTTTTCAATTTGTCCTATGTTTTCTAAATAAACAGAAGTGTTGAGATAAGGCACCTTGGGCCTCAGAGAAGGCTCAGTAGTTAAGAGCATTGGTTGCTCTTCCAGAGGACCCAGGTTTGATTATCTGCATCCACATGGTGGCTCACAACCATCTGCAATGACAGTTGGAGGCCTGATGCCCTCTCCTGGCCTCTGTGGGCATGCAAGTGGTGCATAGACATACATTCCAAAACACCTATATACACAAAATTTAAAAAAGAAAAAAGAGAAGGCACCTTATTTTCTTCTATGGTACATTTACAAACTCATCTTCACAGGAATGCAGGAACTCTTCAACTAACACCACATGCTCTGGCTACGGGATGACACTGTCACCAAGCCTAGTGGCCTGAGTTCAGTCCCAAAATGGTAACAGGTGAGAATGGATTTCCACAGGCTGTCCTTTGACAGTCACAAGCATGTTACAGCATGTATATCCCCCCCATAGTGTAGGTGAAAGTTTGTCCGGTCCCGCCCGGCTCCCACGGCTGCTTAGACCCAAGTAAACACATATAGGCTTATATTATTATTATTATTATTATTATTATTATTATTATTATTATTATTATTTTGAGACAGGGTTTCTTTGTGTAGCTTTGGCACCTTTCCTGAAACTCACTCGATAGTCCAGGCTGGCCTCGAACTCACATAGATCCGCCTGCCTCTGCCTCCTGAGTGCTGAGATTAAAGACGTGCGCCACCACCGCCCGGCTTATATTATTTTTAAACTATGGCCGTGGCAAGCTTCTCGCTAACTAGCTCTTACATCTTAAATTAACCCATTTTTATAAATCTATGTCGCCACCTGTTCCA
>LZPO01066263.1:392814-406972 GCA_001675575.1 Neotoma lepida
GTTTTTCTTGAGACAGGGTTTCTCTGTGTAGCCCTGGCTGTCCTAGAATTCACTCTATAGACCAGGCTGGCCTCAAACTCACAGAGATCTGCCCCCCACCTGACTGTAAGGCCTTATCTTAAAAACAGATAACATTTGTTTCCTTCCATACTTGGGAAGAATGGTAGTACATTTGTTGTTATATTCAGAACTGTTGTCTCACATTCAGTGGAAGGACAACCTTCCTAATGTCTTTACTTGGAGGTTAAATGTGCTTTACAGCAATGGGGAAATGTGTAATGGGACTAAGTTGACAAGGGGTAGATTTATTTATTTATTTTTTTTGTGTGTAGAAAAAAAACCATACTTTATTTTCCTGTTAACACTAAGCCATATATTCACAAAGTGTTCCAATTACTCAGATCTACAGCCCCAGTCACTACCTTAAATGTTCACTGAGAAATAGTCAAGTGACAGAAATCCACTGAGACCCCAACTAGAGAACAGCAACATCGCTACGTATAATTTATGAACTTAGGTTAGTCTCTCAGATATTTACCAAGTTTTTTAAAAATTACTAACCCCAAGGGTTATGGTAACAGTAATATAAACACCTAATTTTAGTCGATGTTCTAGTCACTGTGAACATAAAACTTCTTAAAACATAGTTGCAGGCTACGGTGCAGTGATGACTGTGACCGCAGGCACAGGGCAGGCTTGGACAGGCATCAGACAAGGGGTAGATTTATGATGGTTAGCTTTACGGGTCAACTTTACTGGCCTAAAGGCTTCCCAGCTAGTTGGTAAACAATTATTTCTGGGTATGTCTATGAGCAATTTTCCAAACAAGGTGAACATGTGAATCAGTGGACTGAGTGAAGAAGACTCAGTCTCCCCAGTGCAGGAGGTATCAGCCAATCTGATGAAGACACACAAGAACAGGGATGCTCTTTCCTTTCTGCTTGAGTCCTGATTTCATCTTCTCCTGCCCTTGCATGTGAGGCTACAGTTTCTTAGGCCTTTGGGTTCAGACATAACCAAGTTCCAGGTTCTCTAGCCTACACGGTAGATTGTGGGGTGGCCTCCAAGACCTCAAAGGTCAATTCACATAATAAATGTGTTTATGTATCTCTGTTTCCCCGGAGACTTCTGATTGGTACAGAGAGAAGAGCACACTGGCAGTGACTTCCAGGGAAGACTTAGACCCATCTCACAGTATCCAAGAGACCCCAGAGTGGAAATCAGTCCAACGATTCCACTTCTCCTGGGATAACATACTCAATGAACTCCTCATCATCCAGGACTTTCCCTAAGGAAGCACCAACTCCCAACAACACCCTACCTGTCTTTGAAGAGCAAGTTCACCATCGAGTTCCCTCAGTTTCCTCTCCAGCTTCCACTTCAAATTCTCATACTGCTCCTGCTGGTGGTCTATTTCACTCTTCTTGTCACTGTGGCAATTAGACATTGTGTTCAGAGAGTCATACTGAATGTTCATATGTATACAATGAATGTATACACTGCAGGGTGCTCCTCACACATCGAATTGGTACATGGCTTTTGCAGGGGTGCTTGTAACAGGCCTCCAAGGAACAGAACTTCTGCTTGACCTGAACCTGCCTGCCACGCCTAAACAGAGTGACCAACTAACTGTGCAGGAGAAAACACAACAAAGAACCCCAAATTGATTAACTAACAAGAACCAGGAAAAGGGCCAGGCATGGTGATGCACACCTTTAATCCCAGCACTCAGGAGGAAGCATCAGGCAGATCTCTGTGAATTCAAGGCCAACCTGATCTACATAGTGAATTCCAGGATAGCCAGGGCTACATAGTAAGACCCTGGGGGGAGGGGGAGAGAGTTCATCATAAAATGATGCCAACATTTAGAAAAACAAATAGAAACAGAAAAAGCTCAGCAAAGAGATACAACAAAGAATCAAATGGAAACTTGATAACTACAAAGTATAATAACTACCCAGGTCACCACCCCCAATGCCTTTAATCAGGATCCCAGCGCTTGGGAGGCAGAGGTAGGCAGATCTTTGTGAGGTCAAGGCCAGCCTGGGCTACATAGTGAGACCCTATCTCAAAACAACAACAACAAAAAAGATTTAAGAAGTACAATAACCTAAACAAAAGGCTCACACTCTGGGCATGATGTCACAATAATCTGAAAACGGAGGGAATTGGTGAACTTGACACAGACATTAGATATTACATGACTGAACATAGAGAAAATAAACTATAAATTAAAAATAAACAAATGGAGCCCCGAGGATTTGTGGGTAGTAACAACTGCCACTTACTATGCCTTGGGGTTTCAGGACAGGAGGAAAGAGCAGAGGACTGACAAAGTATCTATCTGCACTTGACTGAAAGGTCTCAGTTTGGAGAAAAAAGGAAAAAGCAAAAGAGCCACAAAAAGATACAAAGCAGCTTTAAACTGTGAGCAGACATCTGTGACCTTCTCCAGTGGCTGAGTAGCACTTCCTGAGTGTGGATCGCAGGTGCTGCAGAAGATTTACTACAGACCTCCATGTCTGACACAACACCTCTGTGAATGTTAGGTGAAACTTGTGGAATGTATTGCTAAAACTTAGCAGACCAGTAGCTTCCACCAAACTCTAAAGCTAAGAATGTCAGCAGATAGCATCTGACATGCTGGGGCAGTGACCTACACCTTTAGTCCCAGCACTCAGGAGGCAGAGGCAAGTAGATCTCTGTGAGTGGAGTGTGTGGCCAGCCTGGTCTACACCATGAGTTCCAGGGCAGCCAGGGCTATACAGTGAGATCTTGTCTAAAAAAAAACAAAGAAATCTTGGGCTGAGATCTGAGGAAAAGATCATAATATCACTAAGTGTATAGAGGAACATGCACATCACTCACTGGGCACCAGAAAAAATAATCTGTAGGGGTAAACTATTTTTAAAAACCTCCCCAATAGTAGCTCAAAAATTATATTCAAAGTGTCTTATTTGTGCCACACATAATCCTGGAAAACCGTTTCATGGATCACAAGGACATTTCATTTTACTGAATAGGCCAGAGTGAGGGTACATCCCAGCCTGTTGGGAGAAGGCTCCAGGACCTTGACATCTGTGATGCTCACCTCTAACAGTGCTTACCTCCAACAATGCTCACCTGTGGACACGCTCCAGCTCCAAGTGATGCTCCTGCAACATTAGCTGGTGCTGATGCTGCAACTCCTCCACACGCCTGGTCTCTCTGGTGAGTGCCTGTTTCAGCTTGGCCACCTCTATCTTGAGCTCACTAGCCTCTGCTTGCTGGGCCTCCTCCCGCCTGCGGGCCTGAGTGAATTCAACATCATAGCGCTCTAGCTCAAGATCCCGCTCCTCTAGCACCTGAAGATTGTAAACAAAGTCCTCCTGCAGGCGCTGCAGCTTCCCTTGTGTCTCCTCTAGTTGTTTCTGAGTAGTCTGTAGCGCTTTCTCCTGCAGCTGGGCACAGTGGGCCTGCAGTGCTCGCCATTCCTCCTCCTTACGAGCCAGTAGTTCACTCATTTCCCGATCTGAGCACAGTGGCAGCATGGTAGCAGCTGCAGCAAAGAGAAGGCAACAAGTAGCACACCACTAGGAATTCTAAACTTCCTTCCCCAGTGCCCACCTCAGGTTCTCTAGCCATGGTAAACATGGTTCTAATGTCAGGGAGGTTCAGAGCCGTGAGGCAGCACCAAACCCAAGACCTGAACAAGGGTTTACCTGTCCCTTGTNAAGGGCTGCTTCTTCCTGGCCTCACTCTACAGCAGGAGAACCAGGGGCTGTAAATCCAGGGAAACAGAGGAAGAGAAGATGGGAGCCATGGTTTGAACACCTCCAGGAGCTACGTTCTGTCAAACAGCTTCGTGTAGCTCTTACTCCATTTGCACGTTAGAAAATTGAGGCAGCTAAGTAGCTAAGCCAGGACTGAAGCCAGCACCTGACTCTTCCCACTACTCTACCCCTGTAGCCAGGACTCAGTCTCCTGGAAGATATACTTCACGATAAATTTCTTCATTCTTTTACTTTCAAGCTATCATGGACTAATATTTTTGTAAATAACAGAAATCAGAAATAAAGGTTATAAAAATAAAAATTATAAAACAAATACAATATACAAGTCCAGTGGTTTTGAGATGGAGTCTTGCTAAGTTGCCCAGGCTGGCCTTGAACTCTCAATCCTCTGCTACAGCCTCCTGAATAACTAGGGTAATAGGTAACATGCAACTGTGCCTGGATAAAGTCTTAATTTTTAAAAACATTAGATCCAACATTATGAAACTACTTTTTCAAATAGCTAGTAAGTCTTTAAAAGCCTCTTACTGGGGAATTGATGACTTGCCCTACAGGGCAGGGACTGCACTGTCCACAAGCACACTGAAAGAGTTTGTTTCTTATCAAGGCACTCTGCAGACTGTTACTAGTTCTAGTGGGTCCTTGCTGTCAGGACTCAACAGAAAAGGGGTTCTTCTCTTGTATACAAAGCCATTTAGCTTGGGGCTCCTAACTTTATTTATACAGTCAATCTGAGGCCACTCATGGGGAAGTACACAAGGCCAACAATGCTGAGTATCATCACCTAGGCACCACAGCCAAGTGTACGACGCAAGCAGAGGCACAGAGCTCTTTTCACCTTTTGGAGACAATGATGTCTGAATGTCACCCTCATCCAATAGTGTTTTCCCAGGGCACATGGAGGCATCTGGCAGTTATATTTGTGTATCACTGTCACCCCAAAGAAGGAAGCAGTCTGACTCTCTACAAGTGGGTCTTTAGAAAGAAAAAACACACTGCCCGGGTCACCTCAACTTGCTCTTCCTATAAGTATTTACAGAGAATGTGAAAAATGACAGCCAACACATTGAGAGAGAGCCCAAAGTGAAGATGACGTAGGTTGCCTCACCTCTACTCAAATCAACAATAAGCAAGCAACCACAGACATAAAACTCAATAACAGGGCAGGAGGACCACAGGTGTTTGCTTTTGTGTTGTGCTGTATGTGTGGGTGGAGGGGAGGGCATGGTGTATGTATGGAGGGTGTAGTGTGCTATGTGTTGTCTGTAGTGTATGTATATGAGTGTGTGGTGCTGTGAAGGTATATGAGTATATTATAGCAAGGTGTGTGTGTTGTGTGGTATAATGTAGGTGAGTGAGTTCATGNGTGTTATNGTGTGTTGTGTTATGTGTTTACATCAACTCCAGAGGCCCTAAGCCAGTAGCTGCTCTTTATATAAGCAAGAATACTACTTAGAGAAAATTTCATTCATGAAATTACTGATAACAAAAATTAGTTACAGTCAGGCTGGAGAGATGGTTCACTGGTTAAGAGTACTTGCTGCTCTTGCAGAGGACCTGATTCCCTTCCCAGCACCCACATGGCAGCTCACAAGCATTTGTAACTCCAGCTCCAGGTCCTCTGATGCCTTCCTCAGGAGTCTACAGGCTCCTTCGCGTACATGGTTCCACAAGCACACATACAGACATAAAAATAAATAAATAAAGATTTATTTATTTATTTTTTGTTTTGTTTTGTTTTTCAAGACAGGGTTTCTCTGTGTAGCTTTGGCGCCTTTCCTGGAACTCACTCGGTAGCCCAGGCTGGCCTCGAACTCACAGAGATCCGCCTGCCTCTGCCTCCCGAGTGCTGGGATTAAAGGCGTGCGCCACCACTGCCCGGCATAAATAAAGATTTAAATTACAGTCAAAATCATCAGAACTAAAGAAACAGGAGTGCATTTTACAGGAAATGCAATGGAACATTGGACAGTGGGCATAATTTTGTGGCAGGTCTTCCTGAAAGTTCTAAATCACTAGAACAGGGCCTGGCAGGTACTCTGTAACAGACCTGGCAGTATCTTCCAGGGGCTTTGGGCCACACAACAATTGTACAACCCCAGCCCTGCCCGGCTGCTCTCACACAGAGAGGCTTCTATCAGCACCTAGGTAACAAGCATGACAAAGCCTCCCAAGGCTGGTCGTAGGGAACCCCAACTCTTTACGGGTTCGAGCGAGAGCTGTATGTAGACACAAACAAAACACTGGCTGTGCAAAGTCCCTGATCCTAGAGGAGGAGGGCAAAGTGGCACAGGAAATCTGAGTACTGCCAAGAAGAACCAAAGTTGGAGCGAGGGACTCCTAGCCCCATTCAGAAGAGACTGGTCCTCAGGTGACTATTACTGTACGCCCCAGAGCTCCTCAAGTGTCCTGAGATGGGGTTCTTAGAGCAGATTACAAACTGAGGCAGCCATATTCATCCTATTGCTTACCTGGTGTGACTCCGAGCTCCACATCAATCACAGCAGCCTGGCCTCTCAGAGTTGACACTCAGTTGTCCTTCACTAGAGCTCAGGAGATTCCTCTGCCTGCCTGAGCGCTACCCACTCCACAACTCCGCTAGATTCCTGCAGCCTACTCAGTGGTATGGTCACCTCACTGACAGGCCTGATTCCTCACTGTCTCGTTCCCTATGCCTGAACCTCAGCTGCCTCACATTCCTGCCCACACTTCCCTGCACACACAACAGACTGTACCCAAACTTAGAGCCAGACAACCCCTCCCTTCCTTAAACTGCTTACATCAGAGCAATGAGAGAAGTAACTAACATGCCCCTTTTATGAACACCAGAAAAATCATTTTAAAATGCCTAAGTAGGGTTGCCCCAAGGCAATCAACTACCACTTGCCTCTTGGGTTCACGGNCCACAAGGCTTCAGGCTGTTACTTTTCTAACATGGAAACCTGACTGTGTGATACCATTCTACTTAATATCTGCTGTGGCTCCCGGGCATTTTCAAAATAAGTTTCACTCCTTGGGGCTGCATACAGAGACCTGTGGGTTGGAGCCTGTTTGCATGGCCTGCTAACAGCACTCTCTGGACTTCTAGCTGCTTCCAGAAGGCCTGAGGGCTGATACTTTTGTCCCTGGGGGGTACATGTTACTCTTTGCCTAAATGACCCTCTGTTTTCTTACTGGGGCAATTTCTTATGGCTAGATCTTCAAAACTCAGCACGTCACCATTCATGGAACTTCTGTCCACCAAGCCAGGCAGGTGAAACTTATCCCTGCCATTTCTTCTTTGTTCTCCTACCAGGNAAGATAGTGTGGTGCCCTGTGCCCTACAGTGAAATGGGGTCTCCCTGCATAGATGGCAACTTTGTAAGTAAGAGGACAAATGATGTAACCCACCAGCTAATAAATGTAGGAGTAATGGAAATAGAAAAATATTTGGCAAATACCACATAATTATTTCAGGTCTGAGGCTGCCAAGAGCAGAAAAAGTCACCATATTTTAGCACTCAGGCTCTCTGACTCCATAGTAGGTCAATGTAAGTGCTGACTCTTTGCCAGTTTCTAATGAGGCCTTGTAGCTTCAGTAAAAAGAATCCTAAGAGAAAATCCAGGAGTTAGAATAGAGGTGGTGGTAGCTGGGAGTGGTGGTGTACACCTTTAATCTCAGAACTTGGGAGGCAGAGGCAGGTGGACTTCTGTGAATTCAAGGCCAGCCTGGTCTACAGAGCAAGTTCCAGGACAGCCAGGGCTGTTCCACAGAGAAACCCTGTCTTGGAAAACGGGGGTGGNTTGGGTACACACAAAGAATAGAGATGGAAGCTCTTTAGACTGAAATTACTAGAAATATCAGGGTCCTTAAAGAGGGACAGGAGACACGGGACCAGAAAAGCCACAGGGCCATTTAATTAGATTGATAAAAGAGGCTTCATCCAGCAACTGATAGAAATAGATGCACACCCACAGCCAAACATTAGGTGGAGCTTAGGGAATCCTGCAGAAGAGGGGGAGAAAGGATTGTACGAGCCAGANGGGTCAAGGATAGCACAAGAAAAAATCACAGAATCAACTAGCCTGTACTCATAGGNGCTCACAGAGACTGAACCGACAATCAGGGAGCCTGCATGGGACTGACCTAGGCACTCTGCATGTATTACAGTTGTGAAGCTTNGTCTTCTTGTGGGACTCCTAACAGTGGGAGCAGGGGCTGTCTCCAACTCTTTTACTGGCTTTTGGGACCTGACTCCTCATACTGAGTCCCCCTGCCCAGCCTTAATACACGGGGAGGTGCTTAGTCTTATTGCAACTTGACATGCCAGGTATTATTGATACTCATGGGAGACCTGCCCTTTCCTAAACAGAAACGGAGGAGTAGTAGTAGATGGAGGTGTGTAGCCGGAAGTTTCTCCAGTCCCACCCAGCCCCGAGGTCCGTGTTTCTCTGGTCCCGCCCGCCTCGGGGTCCCTCAGCGGCTTATAAAATAATCATCCAGTAAGACTAAGCACCTCCCCATGTATTAAGGCTGGGCACGGCGACCCAGTATGAGCAGTCAGGTCCTAAAAGCCAGTAAAAGAGTTGGAGACAGTCCCTGCTCCCACTGTTAGGCGTCCCACAAGAGAACCAATTGTAACAATTGTTACAATTACCAATTGTATGGCCTATGGCAGGCTTCTTGCTAGCTAGCTCTTATAACTTAAAGCAGCTGTGGGACCGCAGGGCTGGGCTACAGGGGTGGGTGGGAATAAGGGTCAGGGGGCGAGAGCTGGGAGGAGAGGAGGGAGAAAAAACTTCGGCCAGGATATAAAATAAATAAATAAATAAATAAATAAATAAATAAATAAATAAATAAATAACATTATTTTTAAAAAAAGAGGTGGTGTGACTGGGAAACCTGCAGCTTTCTGTAGAGATTGGAATTCTTGAAGGTCAAGTATATCAGGGTGAGAAACAAAAATAGCACAAACAAGGTTCTGCAAGTCAAGGATCACAAAGAAAAGCAAAAATATTTCCAGAAGCTGCTACATGTGTGCGGTGGTCTGAATAAGAATGGTCTCCATAGGCTCATGTATTTGAATGCTTAGTCACCAGGGAATGGAACTGTTTGAAAGGATTACAAGGATTAGGAGGTATAGACTTGTTGGAGGAAGTGTGTCATTGGGGGTGGGCTTTGAGGTTTCAAAAGTCCATGCCAGACTCTTGCTTTGTCTCTGTCTCTCTCTCTCTGTGGATCAGGACGTAGCTCACAGCTACTGCTCCAGCGCCATGCTTGCCACCGTGATGATAATGGACTAAGCCTCTGAAACTGAAAACAAGCCCCCAGTTAAATGCTTTCTTTTAAGCCTTGGTCATGGTGTCTCTTCACAGCAATAGAACAGTGACTAAGCCAATGAGCTTATATTGGACTATTTCTGAAGCCAAGGAGTCAATTCCTGCTTGGTCTTCATGGAGGAGTTTCATAAAGGATTCCAGGATATAGGTGGAAGGACAGTGACCTTTGAGGTCTGACCCGTGGGGACATCAATGATCTCCACCACTTCATGACCAGCTCTAGGCCTGTGCCATCCCCAATGCCTTGGAGTTGCTGAATCTCCTTCACCTGTTATCCTCACAGAGTACTGGCCTGTACCCAGACAAGAGCCCTGGAGAATACAGTCTGTGCCTGCTTTAACCGGCTCTCCCAGGGCTGCAGCTGCCAGAGCAGTGGTTGAAACCTACTCTGATCCAGATTCTAAATAAAGACTGTTAGAAACTGGATCCCAGTTGAGTCTGAAAGGTCTGAATGGTTTGATTCAGCTAACTTGTGATTTCTTTTCTCCACCCAACATAGCAAGAATAAAACGTGGCTGGGCAGTGGTGTGCACTCCTTTAAACCAAGCACCCAGGAGGCAGAGGCAAGTGGATCTCTGAGTTCAAGGCCAGCTTGGTCTACAGAGGGAGTTCCAGGACAGCCAAGGCTACATAGAGAAACCCTGTCTTGAAAGACCAAGAACCAACCAAACAAACAAAAGAATAAAACGTGAAATTAAATGGAAAANAAATCAGGAAGTTTTCACTGATGTATGCTAAAATTAGTAACTGAAAATATGATTAGAAGCAAGACTTTTACAGTCAAGCACCTTCCCAAAAGGTATTATCATTTACAACGGGGAAATAATAAGGTAACTTTATTTAGTTAGTTAGATTTTTTTGAGACAGAGTCTCTATTTAGCCGTGGTTATCCTGTAACGATGCAGTCCAGGTTGGCCTCGAACCTAGATCTCCTGCCTCTGCCTCCCAAGTGCCGGGATTAAAAGTATGCGCCACAAAGCCCAGCAGAAAATAGTAACTCTATGATAGCCACTTGGCAGATAGCACTGTCTTCTGGGAGGCACGAGGGCAGAATGCTTAAAATGAGTAACTTAATCATATTAAATATCGGGCCAACCCAGGATGAGATACAATCTACAAAACAACGGACTCATGAAGTCAACGAGGGACTGAGGCGCTGTTCCAGGCTGCAGAGCAGTGAAAACACTGCGGTTATGTGCTGATTTGAGTGAACCCTGCACCCAGTGCTGCTGCGGGCCCTTGCCTCTCGATGGTCGTCTGTGGCTACTTAGGAGGTAGGCGTTTGGGGAGTCTGGGTCAAAGCTACATAGAAGCAGGAACCTGATGCGATAGCCATGCCACTCACCGCGTGCGCCACCCCGCAGGACCCAGCGAAATCTGCTTCGTTTCCCGGCGCGCGACCAGGAACCCGGCGAGCCCGCACTGGGGTCTCCTGGATTCCGGGCGCCAGCATTCGCCCGCCGCACCTATAGAGCGGGCCACGTTACCATAGCGACTGGAGTCTGTAACCTGGGTCCGGGTGCACTCTGAGGAGTGGCGCTCCGGTCCCTCCGGGCAGAAACAGGAACCCCAACACAAGAGTTCCGNCCTCTGCCCAGTCCACGCTGGTACTGAAGGAAGAGGAAGAGATGCATGGGGTTTGGTGAATTGTGGGATTCCCTGAGTAGTGCAAAAGCCAGTGAGCAAGGGCCCACACCTGTGGCGCCCTATGCCCCCCCCCAGGTGGCCTGAGGGTCCCCAGAGTGCCCATTTTGTAGCCCCAAAGAGCTAACTTCAGCCTACACAGGAGGCGCTGCCTGGCGGAATGACTGGGAGCTTAGGTGGAGAGCCTGGAGAGTTATTCCGGGGATGCAGATCTTTCCAGCATTGCGTTGGTGTAGACTGCACATGGGACTGTGGCAAGGGTGCACTGGACTGCACATGGTAAGGTTGGAGGGAGGTTGCACCTGGGGCTGGTCACCAGGCAGAGGGGACTAAATGAAGGAGTTGGTCCTACTTCAGAGCCCTGGGTGAGGAAGGGCCACAAGAAATCCTCCCGAGGGTTTCCTCTGATACCTCAAACATCAAAGGGTGAACGTTTCCCCAGGACCCCAGCTTTCATGGAGCTTCTCCGGTTGGACTAAGAAGAGTTGGATGGAGTGAGGTTGGTTACTGGGAAGAGCCTGCATGGGCCCCACATCAGGCTCGCCTCTGTCTTTGTCTTACCTAGTCATTTAAATCCTCAGGTTATCTGAGGGCCAAGGAAATGGCTCAGTGGGTAGGCCTGATGACCAGAGTTGCACTCTGGGACCCACATGGTAGAAGGAGAGAACCAACTCCCAGAGTTTTCCTCTGACCTCCACATGTTGTGGTGTCCATGTTCACACAGTCACACACAAAATAAATAAATAATAAAAAGAATGGTATTCTGATCTCCTTCTCCTAAAGAGATAAACTGTGGCCTGGCCCTGGATCAGAAGCCAGCACAATTCCTAGAGGATGGGGAATGTCTGGGAATCCCCTGCTCCAGAAGGGCAGCATCCAGNGGTCTAGTGTCATTCCTACTTTCCTGCCCTACTTTCTGTAGTCTTCCTCCATCCCATCAGTCTTTCACTTGGACTTGCTCTTCCCACTTCCTGATAGCATACATTTGATGCTTGACCTGAACCCTCCCCCAGACAGCAGTCTACTCTTTGTCCTTCTGCTGATTTCTCCTCAACCACATCTGGATCTCCTGAATCCCTAAGGGCCTTTTGTGCTATTAGAATGGGACACATGCTCAGCTGTCAGTTCTTTCCTGCCCTAGCTGAGGCGCCCAAGAGTCAGCCCTAAGCTAGACGTATCCACAAATATGCTCACTCACACTCTTGTTTCTGCCTCACCCAGTCATATTCCTGGGAACTTCCCAAGGTGACAGGGGGAATTGCCTGCCCCCCCCATACATGAAAATGGCCAGAGAGGACTGGGAGGATCCAGCCTAAGCTGGGTGCTCAAAGTAGGGCTAGACTACCCACAAGGGAGCTGAAGTATGTGGCACCTGAGTCCCCCAAGCNTTGGTTCCCTTATCTGTAAAGTGAGGATCTGTAAAAGCATGTGTGTTATGGATGGAAGTGGGTTCCCCAGAATNCATATTATAAATTCCTATTTCCCAAAGAGGCTGCATTGGAAATTAAAGCTTTAAGGAGATAATTACTGATAAATGANGTCATTGGGGTGGGAACCTAGTTCCATAGGACAGGCATCTCTTATAAGAAGAGAAAGAGGGGCTGGAGAGATGGCTCAGTGGTTAAGAACACTGGCTGCTCTTCAAGAGAACTCGGGTTCAATTCCCAGCACCCACATGGCAGCTCACAACTGTCTGTAANTCCAGTTCCAGTGGATCTGACACCTTCACACAGACACACATGCAGGCAAAACACCAATGCACATAAAATAAATTTAAATAANTTATTTTTAAAAGAGAAAAGANAAAGAGATACAAGGAGCACACTGAAAGGCCAAGTGAGGACATAGGAAGAAGTGGCTGTCTGCAGGATGAAGAAAGAGGCCAGAAGAAACCAGCCTTGCTGGCTTCCTGACCTCAGACATTCATCTCCAGAACTGAGAGAAAGGAGTGTCTGTGTGAAGCCCCAATCCTTGGCATTGAGTTATGGCAGCCAGAGCAGAAACACCACATCATAGGGAAATGTGCTTGGAACTGTGTCTGGATAACCTAGGCATCATGGTGACTACAGTCATTCTTGCAGCTAAGCTGCATGCCCTGGTACCTAAGAACAGAAAAAAGCAGGGGTGCCATCCAGGTCTAGAAGCTGTGGCAGTGTCCCACAGCCTTTGTACTAATCCCAGTGCAACTGAGCTGGGGTGCCTTGGGCTGACAACTCCCCCAATGGCTCAAACTAAGGCTGTATCTCCCTCAATCATTCTGCCCCACCAGACACCCCTTGCATCCCAAGATTCCTTCCCATACCACCTGAGGGTGCTGACTCATATTGTCACACCCTGCAGCCTCCCAGATGGCCACATCCTAGTCCTTCAGTATTTCCTGGAGCCCTTGACACCTCCAGGCTGAAAAAAGCCCTCCCCTGAGCCCTCTTGCACCCCACATACCACTTTCTCCCCACCAAACCCCATTCTTAACATCACTAGCCAGGAGATGGCTAAGGATATGACATTTACCCTCCTCCCTTGGAGGACAATGCAGGTNGGTGAAAGACAGACCAATTGACATATGAAAAGATACTAAACGTACCTCTTACCATTCTGGGGAAGCCAGGGTGCCAGCAGCGGCACACCCACACCAGAGGCTCAAAGGGAAGATCCTCCTTGTGTCCTTTAGCTGCTACTGGTGGCAGCCATCCTTGGCATCCTTGACTGCAGGTGCAGGAGTGGTCATCCAGCTTTCTACACTATACCTCTCTTCACATACTACTCTGCTTTGAATGACAGTCACATTGGATCGGGATGTACTCAGGACAGTGTAACCTCATCTTAACCAATTGCATCTTCAGTCATCTTGTTTCCAAGTAAGGCCAGATTTAAGGCATTGGTGTCCAGGACTTGAGCCTGTCTTTTGGGGAGCCAGCATGTATCTGACTATAGACCACTTTGTCTGGGCCTGTGCTGGCCTCCAGTGGCCATTCTGCAGTGATCCTTGCTACAGATGCAGAGAAGAGTTTCATAAGCTAAGGGATACTGCCTTATGCCATAGTGAGTGGTGCAGCTGCAACCCCACTCTGCCTATGCCCTTGTGCACAGCCCAAGCCCCTGGCACCAACGCCACCATCCTAGTGCAGATGTCAGCGCATCTCTGAGTAGCAGATGCATGGGTTCCAGGGTGGAATGGAAATGGAAAAATAGGAAGGCTGAGAGGCTGGAGTTGGGCCAGAACTCTGAGATGCCAGAACACAGGCTGACTTGGTGGATGCTTACTGATCACTGAGTGAGCAGCCTAACTTGGTAATTGGACAGCCTCCTAAGACAATGCCGTGGGGATGAAAGCAGCACCAGAGCTGCCCAAGGACTCTTGGTCATGCCCATTCACAACCTTCCTTTGACTTTTGGCCATAGAAAAACCTTATCATGGCACC
>LZPO01066263.1:407477-439697 GCA_001675575.1 Neotoma lepida
CAGCTGCTGCTGCCTTAGGACTCTAAGCCTTGTTGGGGCCACAATATTGTTGCACAGGAATCTGGAACAGGAAGTAGTATAGGGCCCTGCCTGGGCACAGACCTGTATGGCCTTGAGTAAGCCACTTCCCTCAGGAAATGGCACTGTCAATCTTGCTGGGGCGACTTCTCCATCTGCCAGAGGGCAGGAGGTGAGCTGAGAAATGAAGGAGATGGGAGCCATCTGTTTCTTGGACCTCTGTCTTAGTGACAATGGATGAAGGTATTTGGCCATGTTCTCTACTAGGTCCCTAAGTAAGGAGCCGTGCTGTCAGCTTGGAGCACCCTGGAAATGACTATTGTCACCTGTACTCCACAGATGAGGACAGAGGNACAGAGGTATAGGTAAGATTCATTATTAGGGCAGATGTCTATCACTCACCCTTACAGTATGGCNGCACCTGTACAAATGGTCTCTGTTCGCCAAGACTCAGAGAATTGAATAGGCCCACCAGGATAGGTGGGCTGGTTAGCGGCTGAGGACATAAGAGATGAGGCTTTAGGGGAAAGGAGTGCATGTGTCTGGGAAGGGCCAGACAGCACTGGCCGGCTCAGCCACCAGCCTCACCATCAGAAACCTATGGTCTTCTGCTTCCCTGTGTACTTAGTCTTTGAGATCTCAGTGCTGACTCACAGGGAGGGGTAGCAGTTCCTGGTTCCTGATGGACAGCTGGGCAGGACCTCACCCCGTCCTTGGTCCAAGGCATGAGTTTAGCATAAAGGCTGTCTACCCTTAAGTTCTCTTGTCCCTTTTTCATGATCTGGCCTCTCTCCTGGAGCTCTTGATTCTTCCATGATGAGAGCCAAGAGCAAGAGCCTTTCAAAACAAGGGTCNGAGGTCATGACATCTGCCTCCTTAGTTTGGGGGTGCTCCACACTGTGTATCTTTGGTTGCAATGTAGATATAATAAGCTATAGGTAGATAGTGGAGGTGAATCAAGCCTCAGTCAGTAGAGGAAGAGAAATTAAGGGACAAGGTGTGTCAGCTCTTNGGGTCACAAGCCATAAGATGTTTAAACCCTGCTCAGCAGAAGTCATGATAAAAGGAGATGGGCAGGACTAGCTCAGATAGACCACTATGAATGCTTATCTGAGCCAATGCTAAATATAAGCAAAGCAGCGCTGACCATTGGGGAAGTCTGAAGGTTGCACCCCATTCCTCTGGTGAAGAATGGGCTAAAGGCTTATGGAAGGGATGAGGGCTGGCCAGGCTGGGGGCAAGTCCACCTCCTGCTGACCATCTATTCACCTTGTCTAAGTGATCCTGGCCCTGAGCCTGGAAGTCTAGTGGGACACAGGGGGCCTTGAGAATTACTATTGGTATGGACAGAAGGTAAGGGAAAGAAGAACCTGAAGGTTGCCTGGTGGGGAGAAGGAGCTCTGCTTGGACTGAGGACTGAGGGCACCCCAGGGCACCTGGACAATCAGAATTGTCAGTGTAAGGGTGGTCTTGAGGTCTGTAAGAGTAGATAAAGTACAGTGGACAGAAAAGAATGAGGACCAGGAGGTTCAGGAGATGTNGATGAGGTCTCTGAGCTACTAAAGTGGAGGAAACCACCAGCAGCTAGGGAGGCCCAGGGATGTCCACAGAGGAGCCATGGGTGTGAGGAGTGGTTGGTGTGTTTTAGGGTCAGGCAGAGCTGTGGCAGAGAATAACCAACACTACTTGGCAAGGGGCTTGGTGTCTCTGCGGTGGTGGGGATGATGAGCAAGGGTCTGTGCAGTGCTGGAGTTGTTACAAAGCTGTCCTTGTGACTAGAGTGTTCATAGGCTACTGTCAGCAGAGGCCATGTAGCCACAGGCTATACTCTGGACTTCAGAACAGCTCTTCCCTGCTCAGGTGGAGCCTGGGTGGCCCCATGGCTTCCTAGTGTCACCTCATAAGGCAAGACTTGGAAGTGTCATTTTACAGTGCTGCCTGAAGTTTCTGAAGCAGCCTGTTGTCACCTGCACTTTACAGGTTGGGTGCTGCCCTTAAACCCTTGGGATATGGGAAAAGATGACTGGCCTGAGAACAGCAAGGGAGGGGAGGGAGACAGAGTCAGTAGGGACCAGGAGTCCAATGGAGGCTTGTGATAGCTATTCTTGGTTGTCAACTTGACTACATCTGGAATTAACTAAAACCCAAGTGGCTGGGTACACATGTGAAGGACTTTTAAAAATTAATATTATTAAATCATTTGAAGTGGGAAGACCCACTCTTAATCCAGGTCTTTTGAGGTGGGAAGATACACCTTTAATCTTGGCCATACCTTCTGGTGGTAGTTTAGGTAAAGGCATGGAAGAAAAAGGAAGCTCTTCACTCTTTGACCACTTGCTTTCACTCTTGCTGGCAAGTCCATTCCTTCACTGGCATTACAGCCCACTTCTTCAGGATTCTGGAGTGTATGGAAGACCAGCTGAGACATCCAGCCTCATGGACTGAACAACTGCTGGATTCTTGGACCTTCCATTGGTAGATAACCATTGTTGGACTAGCTGGATAACAGCTTGTAAACCATTCTAATAAATCGTATCATTTCTGTTCTTCTGAGTAATACAAGGCTGGAAGTGTCACCACAAGCCCTGAAAAGCAGGCCTAGGGGACATGGACAGAGACAGCAGAGGAGGACAAGGGGCTCCAGGTTAAATGGGCCCTCTCACTACACAGATTGTATCCTCTCCTTCACATCCCAGGCTCACCCACAGGGAGATCCAGGACCTAGACAGTACCAAGGAGGGGTAGAGGGAGCCTGAGTGTCCCCTCCAGCTGGAGCAAGGGAGAAAGGACACAAGGAAGATGGAGAGAAACAAGTAGGAGGAAGAGTACCCAGGGGTCCTGAACCGATAGAGCAAGACAGTTTGTGTCCACAGACTTCCAGGACCAATTCCCTGCCCATCCTCCAGGACTAGAGACTGAACTGGGGTGGGTGCACTCCTATTCACCAGACCAGCTGTCCAGTTGGATCCCAGACAGAGCTGTGACTCTCTGTTGGTCTGGCCTGGCTACCTCAAGTAGAGTATCACTGCAGCTAAAGCCTGGAAACCCCACAGAATTTTGGCTAAAGTGGGGAGGGAGGACATGGACAATGAGCTTTGTCACCCCATAGAAGACAGGGAGACCCAAGGCAGCCTCCAGCCTCATAGTGAAGCTCCATCCTGGTAAGGCCCACTCCAGCTTAGATACAGAGGAGGCANAATGCACACTCCCAGTCTGTAACCAAGAAAGTAATAGCTCTCTGATATAGTGGCACATGCCTTAAATCCTAGCACTTGGGAGGCAGAGACAGGCAGAATACTCTATGAGTTTGAGGCCAGCCTGGTCTACATAGTGAGTTCCAGACCAGTCAGTGCTATATAGAGAAACTTTGTCTCAAAAACAAAACAAAATGCTAAGCCAATTGTAATGGCTGATACCTTTAATCCCAGCACCAAGGAGAATAAGGCAAGAAGGATGTAAGTTTGAAACTAGCCTGGCTATACAGTGAGATTCCCATCTCAAAAACAAAAATAAAAGATTTGTTTGGGGCTGGCAGTGCAGCTCAATAGAAAAACACTTGCAAAGCATGTGAAAGCCCCTTAGTTTTATCCAAAACAATAACAAAGAACTCAGAACATTAAAAAAAATGCTAGGATAATTGGATGTCCACATGTACAGGAATGAGACCAGACCTCTATGTCAAGCCACTCACAGAGAGTAACTTGAAATTGAATAATGGGTCAATGAATCAACTCTTAGAAGAAAACATAAGGGTAGGGGTCTATTTCTAATATCAAAAATAAAGAGAAAGAAAGGGAAAGGAAAAGATAAGAGTAAAATTTCATTGCAGGGGATTTATCAGGACACTAAAAACACAAGCAATGAAAAGTAAAGGTAATAACAGGCCTGTTAGTGCATACCTTTAAGCCCAACACTCAGGTGACAGGTAGAGGTAGGTGGGTAGAAATTGAGGCTAGCCAATGCCACATATGAGACACTGTCAAAAAACAAACAAACAAACAAACAAAAAACAAACCCACACACAAAACAGAAAAATAAAAGCCAGTAGGCAATGAAAAGATGCTCTAGGGGGCAGGGAGATGGCTTAGTGGGTAAAGCATTTATTGTACAGTATGAGGATAGGAGGAGTTTAGATCTGTAGCACCCATGTAAACACCAGGTAAGTAGGTGTGGTGACCTGCCTGCGATCTCAACAAGGAAGTGGAAAGTGGAGACAGGGATCTCTCTGGCAAACTAGGTAGTCAGACTAGCCAAATGGGTGAGCTCTGGGTTCAATNAGAAAGTCTGCCTCAATAAATACGGTGGAGAGCAACCAACAAAGACATGTCNTCTGTCAACTTTGGGNCTCCACAGGCACATGCACATACATGCTTAAGCACCCACCCCCTACACACTGCACCCCACATACACTGCACCGTCCCCCCACACTACATGATAGAAAAGTAAAGAAATGGGGCTGGAGAGATGGCTCAGTGGTTATGAGCACTTGTTCTTNTAGAAGACCTGGGTTTGATTCCCAGCACCCAAATAAAGTAAAAATAAATAAATAAAGCAAAGAAACGATGTTTAAATTACTAGTCACTTGAGAAATGCAAATCAAAACTAAGTGAGCTGCTATTCCACACCCATATGCATGACTTTAATAAAAATAAAAACAGAAAACCTACAACCAGAGAAAATAGGTGTTGGCAAGAACATGGAGAAATTGGAAGTCATCTGCTCTGTGGTAGGAGTGTGACGTGGGGCAGGTGGTGTGGAAAGCAGCTTGGTAGTTCCTCGTGAAGTTAAACACGCAATTCCTGTTTTGTGTGAGTCAGCGATTTCACTCCTACATATATTGCTGAGAGAAAGGAAGACATGTGTCTCTAAGGACCTGGCTATCGTGACCAACACTTTTATGAGCACTTATGTACCAGAGGTGGTAATGGCCCAAATGTTCATCAACAGATGAACAGATGCACAGAATACATTCTGTCTGAACAAGGGGGTGTTATTCAGTATAAAAGAATTGAAGTACTTTATGGTCAGTGGAAGAAATCAGTTACATAAGACCACATACTGAGGCCTGCAATCCCAGCTGCTTTGGGAGGCGGAGGCAGGAGGATTGCAAGTTCAAAGCCTGCCTAGGAAACTTTAGAGAGACCTTGTCTTAAAATAAAAAGGAAGAAAAATGTCTGGAAGTATAGCTAGCTCAACAGTAGAGCACTTGCCTGGTTTGAGGCCCTGGTGTTCCATCCCTGACACATACACTGTTTCCATGTGCATGAAATGTCCACTGAGGAAGAGGCAGAAAGTACATAAACAGTTGCCAGTGGGTACAGAGTGATTACCTAGTGGATGCAGGGTGCTGTAATGGAAGATGGAAAGATTTTGAAACTGGAGGAAGCTGGTGGTTACATAACTCTTGGAGGCACTGGATGCCACTGTTTCTTTATGATAACTGCATGTTATGTGAATTTCATTTTGATTTTAAACATGAGTGAGCCACAAGCAACAAAATACCTTGCTGGGAAAGAGGGCAATTTGGGGAAGTAGAAAGGAAGACATGTGATACAGGTCACACTTGGGGTGTCCTTCTGGCCATTTTTGCTACGTATGTGTATGTGCTATGTGGATACACTCACACATTCAGATGTATATGGGGGTTAAGGTCAACATTAGGGTGTCTCTCTCAATCACTTTGCCATTTTAAAAAATTATTGTACATGAGAGAGAGAGTTTGAATTTTAGGGTGTCATGATAAATACATGGAGGTCAGAGAACAACTTCTAGGAGTCACCTTCTGCTTCGTTGAGGTGGAATGTCTCTTCTTGTTTCTGCTGTTGTACTATATGCTTTAGGCTAGCTGGCCTGAGGGTTTCTATGATTCTTCTGTCAATTATGATTCTGCTGTCTCTGCCTCCCACCTTACCACACGGATGCTGGGATTATCCAGATGCTCACCATTGTATCCAACTTTTTGTNTGGGTTCTGGGGGATGAAACTCAGGTGGTCAGGTTTGTGCAGACAGCACCTTTACCCACTGAGCCATCTCTCCAGCCTCCCCCTTATGTTTTGGGATAAGATCTCTCACTGAACCTGGAGCGTTCTGTTTTGCCTAGACTATGTAGCCAGGGATCTACCTATCTCTGTCTACCACCACTACCTTGCTGGGGTTATAGACATTAGCCACCAGCCCTAGCTTTTACATTGGTTCTGGGGATCCAGATTCAGGTCCCAATTTTAGAAATGGGTCCCAAGTAAATATCCACACGATCCAAAGAAGTTCAGAGAGGCAAAAAGTTCTACTTCTGCAGAAGAATGCAAAGCAATGCAAATTCAGCAATACAATGTACCTAGGAGGTTCCCACTGGTTTTTATTCCTAATGCAACGGGGTCTTGTGCCTCACTCTGAGTAGTCAGAACTCAGCCTCACATTCTTTAGAGGGTGGGCTCATTTCAAGTGGCACAGCTGATAAGCAAAGTGCAACTTTTGAGAGCAGGATGCAACCTTGAGCACATACTTTTATCTTAGAAGGATCCTGAGTTGGGGAGGGATTCTTGCCAGATGGTGTCTTTACTAATCTCTTTTTAATTTTTTTTTCAGGGGCTGAAGAGATGGCTCAGTAGTTAAGAGCACTGGCTGCTCTTCCAGAGGACCCAGGTTCAATTCTCAGAACCCACATGGCAGCTGACAACTGTCTTTAATTATAGTTCCAGGAGATCCCTTTACATAGACATACATGCAGGCAAAACACCAATGTACACAAAACAAAACAAAAAAACTAATTAAAATTTTTTCAGAATTTATTTTATTATTTTATGTCTGTGAGTGTTTTGCCTGCATGTATTATGTGCATCATGTGTATGCCTAGTGCCCTTGGAGGTCAGAAGAGGGCATCAGATCCCCTGGGACAGGAGTTACAGATGGTGTGAGCTACCATATGGTTGCTGGGAATTTAAACTGGGTCCTCCACAAGAGCAACTGCTCTTAATCACCAAGCCATCTCTTCAGATCATGCCTTGACTAAGTTCTTTATAGATGGAACTTTCATGGTCTCATTTAACCCTTTGGTAGTGAAGACAGTACATTTCATTTACACTTCCCACACTCATGCTTGTGCAGGAAGCATTTTACCTACAAAGCTATCTCTCCTGTCCTGACTTTACCTTCAAGACAGGAACTCATTCTCTCTCTCTCTCTCTCTCTCTCTGTGTGTGTGTGTGTGTGTGTGTGTGGTGTGTAGCCCAGATTGGCCTCACACTCCAAATCCTCTTGCCTCAGCCCCTGAGTTCTGAGACTGCTGTGTGTGCTACCACACCCTTTTGTACATGAGCAATTTTAACAAAAAAACAAAGCTCCACTCTGCTCCTAAGTTTGCATCTTGCTTTCTACTGGTTGGCCTGCTCAGTTGTGGAACATATCCTGTTCATATATTCAAACGCTTGACTGTCTCAAACGGTTCACACCCAGCAGCTTCCTGAGGCCACAGCATGTGGAACTGCTGTTCCTGAGCCTTTTCCTCCTTCTTGTTGGTGCCCACTTGTGGATGCCCAAGTGAAACTCAGCAGAGAGCACCAGATAGCACTGGAAGTTGGCAGGGGGAGGCCAGTCCCAGAAGGGCAGAAGTAGGGGGAGAGGAAAACTAATGCATTTGAAATCCAATACAGGATTGCCCACCTGGGTCCAAATAGAGGCAGATGAAGGTGGAGTGGAATGGCTAAGAAGAAAATGGAGACCCCAGAAGTTAACCCCAAGGAGCTTAAGATGAGTTCTGCTAGGCCCACACCACAGACCAGGAGCCTGAAGACCAGAGGGACTTTGCTCCTCTGACTTCTTTGCCGTGCTGCCATCTCCCCATGACCTTGGAATTACTGCCTAGGTGGCCCTAGTTCTGAGTTCCAGAAGTGCTGTTCTTGTCTAGTTCTGGCTCCAGAAGATGTGGAAGAGAGGTTGTTATTGCTACCGAGGAGAAGGCCTGGTCATTAGTTGGCTGTTCCTATTAGACTACACACATCCAACAGTCCCACACACCCATAGCCCAACATCCACATAAACATCCCAATTTACCCAACATCCACACCACTAACACCGACCCAAACTACACACATCACACATAAACACAGACACACCATGACATCTGATGCCCACCCTAATCCCCAACATCCTCCTCCACCACACACATCACATCCTAACATATCAACACACAAACACCCAATACTCCATCCTCATACTTCCAACACCCACGCATCCACACAAACACTGACAAACACCCAATACCCATGCATATCCATAGCCCAATACTCACAGACACCTCCATACAAACACATGCAACAAATGTACACCATATACCCAACATGCAGGCACACCCACATGCAAATACCTACTCACAGCACAAAACACACCAATACCTCCAACACCCATGCATAACACCTACCCAATATCCCTAGTACCCACCCAACACNCAAAGCTCAATGCCCACACACCTACACAAACATACCCAATACCTATGCACACTTAACGCCCCTACCTCTACTACACACACAACCCTCATGCACAACATAGCACATGAAAACTCACCCATTATCCACACCCATACACAGCGCATGATTCCTTACCTGTCATACTCACACACACACACACACACACACACACACACACACACTCAACACCCATACACAACACCCACTCATCACTCATGACAAACACCCTAACACCAACAGAGCACAGGTGTGTGTGTGGCTGAGGTTTAATTTCTCCCACCTGCCCACTCTCGGGTGCTGTACAGTGGGAAAGTTGGGCAGCTGCCAGGCTAATCTGTTGGTTTTTTTTTTTGTTGTTGTTGTTTTTATTTTCTCCAGAGGATTTGGGAAGGAAAAACCTGAGAAAAGCATAGAATGAAGGAATGAGTTGGTCCCAAACTCATGGTCTTGGGTCCAGACTGTGTCCTGCGGGGCTTCTGCCTCCATGAGCCTCACACAGCAGTATCCAGTCAGGGCCAGGGAACTATACCCGCAGGGCCTGGAGGATAAGTGCCCTAGCTGTAGAGTAACAGGTTTCAATGGTGTGTCACTAGATGCCCTGGACAGAGATCACTCAGGGAGCAGGGGCACGAGCCAGGCAGCTGGGGACCCTAGGAAGGGGAGTTGTGGTTGGGACAGAATGTCCCAGTGACTTGGCCTTCTTCACCTGACCCAGCTTGTCCTGGCCTCAATCCAACATGGGGTAGCAACTGGTGCTGGGTGGTTGGTTCATGTAGGCGTGGCCAGGCATAGTGACTAGGCTATAATCTGGAGGATAATGAAGAATCTCCACGGGCTGCCGATGTGGTGTTTGTATGGCTCTGCAGAACCTGGAAGATTCCTGGCTCCTGACTGGAGAAACTTGACATTTCACCCACCCTCCCTGAGTCAGCTGCCAGGGGAACCTTCAGAAAACTTTCCCTGTTTGTTTCTAAGATCATTTTGGAGACAAAGGAGGAGCCTGGCTCCCACCCTGTCTGGGAGACTGGATGCTTGCTCAAGATTGGTGATAGATCCTTTACATCCCATGGTTGGGAAGATCTTGGGAAAGTTCATGTTCCGCAGAGTTCCAGCCACTAAGTCTCCTCAGAGCACATTCCAGGGCTTGATGGGACCTGAAGCTGTAGATTGGAATGGAAGGATGTGGGATGGGTAGGGTGCCTGGAGGGACATGGTGGACTGCAGAGGGCAGGGCTGGATCTGGCTGGATCACTGGGCAGTGCTAGGAAACTGACACCTTCCAGGGATAGCTACATCTTCCCAAGTACCTTCCCTTCAAAAAAGGGCATCCTGAGCTGGCACAGGCCCACGGTGGGCAGACTGGACACTAGATATCAATATGGAGAGAGCTCCCACATCATTGCTAGAACACTAGAGGCTGTGCTGTGGGAATTTTGCTCTTGGGCTCTAGGTCCTGAATGCTCCTAGATTCACCCAGAAAATGGAGTATTGGGTCCTCTAGAGCAACTAGGTCTCAGAGTCTGCAGAAACCTGGTTATGGATGGTGAAGCTCCTGGCCTTTGGGGACAGGAAGAGGATGCATTGGTTTGGTTTGTTTCCTTGTTGGCAGCTCTGAGTTATTTGGTCTGAAGGAATGGAGAGGGGTGGCAAACACGGCTCCTGCCACACTGAACTGTGAGTCCAAGAAGAGTATATGGCTAGCCTCCACATCTGTGGGATGGTGCCTGGGTATCTGTAACATATTCATTGGCTGAGGCTGAAAGTTTGGCTGCCCTACCTCCCAGAAGTTAGCCATCTATCACAGGTCTTCATCCCTGAAGACTGAGGCCCCGTCTGCCACTTGTTGGAAGCCATGGGATTCTTACCATGAGAGCTTATGGTTTCCCTTAGCATCTTTAGAGTAATAGTCAGACCCTAGGCAGGGGTGGAGATCAGACCCTAAATGACTCTTCATGGACGGTCCATTGGAGGATGGGTGCTGAACACCCAATAGAGCAGTTGGTCCTCCTAGGCTGGGCATCTCAGTAGGTAAGGACTCAGGATGGTGGACTATGGGGCCAAAGCTAATGCTATGGTGCCCTCCGGTTACCAGGGCCAAAAGAATGGACAGCTGTGACATTCTGGACTTGGGGATCACCCTTTCCCATTCTGGATGTGTTGAGATCCTTGTCTAAAGTTGAGTTATGCTCTCAACTTCCTAGCCTCAGGGGANCTGGGGTCGTTTAGGAGCCTCATTAGAAGTGAGTTGGAGTGCTTCTTTAGCCTAGGCTGGATGCCGANGGATAAGTGTGTCCTGGGCCCTGTCCATCAAAGGTCATGCTTCCTGGTGCCTCTTCAAACCTAGCATCCAAAGTGCCAGTTATTTCCATTGCATGGAGGGGAAAAATGAGGCTGAAGATGCAAGCTCCCTCCTCCCCCGCGGAGGACTAGGAAGAATCCGCTCAGAAGAGTGACTCTGCTTTCTCACAACCCTGATCCTTTCCAGGAAGTCAGCATTTGTGGAGTAGAATGGAAAGCTGCCGTCCGGTTCTCATCTCCTGCATTGGCCTGGGAGTTGAAGGGTGACAGAGCAGGGCTGTGGTGTCAGTGCCTGTATCTGGCTTTGCAAGGCCCTGACCACAGGGGAAAGCGGAAGTTCAGGGAGGTTGGCAGCCTTGCCCAAGATCCCCCTATAGTCCAAGGTGCGTGGGTCTTGCTTCTCAACTAGGGGAGACAGTCGCCNCGGCCACGCAATAGCTCAGGCGTAGACACTGGCAGGATGTGGAGGTTTGGATGGCACGAAGGTCCAAAGGAGGCCTAAAGACCGAGAGTTGAGGCAGGTGGCGGGAGCTCATGGTGAATGGGATGCGGTAGGGCGCATGCCACCCTGCAGAAGGCGCGGGCCAGTGCATGGAGGGCAAAAAAGGTTCCCATCTCGGAGGTAATGAGGACGCTGCCGCTCTCTTGCCAGACTCATAGGAACCCACAGCCTTGGAAAGGGATAAATGGAGGGGCAGAGAGGGGTACCTAGGGGAGGCGAGGCGGTCAGCCTGGGTCTTTGGGCGCGGAAGAGACGTGTGAGAAAGTCTGTGTTGGGTGGGGTCCGCGCCCAGGGCGCCTATAAAACGGGTTCAGGCCCGGGTTCCCTGGTAAATGGAGAATGGCAGTGACTGAGCCGTCGGGGCGCAGAGCCTGGGGCGCCCCCTCCGGCAGCAGCGAGGGGTCCGGGCGGGGAGGGCAGGGGCGGCGCTAGGCAGCGGTGACGTGCGCGGGGGACGTGCCGCGCGAGGGATGAGCGCACTTAAAGTCGCCCCCGGCTCGGCGCCGAGCAGCCCAAGCAGGCAGAGGCGGACGCTGTGGCTGGCGGTGGCTGTGGCAGGTAGGCGCGGCGGGATGCTTGGAGCGCGGAGCGAGGCAGGGACCCTTCAGTCGCCCAGGGGTTGGGCCTTCGTTCCTCAGGTGCCGGCTCCGGGCCTGGAGCTCCTGGCTCCCGGTCCTCTTCCCTCCTGGTTCTCCAGTCCCAGGTCTCTCCTGACTTAGAGAACCCTCACCACTGCAGCTCCACCAAATGGCCCGGAGCAGCCAGTTACGTGCTCGCATCCTGCCTTCTTACCTTCGCAGAAGCAGAATCCTATCCATCCGACAGTCCTCGGGGGCTGGGCTTCATCCAGGAAGCAGCTTCCCCGGGCGACCAAACATCCAGAGTATAAATAGCTCGGCCCAAGAGGGTTGGAGGGTGGCCTGGCGACTGGAGAACCTGGGCTATATTTGGTGGGAATGCTGTAGACTTCTTGGAGCCCTGAACCTCCAGCNGGCATCCGCAGGCCGTCCAGTGAGAGAGGAGCACGTGCGCTTCGGAATGGCTGGGGGAGGAATGCCCTCGAGTCTCTTCCTCCCATCTCCTCATTACATCTTACTATCACCTTAAACTCACTAACCTTCACTCAGCCACTACTATTAGCCCAAACTAGGCACATGAAAGTGTGGTTTCCTTTCATCATAGGATAGGTTTACCCTATNCTCATTCGGTGGGAAAACCAGGTGCACAGCCTCGGTTTTCTTACCTGAAAAGTGATTTGCCTGGATGCTGGTCCAGTCAACAGGCAGGTTTAAGTGCAAGGGTAAGCCGTTAACTCTGGACTGCTGCCACTGATGGTTCTTGGAATCTGGGTGATAGGTAAGGGGGCAGCAGGGTCCAGAGTCTGCACAGGGCTGCATGTCCAGGCCGACAGGAGCACTTTCTGTGATGATCAGAGTCAGGGCATCAGGGTGATCTGAGAGACAGTATGGCAAGGCTCCCCCATACAACACGGCCCAGTAGCTTGTCCAAAGCTGGGAGTAGATTCTGTTGGTGGCAGGAGGTTATCTCCCAGGGCTCTCAGCTTCATTCCACAGGCCCAAAAGTTGGCTGGTGTCCAGTGGGTGTTGGGTCTGTCTGTACTGAGAAATGAGGATAGTCCCGAAAATGTGGGGACTCCCTCAGGATGGGCAGTGACTAATGAACAGCTAGGATGGTGTGCAAATGATGGGTCTACCCCTCAAGGGGCACTGGGGATACTACCTAGGTGTGTGTGGAGCGTTCTTGCCAAGGACTTTGTGGTATCGACAAAGCCTTGAACAACCATTGCTTTGGTTCCAAGATGGACTTGCCCACACCACCAGTGACTTTGGGGCAGGGCCTGCTTCCCATATAAACGACCTAGTACTCACTGCCTGGAAGCCTAAATTTGGAGGGGGAGCAAGGAGAAAGAATTGATGAACTTACAGCCATCAAGGAGTGATATAGAAGGGGTCAGTTTGTGGGACCCTCACTACACCAGTGTGTCAGGATTACTGACTCTAGGCCCAGTTCTGCAGTGAACTGGCCAGGAGGTGAGGGCTGGTGAGGGACCAAGTGCAGGGGGCACCTTGGGGCCCCAAGTCGGACCTTCTGGATGGTGGTGTTTAGCAATTGGAGACGCCTCTGGATCAGGCCTTGGTCCATCTGGCACTGGGCACTGGCACTGGCACAGGGGCAGGGCAGTGACAAGAGTAGGCCTCCCGCCTCAGTCTCCATCAGTGGAATGAGCCATGAGGGGCAGATGCGCTTATGAACTAGCTGCGAGACCCGCAGTTCATCAGTCAGCATCCCAGAGGCTCGGCCGCGCGCCCCGGCTCACTTCTACGAAGGGCATAGGTAAATGGTCCGCCTCGAAAGCCAATCTGTGAGTGAGTTGTAGGACCCCTTAGGGTATGTGGCGCCGCGCTCTGCGAGTACGGTAGGAGCGGAGAAGGACCGCCTACTCCAGGCAATACGGCGGCGGCTCCTCCCTTGGCGCGGTCACGTCCCCCACGTCCCGAGGCCGCTTGGGTGGAGCTTCCTTCCCTTCCCGACCCTAGCCCGACCCACTGAGCCCCGCCCAGGTCTGCTGGACCTTTACATCAGTGGGCAGATGGAGTGAGGCGGTCCTGTCGGTTGCCGCCTCAAACCCAAGCTTTACCTCCTTGCCAGACAGCGATGGGAGTTGGGGGGCGCTTATGATTTCTGAGCCTCCCTTTAGCCTTGGATCCTGGCTTTAGGAAGGAAGACTGCACGGGAATTGAGGGTTCCATGCATGGCGTTTTGAAGGAGTGGCCAGTGCAATGCCCAGCAGTCCTAGGTGGAACTTTGTTGAAAAGTGGCTCAGAGACGGTCCTACCCGCTAACCCTAACCTTGCAGAGAAGGGGCTCCCACAGCAAGATGGAGAAGGTCCCTAGGGCTGCCCCATTATTGTGACAGTCAAGTGTTGAAGGTTCCTCACAAGATGTGGGACTCTGAGCCCAACTATCCTAGGACAGCCCTGCAGGGATCTCAGGCCTGAGGTGGGGTGGTGGTTGGCTCTGGGCAACAGTGTCTATTCTGGCAAACAAGACTAGTGTTTCTACCCTACTGGTCCCTGCAAAGTTGATGTGAGCTGACAGGACAACTTGCAGTGGTGCCAGGCATGCCCTGGAGGCTGGGCAGGCCAGTAGACATGGGGTGGAGGGCCAGGCAAGCCCATGGCCCAACCTCTGCTGCACCATGCCTCTGCAGAAAAAGCCCCTAGGGACTTTTCCATGGCATACTTTTATACACTGGTGGGCTCAGGGCTGAGGGCCCAGAAAGGAGAGGCACGCTGTTATACCTGTTTGTACAATGGTAGGGGAAGGGAGGGAGGGAACTTGGAAGGAAGCCTTTCAGCAGCCTCTTGTCCCTGCTACTGAGGTACTGGGTGCTAGCTTCAACTAGCTGCTTACTGGGTTTTTGGGGATCTGGAATGTAACTCAAGGAAGGCAGTTGCCTTAGTTCTTGCCACCTACTTAGACCACAAAGGCAGCACCAAGCCTGGTCCCTCCTGATGACAGGCACTTAAGGGGCACCTGAATAGACTACAGACCAGAACTGGGGGCTTGGACCACTGTGGGCACCTGGTCTGCTTTCCTTGGACTGATAGTCTAGACCCTTGAATGCAAAAGGATGTTACAAGGGACTCCCATGTACCCCTGCCATAGGCAACAGCCAGTGGTGTTAGGCCTTCCAAGGGCCTCTAGGGACCAGCTTTCGGGAGCACCCTAGAGGCTTTCCTGACCCAGCCCCCACCCCCAGATCAGTTTTCTGTGACCTGGAGGCTGAGTTATTTCTGGGCTGCTTCACATGCTTCCCTGGGAGGGTAAATGTCACTGAAAGGCCAGACAGCTAGGGCGTGCCCATGGATATGCTGTTGGAGGTGGGGCCCCTGTGGATATAGACAGGGAAGCCCAAGGGTTAGAGCACTGGCTTGCATTTTTGGCCCATCCATGCTGTTACCCTGTGGATCTCATCCTCAAGGCAGGCTGGGAATGCTAGCTTTTACTCTACTGGGATGTGTTGACACCTAGGTGACAAAAGGCAGGCTAAACAGCAGGCTTAAACTCCACCCCTGGTTGGAAAATTTGATCTCCCTGAGAAGTCTCCCTCTCCAGGGTCTCTGGTGACAGGCTGGGGTGGGCACTGGTGAGGCTCCATTAGGGTAGTTAGCACCAGGCTGGGTAAGGACAACGCTGGTGCTGGGCCTTGGTGGAGAGCTTCCTGTCTTAGTTCCATCATCTCCTTGGCACTGAAGGTGGCCCTCCCTGTATTATTAGTCTTACACGGCAGCCATGGGCCTGAAAAGTTCCAGAACATGTACCCTTCTGACCTTGCTTGCCCTCCAAGACCCCAGTTCAGAGGGCACATCATCTACAGCTGATAATTATGTCCCCATTTCTGTCCTTCTTGGATTCTGAGAGCTCCAGTGAGGGCCCAACTTTTATAATAAACAAACAAAGGTGGAGAAACTTCAAAAGGCTGGAATACCTGTTAGTACCTTGACAAGTGCTGGGCATACCTGATACAGCCCGGATGCTTGGGCCTGGGAGCTCTAATCCTCTGTGGGGGACCTCAGGGGCCCAGAGTTAGGTTAGTGCTCACNGCTGGTTCTGGGCATGCTCTCCTTGGCTTTGCATGGAAACTGGATTTTATTTTCTTTTTACATTTTATTTTGTGAACACGGTGTGTGTGTGGGGGGACACAGGCATCTGTGTGCCTGTGTGTGTGTGCCACTGCTTATGGAGGTCAGGACAACCTGTAGGAATCAGTTCTCTTCTTCCATCATGTAGGTCACAGGGACTGAATCCAGGTTGTCAGCCTCAGGGGCAGGTAGGTGCCTTTACCCACTGAGCCACCTTGTCCACCCTGGATTTATTTTAAAAAGTGCAACAGAAGGCTGGGCATGGTGATGCATGCCAGTAATCCCAGCACTCAAGAGTTAGAGGCAGGGGAGTTTGAGGCCATCCTGTGATACATATAGAGTTCCAAGCCAACTAGGGCTACATAAAATGAGATAGTGTCTCCACACATAAATAAACAAAAGAGGTAACAAACTTCTGTAAAACCACAATCTGAACAAGCAGGAACCCCATTTGGCTACTCATCCTGTTCTCTCCTTGACCACCCCTTAAATTCTGGGCCTGGGGCCATCCTCTTGTTTTCTGTGTTTGGTTTCATCTCTAAATGGTATATCCCTAAAATGGACTCCCCCACTCCAGTTTTCTCTTTTTAAATAATCTTAAGGGCCTTTTAAACTCAGGGCTAATGGATAAGAGGTTCCTGGCACCTGGGGCTCCCACTGAGCATGTCATAACTGTGGCATAAGATACTTCTCCTTTGGGTCTGAGTGGGGAGGGCCTCAGGCTGGGCTATGGTCAGAAGCAGGGTGAAGCCTTCGAAGGTAGGTGTGCATTCCTAGCAGAGCTGTGTGTTGTCTCTGAACCTTAGGAAAACGTGGGTGGAGTCACACCACATTTGGGCTTCCTAGTTTAGCATGTCTGTGTCCCAACCACAGGACTCTGCTCACAGGAAGAAGCCAGCAAAGGGGTAGGGCTGGAGCCTACAGATCCATCCATGCCCAGCTCTTCCAGGGTGAGCAGCCAAGGTAGCTCTCCTGGTCAGGGGTTTACATCCCAGTGCCAGTCGCCCTTAAACAACATCATGGCTTGATTTTCTCCCCAGAGTACTGTTTGGCAGCACAGCATTTGTGGAGACGGGACTGAATACTCAGGTCAGAGGCTGCTCCCTGCTGCAGCTCAATTCTTGGTGAGATGGGGGATGAGGCTGAGCAACTTCTGGGATTAGGGGAATACTGACTGGGGGTCAATAACCCAAACAAAAACCTGGTNCTAGCTTTCAGGCTTTTTCAGACTTGCTTTTGCTTTGTCTCACATCAACTAAGCCCCTGAAATTCATGAAAAGGGAAGTTAGCACTGGGTGGGGGTGGGGTATGGGACACTCCCTGTATACTTTAGCAGCTAGGTGCCAGATCTGCCTCTGTTCCAACAGATTAATTATGAGCTGCTGCCACGGCTAATTTTTTTTCCTTAACCCTCAGGCCTTCCCAGAATCCATCAGGATCTTCAGCCTCTCCCAAAAGCCACTGTCATGGATGATACTAGGCAGAGTTAGAACTACTAAGCTCTACCCAGGGGAAGTAGGAAGCCCCCCTCAGATACTATAGCCTGTGTTTCATCTGCCTCTGCTCCAGACCCATGTCGTCCAGTCAGTCAGAAAGTGGAATCCAGAGTGGGCAAAAAATGCAGCATAGCTCCTCAGGGGCAGAACAGGGCCAGGATAACCTCATTTAGATTTAGAGCTGGGCAAAGTGCTGGGCACCCACCCCAGACATTCTGGGGGAGGACTCAAGAGTGTGCCCCAAAGGGATGGGAAGTATAGGTTGCTGCCGGGATTACATTGTGTGGCACAGCCTCTGCCCAGCACAAGTTCAGAAAACACCAGCCAGATTGATTTCTTGGGTCTGTTCTTCCCAGGAGGTAATGTGAATCCTGGCGGAGCCCTAAAAAGTCATTGTACTTTATAGCTACCTGTGTGGGAACAGACAGCTGAGTGAGGGGTCCAGACAGCTTCCCAAAGTACCAGTTAAGGGTAGCCAGGGGAGGGAGCCCTGAGCTAGTGATAGCAGGCTACTCGAGGCTGAGCTGCTGTAGGAGTGGCCATGTGCCAATTCTGGGACTCTCCAGGTGTCTTCTGTGTTTCTGTCCCCACCCTCCTCTGCTGGGCTGCAGCTGAGATGATCACCCTGGCAACCTGAGTCAGCTCTGTTTCTTTTCTCTCAGGGCTAGGTGAAACCAGCCCTCCTGGCTATGGGAGGAGCTGTGGTGGACGAGGGTCCCACCGGCATCAAGGCCCCTGATGGCGGCTGGGGCTGGGCCGTCCTCTTTGGCTGTTTCATCATCACGGGTTTCTCCTACGCCTTCCCCAAAGCAGTCAGCGTTTTTTTCAAGGAGCTCATGCATGAGTTTGGGATTGGCTATAGCGACACGGCCTGGATCTCCTCCATCCTGCTAGCTATGCTCTATGGTACAGGTGAGGTGAGGTGGGGTTCACAGGTATCCAAGGGAGCACAGAGGAATGGGGTAAATCCTTGAGTGGGTGATCTTGCCAGAAAGCTATTGGTTCTCTGAAGGGCAAAGTGTCTTGGTCCCCGTCTAAGTGGATAGGCTCTCAGTAGTCAGGCTCTACAAGCAGTTCCTTCAAAGAGGTTGATGCCTGTTGACCTGCTTAGGTCATGTGAGGAGCTGGGCTCTGCCCAGTGTCCATGAATCACCTTGCACTAAGAACCTAGCCCTCAGTGCCCAGCACACCTGATAATTGAGGGCAGAGCCAAGCCAAAGGCCTGGTCCCTCCCTCAGCTACCTTTTCTACACAGGACCACTCTGCAGTGTGTGTGTGAACCGTTTTGGCTGCCGGCCTGTCATGCTTGTGGGTGGCCTCTTTGCATCCCTGGGAATGGTGGCCGCATCCTTCTGCAGAAGCATTATTCAGATCTACCTCACCACAGGGGTCATCACTGGTGAGTCGGGTGGGACCTGTAGACCTTCTGCTCATAATGTTTTGAGTTTTGGGGGAAAGTTGAGCACTATTGGGCTTCTTGGCTGTACCCTTCCCTCTCATCCATTAACAAGTTTGATGAGATGAGTGGCCAGTGTCTGAGGCTCTGTACTTTGAGACCCATTAGATGCTCACCACCATTTGCAATGGAGCCTGTGCCCAGGGAAGTTGGGGTATGGATGAAGGTCTGGGAGAAACAGGGGTCTAAGCTGCCTTGCTTGGAAATCTGAGTCACAGGTTCTAACACTACCTTCCCTGCAAGTCTTGGCCATAGGGTTTAACTCTGCTCTCCTTGGAGATGGGCCTGGGGGTTTCACACTGCCTTCTTTGCTGGGATGGGCCTGAGGGTTTCACACTGCCTTCTTTGCAAGGATCGGCCTGGGGGGTTTCACACTGCCTTCTTTGCAGGGATGGGTCACAGGGTTCCACACTGCCCTACTTGGAAGTCTGGGTTTGAGGTCTTACACTGTCCTCTCTTACAGGCTTGGGTCTGGCTCTCAACTTCCAGCCCTCCCTCATCATGCTCAACCGATACTTTAACAAACGGCGCCCTATAGCCAATGGGCTGGCAGCAGCAGGCAGTCCAGTGTTCCTTTGTGCACTGTCTCCATTGGGGCAGCTACTGCAGGACCACTATGGCTGGCGAGGTGGCTTCCTCATCCTGGGGGGCCTGCTGCTCAACTGCTGCGTGTGTGCTGCACTCATGAGGCCACTAGTGGCACCCAAGACGAGTGGAGGGACTGGGCCCCATGTACCCCATCGGCCATCAAAGCACCTTTTGGACTTGAGTGTCTTCCGAGACCGTGGCTTCCTCATCTATGCAGTGGCTGCCTCCATCATGGTGCTGGGGCTCTTTGTGCCTCCAGTATTTGTGGTGAGCTATGCTAAGGATCTGGGTGTGCCTGACACAAAGGCCGCCTTCCTTCTCACCATCCTGGGCTTCATTGACATCTTTGCCAGGCCCACAGCTGGTTTCATAACGGGGCTCAAGAAGGTGCGGCCCTACTCTGTCTACCTCTTCAGTTTTGCCATGTTCTTCAATGGCTTCACTGACCTGACAGGCTCCACAGCCAGTGACTATGGTGGCTTGGTGGTCTTCTGCATCTTCTTTGGCATCTCATATGGCATGGTAGGGGCTCTACAGTTTGAGGTGCTCATGGCTATTGTAGGCACTCAGAAGTTCTCCAGTGCCATCGGTCTCGTGTTGCTGTTAGAGGCTGTGGCTGTGCTCATTGGACCCCCATCAGGAGGTGAGTGCTGCTGGCAGGGGACACCAGGACAGGGCAAGGCCTGGCCTCCCTGAGGAGGGGCTTCCCTTCCTTTCATACCTGCTTTAGGAGACTAGAAACAGATAGGATCTGGGGCCAGCAGATGTCAGCAGTAAGTGCTGGCTCTGAGCCAAGACAGGCATAAACTTGACAGCCCTACCCACAGGGTCTGGCACTTCTTCAGAAGTCTGCACACCACAGAGGTAGCTTTCAAGGGAATGGGGCAGGATGTTACTTTGGTCCTTTTACTTTCTGAAGGCCAGCTGAAAAACACTCCATTGAAATTGAGAATGGTTTTGGCTGGAGAGGGCAGCCTAGCCATCCTGGACTGAATCTCTTACTCCACAGCCCTTTCTGATCCCCTTATAAGCCTCTGGCTCCTTCTTTCTCCAAGAATGGTCTTGGGGTCCTCAGTTACTAGGTATATAGCGCCTTGCTAAGCCATGTTTCTTTCTAGGGGTCTGACTGGGAAGGTGGATATATGCCCCATGAGTGTAAACCCTCAAGGCCACTTCTATCTATCCTTTTTGATTCAGCCTTTGCTCTCATGAGGAGGAGAAAAAGGAAGAGGAGGCTGGAGAGGGCTAGGCAGATGCTGCTGGGGATGGAATTCAAGGCAGACAGGGTCACTGCATGTGTTGAGGCATTTCCACAATGCCAGGAGACGGAGCCCTGGCCCAGGGTGGAAGCAGGGTAATCCCAGGAGCTTCTAATGACCTGGGTCTTCTTTGCAGGCAAGCTGCTGGATGCAACGAAAGTTTACAAGTATGTGTTCATCCTGGCGGGGGCTGAGGTGCTCACCTCCTCCCTTGTGCTGCTGCTGGGCAACTTCTTCTGCATCAGGAAGAGGCCTGAGGTGACACAGCCTGAGGAGGTGGCCTCAGAGGAGGAGAAGCTCCACAAGCCCCCTGTGGACGTGAGGGTGGACTCCAGGGAGGTGGAGCACTTCCTGAAGGGACAGCCTGAGAAAAATGGGGAGGTGGTTCACACCCCGGAAACCAGCGTGTGAGCAGCCTGGCCGGGCGGGCAGGGAGCAGGGAAGAGGTCCAGAGACTGGCAACGCTCATATTTATTTCACAAACAGGACCAGCTGAGGCGGGGCCATCTGCTCAGCTCTGGCTGCCTGGTCATCGGGTCAGTGTTTTGCGGGGAGAGGTGGCGGGGTGGGAACCGTGTCATTCCAAAGTGGATCTGCGGTGAAGCCAAGGAAGCCGCACAGTTACCAGCCGCCTAGACAGGGACCCAGCCTGCTGAGCCCAAGCAGCCTGTGCCTCCCCCACCCTCCCCACTGTGGCCAAGGACCTAGAAACCCACACTTAGGAGACAACACGACTTTAATCAGAGGGCAGGGCTGGGACAGGCTGGCAGGTGGGTGCTGCCTGCAGGGTCCTCCCTGGTCCCACCATCCTACCCCCGTCTCTGGCCCTAGTCTCCTACATTGCCAATCATCCCTCTGTCTAGGGGACAAAGAGCTCCTTCTACCTGAGAAGGTAGAAATTGTTCTGTGTGTAGGAGGAGCATCAGAGGGCCTGTCTCCAGGAGCTGTCTGGTTCTAGGCAGTGGTCTGTTCACCCTGAGTCCCACCTTTGTTAAATAACAAATTGCTGATTCTTAAAAAGTGGTTCTGATCTTCATTAGCTCTCCCAGTTCTGCCTGCTGTAACCTTCTCTGCTGTCTCTAGAGTTTGTTCATATGGCAGGAAGAAAAGAGGAGAGGGGAATATCAAGGGAGGGAGACCCATGCTAGATAGGGGTGCCAGGGTGGCACTTGGGGGCCATGGGGAACCCCCAGGGGTGAAGAGACTGAGCTGAGATACAGCATAAGCTCTGTTCACTGTGTGTGGGCTTCCAACGTAAGTTTCCTGTCTTCCATTTATTCACCCTTCTGGAGGGCTGGTAAATTTCTCTATGTGGTCAGCACTTGCAGATCTCTGTTTCCCATCCTCTGCCCAGCCCATGCTCAGCACTTGGGTTTGCCCTGGGCACCTCGCACCCACCTGCCCTGTGGCCAGTGGCTGCCTGCGTGGCTGAAGCCCGGTCAGAGGCCGCTGGGGCCGCCTCAGTAGGTGGTACGTCGTGGGCGCTGGGGACGGCAGCGGGTACCTTGGCGGGCTGCATGCAGCCGGAGAGATGCCACGTCCCTGCTCCTCTGCAAGGAAAAGGAGGCGAGTGCTCATATCTGGGACCAGCCTCCCATACTCCCCGGTGGGTCTGGCTCTGCTCAGCTCCATGAGGAGGCCAAGGGCTTGCAGCTCTGACCCAGTCTCAAGACTTTGGGGTGCCTCTCTTATCTGGTCTTTCTGTTCCCTCTAGGAGGTCAGCTGGTGGCAGCTGTGGTCACATGCATCCTGGAGTCTCTCATTTGCCAACCTCACAAGAGCAAGTGAGAATGGCAAGGAGCTCAAGACTTCAAGACAGGCCAAGCCTCAACTGTGGCCATTAGCTGCCACTAGAAACTAGAGAGAAAGACAAAGTGGTGGGGAATGGGTAGCACTCTGATGCAGAGGCACTGGACCTCAGTGGACATAGCCTGCTCTGCCCACCTCTCAGTCAGCCTCACTTCTCAGGGCCGAGAGCCTTCAGGCCTGCTTCCTCTACTCCTAGGCCTAGCTGCAGCAATTATACTGATGAAATCATTGGTTGAGAGTAGCTCTTGGGGGGGGGGGCACAGGGAGAGCTTTTTCCTAGAACTATCGTCTGCACTGATCAGACTACGATTTCCCAACCCCTTACACCCTAAACCAGCTCTTATCCTAAGCTGTATCACCCTGGGTTCATCCCACACCTGCACCCAGAGCATGAAGTATGTGAGAACAAGAAGCAGTCAGGAAATGGCAAAATGGTCAGGCTTCATGCACACACAAGCAATCATGACTAAGATGTTGGGATCGTATTTTTGGAAGATGCTTCATAGGGTAGAGAACCATAGTGGGCTAGAATCTTTATAAGGGAGATGCTGGGTGGTCCTGAGGCCCCTCTCAAGCCTGTATGTGCTGGTGGGACCCCACTTATACCCCAGGGTGGCAGCCTCTGGGCCCTGTAATGAGCAGGTGGTTTCATCTGTATGCATTTCTGCACTGAGATATTTTCCAATTGGACAAAAGGAAACTCTCTGTCCTCAAAGTACGGCTGCTGGAGCACCTAGAGTGGAGACCAACCCAAAGAGATGATGTGTGAAGCCAAGAAGACTTAAGGAGGGCCTGTGAATGCTCTGGCAGCAGGTGGGGACCTATCAGAGGACACACTGAACAGATTGCCCTGTACGGGCTGAATGGAGTACCAAGGGAAGGTTGTATTCAGCATCCTGTGAAGACCCAAGCCTGAGTGATAATGGAGGCCTGTTCATCCAGACCCACCTATAACTGGGCCTGCAAAGGTCNAGGGAAAGAGATATCATCCCCAAATCAGAGTCTGAGCAAATGAGCTAGGCTTATGGGCTACTACTGCCCAACCTACTGGATTTGTCTCCCCAATCCCTGTACGCTACTATTGACAGAGAACACATAGAGGTAAGGATGTGAATGACCAGTAACAGCCTAGTGGCTAATAATCCTGTACCACCTGAGGAATCTGGGTTGGGCTTCTGGAAGGCAGCTGCCCAGATGCACAGCTGTTTGTGGGACCAGTCTCCAGTGTAGACAATGGCCTCTTGGATGTGCAGTTCACCCAGACTCTGGTTCCAAGACCAGATCCTTTCACCTCTAGCATAAGCACCTTTACAGGAGAGGTGAAAAGTAGCACNTGATAGTGGANTGCTTATAGGAACCCCTGTACTTTGCCTGGCTGCAACAGAAGAGAGCTCTAGACTCGGGGAGGTGCCAATATAGGCAGAGTTGGCACTAATATTANATCTATTTCAGTGGTTCTCAACCTTCGTAATGCCATGACCCTTTAATACAGTTCCTATGTTGTAGTGACCCCCAACCTTTTTTCATTGCTACTGTAATTTTGCTAGTTATGAATTGCAATACAAATATTTTTGGAGACAGGGTTGTCAAAGGGGTCATGACCCACAGGTTGAGAGCCACTGTCCTAGCTAATGTGGGACAAGAGTCCCATCTGGAATCCACCAAGCAGGCCAGAAGCCAACTTGGGATGCTCAAAGTANAGGCAGAATGGCAAGAGTAACTTGGAAGAGACAGCGGCAAGTTGAGGGTGGGGGTTAGAGGGGCAAGAACTCAGGCATGATTGTGGGAGTTTCCCTCTCTAGCATGTCCACACACCTGCCACATACAAGGAACTACTAAGTGGGTTTGGCCATAAATCATGCCAGCACATGACTGCTACAATTGAGCCTCCAAGTTCTGCTGGCCACGCTCATCAGGATGCGGGACAGATAAGAATTCCCAAGAGGCTGGGTGGTTGTGGCACCTTTAATCTCAGCACTTGGGAGGCAGAGGCAGGCAGATCTCTGTGAATTCAAGGCCAGCCTGGACAGGTTCCAAAAGTTACACAAAAAAGCCCTGTCTCGCAAAAACAAAAACCCAAGAGAACAGGTCTCCACAACAGGAATAGACCTAGTTCCAGCAGCCTGACAGCCTTTCCCTGTCCCTCAAAAGGAGTGCTGCTGTAGAAAACTCATGTGTACACAGATGCCTTCTCCCTGTGCATGCCAGGAACTAAGGCAGTGGGACACACCCACCTCAGTTCCCCTCCCTAGCAAGGTGAAAATCTAAGGCAATAACACAGAGGATTATGTAGGTTAGGGGCTTCTATCTCAAAAGGTGCTTATAAGGTGAGAGGAGAAGGGCTCAGAGAACCGTCACAATATCCCTAAGTAAACTCATAACAATATCCACCCATGCACACACCAGAGTCCAAGTGGGAGCCATCTTTTTGGCACCTACTCCAATTAGCTTTCCAATACTCACAGGCTGAGAAAGGACAAGCAGGACCATCGCCCTGAACAAGTTAGCTTTGCTTTACTGGATAACAGTCAGAAGGTTGAGGCAGAAGAATTGCTCAGTTATAGGACAGCCTGGGCTACAGAAAGAGATTGTATTAATCTCAGAGCCTGCACCCACACCAAGTTAACTTTCATGTTGCTTATATACTGAAAACTCAGCTACTGAAAGAAAGACCACACAAAGGGGAGGGAAGAAAGGTAGAAGTCATTATGAATTTATTATTTACACAATTGTTAAAGTACACAAATACAGTGGTAGTACAAACGCACAGCTCAGAGACTGGTCACCAAGACACAGGTTGATACACACATTCTAACTACGCTTCCTGCGAGTGATGATGGGATTAAATATTAGGCAAGAACCGTCAGAGCCACACCCTGGAGGACTTCCAATGGGCCTAATCTCAGCGCAACCCAACAGGGCCAGGCTGAACCTGGGTCAGTCTCAAGGCCACCCCGATACCGCTCCGGCACTACAGGTATCTACAAAGAACAGTTGCCAGGCAGGCCTGCCAATGGAGAGAGGAGGCCCAACTCTGATGATAAAGGATTTGCAACAAAAATCTCAACCTTGCCCAACCCTCCCAACTGCCCTCTGCACTCCCAGACACACAGTCCCACCCAGTCAAGTCCCTGCACCCTAAAATGCTTGCAGAATAACCAGCTCAGGACTCAGAAAGAAGCACCCACAGGCTCAGATGGCTGGCTGGCACAACTAACAGCCACATTCTGGGATGCTATCACACATCAGCAGTGTTCCCCCACCCCGGGCCAGTGCTCAGTACCAGGGAACTCTGGGAAGAAAGGAGAAGTTATGGTGGCATCATAAGAGCCCAAATCTAAACTGGGAGTCAGTACCCAGCATAACTCTCCACAGGCTGACAGGAAGAAATAAGAGATGGACCCACACACGTGTACTGCATCCCATTTCTCAGATGGGGACCTTAGGTCCTGCTGTCTCTTCATATCCGGTGCACATGGTGGGGAAGAGCATGTTGGCATCCTAACCGCCAGCGGCAGAGCAGCCCAGCCCGCAGATGTGTCCAGTTGAAGATCATGAAGCGTGTGGTAGGCAGTCACCTGCTTCTTGGCACTTCAGGGTTGATTCCCTTTGGCCACTGATCCCTCTGGGCAAACCATGGTGTCTAGGACAGCCCGCTCCCTGGGCTCTGAGCAGAGAGGAGGTGATAGACCTAAGTGGCATCTGCATGGGAGTACTCAGTCTGTTCAGCAACTTCCCAAGTTCAAAGGCATAGAGGTAACCAACACTACCAAAACAGCAATCCTCTCCCCAGAAACCAGAAACACAAGCTCAGCTTTGAATCTTGGAATGCTCCAGCAGCCTATAGGAATCTCAAGGCCTCTGCATGTGAGTTCTTCAGTTTTGACTTCCTTCTTGCCTCCTTTGGGAAGAATGTCATGCCATAGTGCCTTGCTGAGAATATACCTGGCACACCTTCGCTCCATGGCAGTTGCACTACCTGCTCTGATGATTACAGGCATATCAGTTTACAGTGGGAAAGGGTAAGCAAGATGCCTAAATTAGGCTGATGGGAGCCCACAAGACACACACGCACACACAACTGATGAGTATTTCCTTTCCAAAGTGAACAGCACAACACGAGAAAACAAAACAAACAAAACACACATCCTTGACACTCACATGTGCCCCTCTCTTGCCTGCCTCCATTTCACACAGAAGCTCCAAGCCAGCATGTCTTAGGATTCTTTAAGGTCAACATCTTTTTTGTTTAAGACCGCAAAAACAGACAAGAAAGAAACAATAAAAAGACAGAATTCTTTACACAGATTTAAGCCAGTAATTTTTAGCAAAATGATACAAAACTGTCTTAACCAAGTAGAAGACTGGTAGCTGCGGTGGGATCGTCAGGGAGTGCAGGTCCGCCACCACTGGTGGGAGCTGAGAGGCTCTTCACAGGGAGTCGGGTTCTCTCTGCAATGGTCTCCCAGCCTCTGCTCTTCGTTCCAGCCCCATGATAACTGAGCTCACATGGGGCCACGGTGGCAGCCCCTGGCGATGGCAGCTCTTGGAGCCTGTCCATTTAGTTTGTGTTTTGATTCCCCATGAGCATCGCTGGGTGAGTGGCCTGGAGAGCTCCCGGCGTTAACATTTCGGGTTTAGACCGGGGGGCGTGTCACTAGTAAAGCCATTGGTAACAGAGTAGATCAGCCATGCATTGTCTGCCCTTCACAGCAAAAAGGAGAGTTCTCATCGGTGCACGACAGACTGAAGACCACTGGAAGCCACCCGACCGGGAATCTGTCGGAGCCAAAGCACAGGACAAGGTCAGCATGAGGCCAGAGGAACAGACCAACCAGGCGTTTGGGAGCACATTAACACAATAGAGCCTGGGAGGGAAGGGACACACTGCCACCTGGCTTCAATATAAACACCTTCACCCCTGGCTGCACAGAAAGGCCTCTAGCCAGGACAGGTGTTGAGCAGAACACAGGACAGGAAGATGGGGAAGAGGAGGCATGCAAGCAAGGAAACTTCAGAGCTGTGCTCCTGTAGATCTGAGTGGGGAGCAGTGACACTTGCTCCCAGCCTCCCTTCCTGGAAAGAACTTGAAGCTTTGAAACAGGCACATCCCTTAGGAAAGACAGGAAAAGCAATTCTTATCAGCACATTTCCAAGAGTGCATATGTGTTAAACAGAGCGGATCGCCCAGCAGCACAACCCCCACCAAAGCTCAAGCCTCTGATGGAANGAACCACCAAGTGCCATGTGGCCAACAAGAAAGGAGCTCAGCGTGAACACCCAGCCATGCACTGACGGCAGGGTAGCAGATGGCTGTGGCTGGATTAATACAGACAACAGCTGCATGGACAAGATGGCTGGGCAGGTACCAAGTTTGGAAAGAAACACAAAATGAGGACAGAGATTATGAGAGAGAGGAAAAGGAATGACAGAAAAAGCCAGGATGGGCATAGACCATTGGGAGTTTGCATGTAGCAAGAGCTCAAGAAAGCCCAACACCAAGCTTGGCACCACACTCAGCCGAGTGTAACAGACACATGTGCCAGCACATTTGCCCAGAGCCAGCCAGGCCTGAGGGCACTTCCAGCATACCAAATGCAATCACAGGGAGGCGAGAGGACAAAGGCACAGCAGGATGGTTCCCTAAGGTCACTTGGTCCAGAGATTCTAAGGATGCCACTAACCCCCCAGACTGGGCAGCTCACCACAGCTACTCCATATCCCACACATGGAGAAAAACAAGCAGAAGAAGCCTCACTCTACCTCCAGCACTTGGCATGCAAGCCCAGCCCACCAGCGAGGCCAGACGACGGGTGGGGAGTTGTTCCCACCTTGCCTGGCACCTGCTACCTGCAGAGCCCCACCATTAGCACACTCACCCAGTGCTGCCTTCCGATGGAGACGAGCAGCTACTTGCCGTGGTGTTCGAAAGGAATGCTATTCTGAGGTGGGGAAAAGACAGCTGTTGGTAAGTGTCCTGCTGGCCAGACCAGCACATGAGATCCTGGTCCCCTGGCTGCCTGTGTTGAGCCTGAGTCTTGATGTGCCCCTTGCCTTCACCAGGTCAAGACACCGACAGACACTTTGGGGACTCCAACTAATGGCAAGTCTCTCCACATAGTGCACCAACTCATCAGTCTCTCATGACCCTTGATAAAAGTGGCCACTGCTGTTCCAGCAGAACCCTCTTAACTTTGTGCTCTAGAGAACGGCGGGGCTGACGAAGCCCTACAAATTGGTGTCATAGCACTATGCAGCAGGTGGAAGAGATAAGCACCTCCCATGATACATCCATGGGACATACTCCCTCCTAATGAAAGCACCAGGATGATCTTATGATCTTATTTTAGGGCAGGTGTGGATTAAGTGAGGTATCAAAAGCAATAACTGGCACATTTTGAACTGTGCTAGACAGGAGACCTTTCTTTTCAACGAGGAAAAACAAATAATAGAGATCCAATGATCAGATGCCCTGCAAAGCCTATGGTCTTTTGGCTAATGAGAGCAAACTCACAGATAACAGGAAACATGGGAACATGGTCTCCCCAGAAGACTTGTCTAATACAAGTGCCCTTCAGGGAAGGGAAGATGCCAAGGAAGAAGCAGCTGCTTGCGGGCAAAGCCTGAATGAGGCTGAGGTCCTGCAGAAAAGAGGCTACCCTAGTGACCTGTACCATGCCTTATCATCATCAGAGGTGGACAAGGGCAGCGGATGCTTCTAAGACTGGCTGTAACTGGGTGTAAGGACTTGTGGGTACATTATACCTCATAGGATGCACAGCTATTAGAAAACCAGCAGCTATAGATAAAGGAAGCTCAGCAAAAGATATGTCCTGTTGCAACAAGGGCTTATACATGCACGGTATTCTCTAGCTCCTTGTACTAAGTAGATGCCACTACCCCTACCTGAACCCCAACTCTCTAGGGGGAAGTTACTACTGGCCTGCCAAGCCTGGAGGAACTCTACTAGCCTTTAATTTTCAAACCTCCAGGGCAGGTGCTTGGCTGAGGGCCTAGAAAAGAGTGGAGAGGGATGAATTGTTTGGAGAGGGAAGCACATCAAAGCACAAGCACACTGATGCTGGTGGCACTATGCAATGAATGGGATGATCTTAAGGATAGCTGCCTTTTAGTGTCAGCAAAACTCCCCCAAAGGTGCAGCTGTGAAGACAAATTCGCACTTGGGAGACAACCAGAACGTAGGTAGTCTCTAGAAAACCCCCAAGGAAGCCAAAGGAAAAACTAAGGAACTCCAGGAAGGGAGCCTCCCAACCATGTTCAAGCCTGTTAATAGTTCTCCATGCAGAAACAAGAAAGACCAAGCAACCAGAGACTGATTCAGAGGCCCAAGTTAACCCTGTGGAGGAAAATGCTATTCTCTGTCACCTTAAGGCCAAGGCAGCCACAGCCTTGGCAAGAAGCAGCAGCAGCTGGGCTGTACCCTGTGTCTTCTTAGTATCCTTAGAACTTCCTGACTCTTCCATTTCCCTCCTGGATCCCCAACTACCAGATGCTTCATTTTTGTATTGAACTAAAATAAAACAAAACAAAAAGACTGCCCTTGCCATCCCTTCCTTAGTCTCTGCCCAGCTGCCAGCATGAAACTGTCCAAACCCAGCCAGGGTCCACATCATAGGGTGTAGGTAAACAGGCAAAACTGGACCACTTCCTAATGTGAACACAATGGTTTATGTGGAAAAACAAAAAACAAAACACTGTCAGGTCNTCCANGAGGGAGCTGAGCTTAGAGTGNACACACCAAGGGACTCAATCTCCTCATGCTGTCAAAACTCAAGGCCCACAACTTAAGTTATCCCTTGTCAAACTCCCTACATCTGTTGTCTCTTCAGGAGAAAATTATACAAAACTAGCCATTTCTGGTAAATCAGAAATGCAGAGGAACATGTTTCAACAGTCTTGACTTTGGTCAGACCAGTCCTAGGTGTGGCCTGAGCCCAGGAAGCCCCAGGGATCTCACACTAACTCAATACACACTCAGCCCTTACCTACTCAAACAGCATACTAGGTCCCACAGTAAGCCAGAGAGATGTTGCCATACAACCAAGTCCCAGAGCTGGGTCCAAGTGTGCTTAAAAACAAGCTCTTGGACAACAGTGGCACTGGCTGGTAAGAGCCTCCTCAAATTCAACTTTGATCTACCCCGTTAAGTGGGAGACTCTGAAACTTACTTCAGGAAAAAGAAACGTAATGTAGACAGAAGTTATTCTTGTCTATTGAATGAAGCAGTTTTGAATGCACAACAGCAAAAGCACAGCAAGAGGGAGGACTTGGGTACGGGTAAGGGAGTAGCTATGAGGAGGGGCCTGGAAACTAGTCCAAACTACCCTGCCTTCCCTGAGCACCTCCACCCTGCCTTCCCTGAGCACCTCCCTCATTAGACAGAAGAGCGATAGAAGATGACACCTTAAAGTCTGGCACCTCCAAGGATGCTACTACCCAGGATCCCTCACAGGGACCCTTCTTATGCAGCCACTGCCTTCCACGGTGTTTTGCTAAGGAGATCCTCGATAGCAAACACAAGTGGAGTTGTAAAAAGCTGGGTGTGTCTACAATAGACCTCTCCCCAACAAGAGGTACGAGCAAGCAGGCGTATGGTGTCTCGCCTGATGGGGCAGGGATAGGGTTAACCCTTTGAAATTGAGCAGAAGTGAAAAAGCTTTACACATAGTTCACAGACCATTATAGTCCTAATCAGGAAATAAACCCTTTAGAAACCCAGTTAGTGGGGGTTGTAGAGATGGCTGAAGCTGTTGAAAGCACTGGNTGTTCTTCCAAAGGACCTGGGTTCAATTCCCAGCACCCACATGGCAGTTCACAACTGTAACTCCAGTTCCACGGGATCTGACACCCTCACACAGATAAACATGCAGGCAAAAACCCCAAAGTACATTAAATAAATAAATCCTAAAATAAAGAAAGGAAGGAAGGAAGGAACTCAGCTAGTCATAAGCTCCAATCAAGAATTAGAAGCCTAGCTAGTTAAACATCCTCAAAATGAGGAAAAAAGTAGGGGAAGGAAGGAAATACAATCTTCCTAAGTGTTACCCCACTCCTGACTATGAACCTGTCAAGTCAGTCCTTAAGGCAAGGTAAGGGAAAGAACCAGTGTCTATACACAGTGACAAGGACATGCATCCCCACACCAGGGTTTGGCACATCCAGGCCTCAGTGAGTTCTACATGCATACCTGTGAGGTGGACATGCGAGAGGTATCTTGTCGGCCTGTGAGATCAGATGAGGAGACGTTGACTGGTGCCCCACGGTGCAGCCGCATGCTCACTTTCCTTTCTCGTTCCATGCCAGAGACGGGCCTAGGAGAGGTGTTGGCTAGAGGAGATGCAGAGAAGCCACGATTACTGGGTACCCTTGACTCTTTAACATCTCACTAGCTGAAGCTGGAGAGATGGCTCAGTGGTCAAGAGTACTTGCTCTTACAGAGGACTCAGTTTGGTTTCCAGTACCCACGTAGCAGCTCACAACCACCCGTACATAACTCTAGTTCCAGGAGATCTGATTCCTTCTTCTGACCTTCATGGGTACTAGGTACACATGCAGTATACATATACAAATGCAGGCAAAACACCCACACACATATAATAATTTAAATACATAAACTCTCATGAGCCTACAGGCAAAGCAGAGG
>LZPO01066263.1:448847-465341 GCA_001675575.1 Neotoma lepida
GATAGGGTCTCACTATGTACCCTATGATGTATGTATGGGCTTGAGTTCCAGATTTTTCTGCTACCTCAAATGCTAGGATTACAGAGACATGCCATCACACCTGCCCAGCTTGCTCTCAGTATTTTTCTCTATGAAATTATTCCTGACGCTCAAGTCATAAAGAGACTCTATTATTATCTTGTCAAAGTGTCAAAGTGCAATGCTACATATTGAGACCTTGTCTTAATAATAACAAATAAATGCTGGAGTGCAGAAATCACTTTTGCTTCTATAGCAGTAATGAGGTTAAGAGACCCAACTGAATCCTGTACTGAAATAACTCAAGAGAGATAACATAAAACACGAACCTTTCAGCTGATGCTTGAAAGACCCCCTCACATGCTCAAGTGTCATCATAAAAGACAGAATCAAGCCGGGTGGTGGTGGCCCATGCTTTTAATGTCAGCACTTGGGAGGCAGAGGCAGGTAGATCTCTGTGAGTTTGAGGCCAGCCTGGTCTACAGAGCGAGTTCCAGGACAGCCAAGGCTACACAGAGAAACCCTGTCCTCAAAACAAAAGACAGAACCAAATAGACCAATGCAACTTGGAGGAGGAGGAAGAATGTGCATGACAGAAATACTGAACACAAAGGGGTAAGATTCTCAATGTCTGGCATCCAAAAGTTATGAGACATAGTAAGGCATGTGGGCCCACAAATTAGAACTGGTAGAGAAGGGCATTAAAAGTTGAAGTATGCCAAGGGACTGTAATTCCAGCTATTTAGGAAACTTAGGCAAGAAGATCACAATAACAAGTTCAAGGCTTGTCAAGGCTACAGAGTGAGTTCTAGGCTAGCCTGGGTAACTTATTGAAACCCTGTGCCAAAATAAAAACAAACAAAAAAGTGATGGGGATGTAGCACAGTAGTGGAGTGCTTGCTTAGCATGTGAGGGACTCTTGAGATCAAAACCCAGTATTGCAGAAGGAAAAAAAAAGTTGTAATTAAATATAAATGAATTCCATGTCAAGAAAGTTAAAGGAAAGAGAAACGTTCTCTCACACCAAAAGACAGCAATAGAAACTACTGAAGCAGGGCAAAAGTAAACANGAGTCTTAGTGTACTGTGCAGCAGGCTCAGCTCAAGCCATCAGTGGAAATGGGAAAGTGAAGCAGGCAGACATCTGAAAACAAATCCAGATTCAGTTCAAAGAAGCCAGGTGCAAGAATCATGAAGACAACTATATCAGTGAACAACAAACTGCCCACACAAATGGTGTTCCATCTCCAATAGTCCTGCATAAAAGCTCCTTGCTGAGGAGCGCAAGATTACCAAGTGAAATCCGTATCTACACAAAGCAACCAACAACTCTGGGAGTAATAGCACTTCTTAGCTGCAATCTTCTTTGGAAAGAAACATGGCTATATTCACAGCAGTGGACTCAACTGTTATGTATGGAATATTTCTTTACACTGTGTGAAGATGTATCATTGTGATTGGTTTAATAAAGAGCTGAATAGCCAATAGCTAGGCAGGAGAGAATAATAGGTGGGACTTCCAGACAGAGAGGGGAACTTGGGATGAATTTAGGGGCAANAGAGAAGTCAGTGCAGTGAGGCATTGAAGAAGTCGGACATATGGTACAGGAGAGGTACCGAGCCAACATGGAAGAATGTAAATTAATAAACACAGGTTAATTTAAGTTATAAGAACTAGTGAGACAAGTCTAAGCTAAGGTAAAGCTTTCATAATTAATAAGTCTCCATGTCATTATTTGAGGTTGATGGCTGAAAAAAAAAGTCTAACTACATATGGCGTCCAACATCAGGCACCAGATGAAGCAATTACTTATATATTGTCCCAGTATTAAATAAAACTCAGGAGTCAGATACTGGGGTAAAAACCTGATAGATCCAAAGAGCAATGGAGGAATGAGCAGATGATCCTGCCTCTCCACACTTCCAGACTGGAAAGAGCCTTCAAAACCTCTCCAATCCCCTCCTTCTTTCTTTCTTGTACCTCTCTGACTACCACAGTCCTCCAACATTATCTATGGCTAATTCTAGACAGCCAATCATGGACCCCACCCTATGGTTCAAGTTTTAACTTTATTGGAAGTCTTAGAATGTCAGTAAACAAATATTCCACAACACTCAACAATTTTCATTTCCTCTCCAATGTATTAACCCATTCCTGTCATCATTTGAAGTCCTGTTTCAGAGCTGGCCAGGAGGCATGCCTTTTTGTGTCCTCCCACATCCTCCCAACATGGTTCTGCCACTGAGGGAGGAAGGGTACTTTCTTTTGTTCCACATGTTCCAAGTTCTTGCCCTAGTCCTGAAATCGGCCATTGCTAATAGTCTATGCGCCCTCAGTGGGAAGAACACAGAGAAAGCTTGGGACCAGGCCCTGTCTGTGTCCAGAACAGCTTTAATCATCATAGCTCTAGGGCCAGTAGTGATATTTTCAGGCAACTGCTCCTCTTCTTCATGAGCATTATCATTAACCTTGGCCTTTCACTCTGCTCTCTGAATTCTAGTCATCTGTTCTCTAAGAGCCTTTGGACAAGATCTAAATGGGTTCAAATTAGATGAAATCCCAGCACTGAGAAGGGGAAGTTGACACACATTCCCATCCATCTCTATCCAAGAAGCTATTCCCTGGGACACCTGCTGGGAAAGGCAAAACCAGTTTCTCCAATGTAGTGTCACTAGTGGGTGTATCAACCACACTCTCCAAGGGCAGGCTGTGTGTCAACACAAAACACACTCCACACTTTTTCTCCTGTGTGTTTTTGTTTTGTTAGTTGTCTAAGTTTTTGTTCTTTGAGAGACAGAGAAAAAGAATATGAAATTGGGTTGGTAGGGAGGTGAGAAGGATCTGGGAGGAGATGGGGAAAGGAAAACANTATGTTATCAATGTATATCGTGTGAAAAAAATTGAAAAANGCTGCCGATGGTATGGAGGAATCTGGAGAGATGGGTCAGCAGGAAAGGGCACTTGGTCACTTCTGTAGAAGACTGAGGTTTGATTCCCAACACCCACAGAGTGGTTCACAACCATGCATAACTCCAGTTTTAGGGTATCCAACACCCTCTTCTGACTTCTGCAGGCACCAGCAACACATGTGATACATACATACAGGCAAACACCCATACAGACAGATTAAGGGAAAAAAAATGGAAATAGTAGTACACACTTTTAATCCCAGCTGTCAGAAGACAGAGGCAGGTGGATCTCTCTGAGCTCAAGGACAGCCAGAGTTACACAAACAGACCCTGTCTCCAAAAAAAAAGGGGGGGGGGGGAGGAGACAGAGAGAGACCGAGAAGGAGAAGGAGGGTTGTTATGTTTTGAGTGGAATTTCATTTAACATTAAAAGCCAACTATGAGAGAACTAACATCAAGCCTTCCTTTATGTCCTCCAACAGTCTTTTAACTTTCTGCATAGAGTACCAGCCTATCTTAAAATTTATTCCTAAATATCCCATGTACATCCTATTTTGCTACTATAAATGGTGTTTTTAAAAATTACATTGTGGGGGCTGGAGAGATGGCTCAGTGGTTAAGAGCACTGGCTGCTCTTCCAGAGGTTCTGAGTTCAATTCCCTGCACCCATATGGTGGCTCACAATCATCTATAGTGGGATCTAATACCCTCTTCTGGCATAATGTCATACATGCAGATAGAGCACTCATATACATTAATAAATAAATCTTAAAGAGAAAAGTTTAAAAAAATTACATTGTGACAATATTTAAGGTGTACACTACCATAAGTGGTAATTTTAAAATACCATTTATTTTAAAATTTTATAATCATTTATAATCATTTTATAACTATTGTTGAAGTAAACTGATCATATTTTAAATGTNTAATCTGTATGTGTACATATGTTTGTACGACATTGTGTACATGAATGTCAGAAGATAGCTTTTTGGGAATTTGTTTGAGGCACAGCCTCTCTGTCTCTGTTGTTGGTCTATGTACTCCAGGGCTTCTATCTGGCTTATGAGCTTCTGGGTGATTCTCCGGTTTCCACTTTCCATGCTATATAGGAGTGCTGGGATTGCAGACACTACTACATCCTACTTGCATTTTAGCCCAATGACCTATCTCCCTAGCCCAAGTGATGATATTTTGATCTTAAGCTAACAAAACTCTTAATTTCTTCTGAGTTTATTCTAGGGAATTCTATCATATGCAAACAAGTTCTAGGAATACACTATCAAAAAGTTACAAAAGATGCATATAGCATGACTGCATACATTAACAGCAAATTGCTATTTAGGAGAGATGCATGCCATGGTGTCTCGATGTACTTAACAGCTGGGGGATATGTGATGGCTGGCAGCACCTTCCTTTTCAATGGGGAATAATAGTGTTATTTGTTAATCCATGGCATTGGAGACTGGATAAAATACAGTCACTGAAAAGGATTCCTGAGCTCACAGATCCCTGGCTGGAAAAGATGGAGAATGTCTTTTGTGGTGCACTTTACCCTCAGCAAACTGTCAGAAACTAACTAGTGGTGAAGCTTAGGAACCAAGTGACCATAAAACCAACTAGGAGAAGGTTCCTGCTAAAGCATGAAGAACCTTCCAGCTACAGGCTCACTGCTACTCTGAAGCCAGACATTCATACTAGCAAAATCCAGAATCCAAAGGAAGTGCTGTTACTACTGTTCTCCCCCCTCCCCAGGAACAAATGAAGCTAAAGGTTTAAAGAAAAAAATCCAAGTGCTGTCCGTGCCATGACTTGGGGATGAGCTACCACCCCCACTCTGTTTATAATTGTGAACACAGATGCTTTACCCTTACGGGGGCCTAAGATGCCAAAATAAGTAACTGGGGCCAGACACTAGAAAACATAGGCAATGGAAAGTGCTTTCCATTGTGATTTGACAAGTATTTCAATGTGGGCATTCAGAATTAATTCAAATAGAAAAATTCATTACACTCAGAATTAATTCAAATAGAAAAATTCATTACATTTTCAGCAATTCAGTTTTAAAATTATCAAACCTGTCAAATATTTCTAAGTAATGTTATTTAGATTTTGAAAACCAAATTTCTTGTGGGAGGACAAGAAAAGAAAAACAGCAGGGCTAAGGCTGTAGTTCAGTGTTACAGTGCTTATCTAGCACAGGAAAAGTCCTAGCCCTCAAAAACAACCCCCAACAGGCCCCAAATCATGGCAAACAGAATGTATAAGCAAAGGCCAGTGGAGATATGCTAGAGAGACTAGGCAGGCACGTGGCCTCACAGGGGCACATTGAGGACTTTCTCAAGGCAGTAAAGGATCACAGGCATCTTTTACTCCAACATCGAATTCACCTACATGGTCTCTAACGATGTTCAATAGTTCATGACTATTGTGCCAGGCACGGTGGTCCAGAACATTAACTCTAACACTCAGGGGGCAGAGCAGGAAGATTGTGAATTTGAGATCTTGGCAAAAAGCCAAAGACTGAAGATAAACACTGCCAAGTTTATCTGAGCACTTGGGAGGCAGAGGAAGGAAGATCACTAGACTGGTCTACAAAGTGAGTTCCAGTCCAGCCAGGACAACATACGGTCTTTGTTTTTGTTTTTTATTGCTGTGAAGAGACTCCATGACCATGGCAACTCTTAGAAGGAAAACATTTAATTGGGGTGGCTACCTTACAGTTCAGAGGTTCAGTCCATTATCACCATGGTGGGGAGCACGGAGGCATGCAGGCAACTGTGGTGCTAGAGCTGAGAGTCCTACATTTTGCAGGCAACAGGTAGTCGACTGACTGTCCCACTGAGGGATGCTTGAGCAAAAAGAGACCTCAAAGCCCACCCAAACAATGACATGCTTCATCTAACAAGGCCATACCTCCTAACAGTACCATTCTCTTTGGGGGCCATTTTCTTAAAATAATAATAATTAAAAAAAAGCCAAAAGAGAAAAATTACAGTGTCTATTTTCCTACCCAGATCCTATCCCAAAGAACCATTCTCCCATTCCACAAAGTGCCCTGTTAATATTTACCAAAAGCATCTGTAAACTCTTAATGTTTTCTGCTGAGGAGTTACTGAAGGAGGGTGTGGTCTCAANCTACTTGGAGATATATCAGGAATGGAATAAGCAGTTAATAAAGCTACTAGCTCTTATCTGGCAGNACCAGGTGTTGACAAAAACTCACCAACTATTCAAGACATTAACTGACACTGAATTCTAGTTAATTTCTAGTACTTCACCTTTAACCTATTGTGCTGACTAGATTTTGGACTGGTGGAAGTGCTTGGGGCACACTGTGTGAAGATGTGTCATTGTGATTGGTTTAATGAAGAGCTGAATGGCAAATAGTTAACCAGGAGAGAGAGGAGGGATTTCTGGGGAAAGACAGGAAGAGGAGGAGGAATCTAGGCCCCTGCAGATTAGGCCGGAGAGATGCCAGGGAGACTCTGAAAAAGTCAGACATATGGTATAGAGCAGAGGTAACTGAGTCACATAGCAGAACATAGATTAGTAGAAACAGGTTAATTTGAGTTATAAGAGCTAGTGGGACCAGCAAAAGCTAATGGCCAAACTTTTATAATTAATACGAAGTCTCTGTGTAGTTATTTGCAGGCTAGCAGTCAAAGAAAGCCAGATGAGAAAGCTTGCAAGAGCAAGAGCACATCCTGAGGCTGAGTGCTCAGGTTCTAGTCTGTATCCTATGGAAAGCCTCCTGTGCTGTTTCTCATTTACAGTACCCACTGCACAGAGTCCCAAAGCTGCTTCTCACTCAGCACAGCAGCTCTTAACTAGGCTCTGTGACACTACTAGCACCTACAAGTTTTCCAGATAAACTTCATGTTGCAGTCAGCCACTTAAATCTATGCTTTCTTTTTGGCACAGCCAGAGCAGGACAATGAAAAGAGGTGCTTGTTCCTTTCAGAAGGTAGCACAGCAATCTATATTCACCCACATACAGAGAACACGAGAGCAAAACCTTGTGGTTTCTGAGCAAAGCATACCCCCTCCCCTATCCTGCATCTGCCAACCTCCATTTAGTCTCAGGTAACAAACACTGCCAAAATTCTGCATTCTTTCCCTGGGCATATTTATTATGTTTCCTGAAACAGAGACCTGTAGGGCATCCAGTAAGTAGGCAACAAGAGTAAAACCTGGCCAAAGCCTGAGGAACAGCATTCAAACACCAAGAAAGGATAATATCCATTTCTGAATCTTGTCTGGGTACTATAAGTCTGGAGAAGGGATATGAGGGCCCAACACAGGAAGTAATGTTATCTACTAGCAGGTTCCTGGCACCATCTAGGACATCTAATCATCATAACCAGGAAGGCAACTGACACCTAGGATGCTCCACAGCACAAAGAACAGTACCCACAGCAAATGGCAGTGATGCTAGAGCTGGAGACCTGTTTGGAGTACACTATACTCCTTTCTGATCACTATCAGGCCGCCTCTCCCCTTAGGCACTCTAGGCTAGCAGTCCTGTCAGAACTACAACCCTTAATACATTAAGCTCCTAAAAAGACCAAACCTATGTTACTTTGTTCTACTCTACTTGTTATAAAAGCTATGCAGGCAGTCCCTAGTGCCCCCAAGAAGGCTGTCTTACCGAGGATGCCAAAAGGCACGTGTGTAGGATTGGGCCTCTACTGACCTCTCTTTGAGACAGTAAGATAAAAATAAAACCAACAAAATTGAATAGGATGAAACAAACTACCAAAAGAAAAAGAGTCAAAGAAAGAGCACATGAAACACAAAGATGCAGAAACACACATAGAAACCATAACACATATGCAAAGATCTGAAAGGAAAAGAAAAAGAAAAAAGAAAAACAATGCTCAGACAAAGCATTCTGAGACAGTTTCCCTTTTCCTGCTGACAAAGGGCGGCTCTGTCACAGGGGTGGTAGTGTGTGTGTGTGTGTGTGTGTGTGTGTGTTGGGGAGGGGGTCTCTTTCTCCTTCCTGTTCCAACTACCATGTCACCATGGAGGCTTCTGCTAAAAGGGATCANGAGGTATGGCCNCTTTTCAGATACAAAGCCTGGCATAAGCAGGCTCCTATCAGAGGAGATGAGGCTATGCCTTCAGAAGAACCCTGACCCTAACCCTGCTGGCGAGTTCTTCTGAAGGTACAGCCCTATCATCTAGGATAGAAGGCTTCATGATGCTGCTGTGTCTTCATGTCTTGAAAGCCTCAAATCAGAGTTCCTGCTTCATTAGTCAAACTATATATTTAGAAGTTCCCAGAATTCTAGATATGAGACTGGTCCACCATTGGCTTCAGTACTCCAAGGTCTTGGGATGATGTTTTACGGAACTGAGAACAGTGACTTGGCTGGGAGAGTCAGAGAAGTCATGTTCAAAATTCCTATCCAAGAGAAAACAAGCTTCAGAGTTTGATGGGAATGTGGCCCAGAAGAGACCTACTAGCAGGAAGCACTAAGGTGTGACAGGCAGCACCACTGGTATATTTATTTCGAATCTTTCACAAAACCCAGATTTCAAAGACATTATCATCTAATGGGAAGCTAAGAAAAATAGATCTTAAGCAAAATACATAAGACTATGCTTCTTTTTCTTGGGTAAGGTCTTCTGTACCTGTAAGCCAGACAGGGCAGACANTTAACTCCAATGAACCTTACCTCCTCCCTGCATCATTTTGTAAATCTTGCTCTCAATGTGGAGCTGAGGATGTTTAGTTTTGACACATTCAAGCTTGATGGCAACTTCTTCTCCTGCGGCAATGTCCGTACCTTGGCAAAGAAATAAAATTACACACATTATTTCGTGTCTGCCACATAACCCAAAGCTTGCTGCAGAAAGGACAAGCACTATTTTCTATCCTTTACATCTTTCTGAGGCAGGAACAGTGCTGGGGGTGGAATCCAGCAGCCTTGTACATGGTTAGGCCAAAACCCTGCCACTGAACCACACCCTAGCTCTTACTGCACTGAATTTCCTGAGATGGACCAAATGACAGATGTTCTTCACTTCCTATTAAGAGATTATACTGCTGGCTGACCAACACAGAAAGCTATCTTTACTCAAAAAATATAGAGGAAAATCTATTTGGTATTCCACCTTCCATTTTTACCCTGTACCCACTGCACCCATAAGTCAGTCACCAGTCACAGGCACCAATCTTTCAACTCACCCGGCACACCAAAGCAGAGTAATAGGATGCTTCTGTGCTGCTTTGAAAAGCCGTTTGGAGTGTGTTTGAGTCTCCCAAGAAGAGCAGAGATGGGTTTTACTCTATTCTCTGTTCTCCAAGCCTCAGGCCAGACAGGATTGACATCTACCCACACATTTCAACAGTTTCTCANCAGCAGTTCTCAAGTGGGCTTAATCCCCTCATGGTTGCAGGAGTCATCTCTATCACAGGCCTGGCAAAGATCCTCAACTAAACCAAGGGATATGCCTCCCGTCCCTCAGCTTTGTTTGTAGATCAGGCTGGCCTTGAACTCAGAGATCTGCCTATCTCTGTCTCTCAAATGCTGGGATTGAAGGCATGTGCCATTCTTAAGGGTAAGAGACCAGAATGGACTCTCTTCCTAAGCTGGCCAGTTCTGCCTCTGCAACATAAACAGGGCAGTAGTTTTTGTTAGTTTGTGACAACACTATGACTAGAGCCTAGGAGTTTGGAGGCAAAAACATAGTTTTATGTGTAAGTGTGTCCCTTTCATGTTTCCTTCAGGCTCCCACCTAAGTGTTCCTCAGTCTACCTGGCCCAAGCTGCTTGGGATTTTCCTGTCTCCACATGGTACATCTAGGAGCTCTGGATGAAAACAACCTACTGTACTACATTGGCCCTCCTGACAGGTTGCTTCTAAGAAGAAAGCACTTCCAGGAGTGTGGTTATTTGAAAAAGGTAACATGGCCTTCCACAGAACCTGATACAACCACACANGACCAGGGTCTATGCTAGGTAGACAAGTTGTGGACTGAGCAGCCTGGCTACTTCTTGGTGACNCAATTTCTCTTGTCAACTGAGATGGGAGGGGTCAGCAAGAGTTTCACAGGGAGCTAAGGAAACAAATGGTTAATGAGTCACTCAGATTGAAGGTGGAGCAAGGCCCTTAAGCATAGGGACACTCTAATGCTAACAACTGTGTCTAGTGCCCACCCAAGAACCATAGTCATTTCGATCTGTCAGATGGCTGTTCCCAGAACATGTGGGCCCAAAGCTAATCCCCAATGCTGCAGATTTGTAAGAATAACTGGACCCAATAGTTGNCAGTAACCATTCTAGGTTTAAGAACTTCACTTACTATTCCACAAAAACTCTTTGGAACACTAGTAATAAGCAATGTATCTTACTCGTCTTGNCTACAGGCAGGGCAGTCTATCCATTTACACAAAGTGACTTCATCTAGAATGTACTTGAAGATGAAAAATGACCTCTGAGTTCTTTTAAGGACCTGGACTCTGAGCTGAACTTGCCAGCCAAGAGGAATGGTGACTCACTTCACCAGTTACGTCAGTGACTCCCTACACCCCAAAGCAGTAGTCTCTGGGGACAGCTGGCAGGTCCACAGGGACAGGACAGCCTGGGGCCAACAGCCTACTGGATCAGGACCTTCAAGAAAGGTGGAATATACCTCTAGCTTTATTCTTCTGTGGCTACTATAGTTCATGCCTTGACAATCACCCCTGAAATACTCTCTCTCAGCTTTGGGAACAAACAACCACCGACAACTGTGCATTACACTTTTTCATGGAGCCAATGCCATGTACTGTGTCAAGAAAAGAGCCTGTAGAACCTATTAAGAGGGTTGGACTGAGTCTGATAATTAGCAGGAGAGGAGCAGCTGGACATGGGACACACAAACAGACAAGGACAGCACAAGGCCTCCTCCACGGACTTCCTCACCTTCTGGGTAGAAGGANTGACTAAGCAGCTCCAACTTCTGTCTATCTATGGGTGGCAATGCAGACTCACTGGTTTGCAGTCCTGTAGTTCTGTTCCACCATCCCAGCAGTCTAGTCCAGACCTTACATTGCTACTGGGCCAAACACAGAAGGACGACCTAGGAACTCTGGTAGCGATTTAGTACTACTGCAAAGATTGAAATTTATACTATCTGGTTCTCTACCATACGTAAGTCTAATAAATGCTACCTAAAAGGATACTAGTACCTAAAAGATGCCACTGTAATCAGGGGTTCAGACACAGAAGAGGCAAAAACATTTATTCAGAGGCCAGCAAGACAGCACATTAGTTTTAAGGGTGCTTGCTGCCAAGCTTGTCAAAGTGATTTTAAATCCCAGAATCCACATGGTGAAGAGGACAAAACCTCCACAAATTGTCCACTTGACTTCTACATGTATGCTTATACTCCACACTCACATACAATCTAATAAAAAATTAAAAAAAACCAAAACCACCCCCCAAAACATTTATTGTTTGTGTTATCTCAACAACAGCAATATCTACACGCAGTTAAACAATCCTGGATGGCTGAAGATAGGACTCCCTTGCTAGGCCGAGGCTGGACTGTGTTTAGATATACAGTAATGCTAGTTGATGGCTCACAGCCACCTGTAACTCCACTTCCAGGGGACATGACACAAAAATAATTGAAAGAAAGAAAGGAAGGAAAACAGAAAGAAAGAAAGAAAAAAAAAAAAGTTATGTCTCTCAAGTTGAACAGTCTATAAAGGTTGATGGATTACATGAACCTAACCCAGAACATCACTCTGTCTAGGGACAGGAAAGGAACACTGAATGACAAGCCCAGATGCTGGTCACTCCAGCAGTTAAGAGCACTGGCTGCTTTTCCAGAGAACTTGGATTTATTTCCCAGTATCCATATGGCAGCTAACAACTGTACTGTAACTCTAGTTGCAGGGGATTGGACATCCTCTTCAGGCCTCCTCAGGAACTGTATGCATGTGGTACAGACATGTAAGCAGGCAAAACATGTAGTATAAAAATACATCTTAAACAAACAACAACAACAACAACAACAACAAACAACAAAAAACCCAGCTGGGTGGTAGTGGTGGTGCACGCCTTTAATCCCAGCACTCAGGAGGCAGAGACAGGCATCTATATGAATTTAAGGCCAGCACAGTCTACAGTTCGAGTTCCAGGACAGCCAGAGAAACCCTGTGAAACCCTGTCTCAACAAAGAGAAAAACAAAACAACCCAAAACCTAAAAATAAAAAACCAAAAAACAATTTTGTTAACAAGGAAGTGGGGAGCCACCTCCTAACAGCAAGGCAAAGGTCATCTCACAGGGCAATGATGACAGAGTGGCACAGAATATCATTGCTATTTATCAGAACACCACCATTCCAAGGCAGAAGCAAAGCCATGACCCAAAGGCACTGCAGGATGGGGACTATGAAAGCTACAATGATGCTACCATAATTTTTAGGGACTAAGCCTAGATCATAGAAGCCCCAAGTATCTAGGTTCAGACACCCATTTCCAACATACCAGTTAAAAAGACAAATAATAAAACACAGAAAAAGGGATTTATTTAATGTAATCACATTGGGAAGAACAAAAAAGGATCCAGTGACCACCCCCCAGGCTATCACTCAAGTANTGACTTGAGGTTCAAAGGTGTCCTAGTTTTTGATTGTATGACATATACAAACATGTTGGGCTGCTACACTAGTATGCATGCTAAGCCCAGGTTGGACCCTCCTAGAACTTCAAACATAGGGCAAAAGTAGGTATAATTAAGCAGACCTGGTCAAGGTATGGTCCCACCATTACTGTCTCAGTTCCAGATCTGTCCTGGAAGGTTGTGTGTGTGTGTGTGTGTGTGTGTGTGTATGCATGCTGTCAGAACTGTGTGAAATCTGATTATCAAGTTCTTTTTTGGGTGGCACAAGGACTTCAGCCTTGACTTTCCTCCAACATGGATAAATTTAATTCTTTGATGTCTGGCTCAGTAGATAACATACCACCCAAGCATGAGGACCCGAGTTGGGATCCCCAGTACCTATGTAAATGAAAGGTAGGTGTGGTATCCCATTTGTTATCCTCATTCAGGAAGCACAGACTGGATTTCTGGAGCAAGCTGGTTAACTAGGTTAGCCAAACTGTAGAGTTCTGGTTTCAAGTAAGAGAGCTTGCCTCAATATATCAAGTGGAAAGGGACTGAAGAAGATATTGATGTCATCTTCCGGCATTCACATGTATGTGTATCCCTATGTATACATGCACACCCCCCCCATAATCACACACGCATGCAAGCACACCAGATACATATACAATTTCTTTTAAAGTCATCTTTCCTGTTGAAGGTCACAGTGAGATTGGAAGTACCATTCTCATGGCCCACCACTGTTCAGAAGCCCTTTAAAAAGGTTGTAAGGTGAAAGGACGAAAATGTTACCAAGTTTTAGCTCCCAAGGGATGCTTAAGCACATCATAAAATCTGACCACCATCAAAAGGTGGGCAGCTTAGGCACAGAGAAACTTGAATGATGGACGAGAAACAAATTTATATAGTGGACAAGAAACCTCCATTCTACCAATTACGTCCTCAGACTTTACCCCTTGCTTCCAGAGGAGAAATAAGGATGAAAAGCAGGGGCCAAACCAGCAGCTTATGCTTACCCTGCCTCTCCCACACCTGGCATTTTGTAGGCTGGGCCTATACTGTCCAACTGAACAGACCTTGGCTTAGCCTAGCCCACTCTACAAGCTCTTCCCTAAGATACCCTGGCCCCTTTCGGGCTGAGAACAAAGTCAACGTCAGAGTATGGGCTCTGTTTAAAAATGTTATCAAATAGGGGCTGAAGAGATGGCTCAGCAGTTAAGAGCACTGGCTGCATAGAACAGTCTGTAACTCCAGCCCTAGGGGACCCAATGCCCTCTTCTGGCCTCCGAGGGCACTGCATACACACAGTAACAGTATGAAGACAAAACACTCATTCACAGAAAATTAAAAAAGAAATTAAAGTTATCAAGAGGCACAGTTCCAGCAAAAGCCAAAGGGCTTTTACTGTTTTCCAACGCCTCAAAAACATCAGCTCCAGAGCAACATATTCCAGGAGAAGACAAAGCAGAAAGGCTGCTTAAATCAGTAAATACCTCCTGCCTAGGGGTCATCTACAGGTATGTGGGCAGTGGCACATTCCATATCTGGCTGGCTTAGACAGTGGAAGACTGAGATTGGACTTTCTAAAACCTGGACAATCAAACAGACTCATGATGCTGCTTCCCTCTGAAGAGGTGGTGTTAGAGAAGACATGAACTACTGCCACTACAGATTTTCCTCCTGCCTGTTGGCACAGTAGGCCACCAGGGAAAGCATAAGAACAGGTCTAATGACTTATGACCACAAACAGTTTTACATATTTTAAAGCACAGAAGTCTCAGGAAGAAATCCAAAGCCCCAAGTGCCAGGCTTAAAAGAGCGAGAACCCCACTGGAGGAATAAAGTGCTTTATGAGGATAACCAAAGTGGGACAGTCAGGAATGTTTTCAATTACACTTGTACTAGAATGCATGTCACACAGACTTCAAGGTGAGGATCCAACTCCACTCATGCTCAACTGGCTCCTCAGACTAATGGCAGAAAACGATAGTATGTTTGGAGTCAATTCATCCCATGGTCTTTAGGTTATCTTTCTTGAAACTTCCCTTTAGACCTGCCTTTCTAGCCTATCTTACTCCAAATCACTCATTTCATGTTTCAGTTCCCCAAGGGTGTAGCTTGAAAGGACAGTAATGAGGGCTGAGAGCCAAGGCTGACAGAAAAAGCCTGGCAGTATTTAATCCCACACAGGAGGCACACTCTGGGCCCAACATGGCAGCACATAGCACTTGGAAGGCAGAAACAGGCAGATCTCTTAGTTTAAGGCTAGCCAGGGCTACATGGTGAGATCTNGTCTTAAAACAAAAAGCAACACTAAAACCTCCACACCATGATAGATAGGTAAGCCAGGGACTCTAACCCTAGGATCCCAGTGATCCATCTTAGAACACACCAGAGGAGTCATCAAAATAGAACTCCCTGGAAAAGGTTAGCTCACATGATCAAATGCTGTGTGCCCGGCTCTGTTTAAGCTAGTCAGCTGTCAAAGGGCCATCACCCACATGCCTGTTGAAGACCCTGGGCAGGATGTGTACGCACTGGGTCAAGACAGTCTCTCAGCCCTCTTTCCTTTCCCTGATGTCCCACTGCTCTGGATGGAGGCTGTGGGAAACAGGTGGGGCTGAAGGGATATGACTGAGTAAGGTGCGTTCCCAGACAGAGCCTGCACTCTCTCAGAGAAGAGTTTCCATCTCTGAATGGCATGTGACACTACATCACAATTTGGTTGTTACAATCAATTTTCAGAAAGTACAAAACTGCTTGGCAAAATCTCAGGGAACAAAAAGTTTCAAAATACCTATTTTCTGATGCCCATGAAAGGGTGGCTAATGGANTGGCTTTTCAGTATAGCTCCTATATCCTGAGGTTAAACTTCTGCCAAAATCTATTTTCTATAAATAAGTCAAACATCTCCCATTTACCCAGCACTTTTACTCCCAAACACTGCCGAGAAGGCATCTGGCTGACTACTTGGTTATAAATATTTAAGTAAGCAAACCCCAAGTATCTCTAAGGCATATTATACTAATCAGGCTACTATGGCAAGAAGTACTGGTTCAAAGCACCAATGTGGCATATATAGCAGGGTTATCCTGTATGCTAACCAGGCACCATAAACACCTATGAACTACCCATATAGGCCAGTTGTTCACCCCACACCGACAGCAATCAAGGTTCTAGGAGTGAGAGTAGGAAGTTCTTGAATTTGAGTAGCCTGAAAGGCAAGGCCCAAAGCACTGCTTCTTCCTGACTCTTCATTACAGGTACAACAGCCAAACAAATACAGAGAAGATGGGCTACTCAACAGAGCATGTTTGCCTCTAACAGGCAACAATCTTCAGGATGCTCATCACCAGAAGGCTGGAAGATCTCAAGTTCAAGCGTTTTGGAATGGATTACAATTCCACGAAGAAATGCAGGGAGAAAATGTTCATTTTAAAATTCCCAACAAGTGGGTTTAAGCAAACCTGTAATTACATGTATATATGTTAGTCTAACATAACCCAGAATAGTCTAATCCTAAATTTAGGATTCTCAAGCCTACTTTGAGAATTCTGAGAGTCAACTCATGAGAACTTTCACACCACTTCTCTCCCCTCTAGTCTGCCAACCAACCTCTTCACACTGACTGTGCCTACATTAATCAAAAATTCATTCCTGTTGATTTCCAGGTGTCCAGTAGTCAACTTAAGATGTTCAACATATGTTTTAAGACCCCAACCAACCCAAGGCCAAAGGCCCAGGAAGTGATCTAGCTCAAAAGGACCATTTTCTGTCCTGTTTGGAGTAAGGTGACAGCCATGAGAGTATGGATGATCCCTTCAGCAGGTCAGCTAACTGGAGACACACTATTGTGGAAAAGGGCAGGCCCAGACAGCCACAAGAACTCTTAGAAATCAGCCCGTCATCTCCTCATTTCTGGCTGGGACACTCCCCACCTCGACACTACATTCAGATTGTTTTGA
>LZPO01066263.1:494904-506154 GCA_001675575.1 Neotoma lepida
GACTTATGGTGATCTTCCTGTCTGTGCTTCCCAAGTGCTGGATTTACAGTTGTGCCCCACCACATCTAGTTGATTCCATAGCTTTCTAAATTCCAGTGCTCAAAGGATATAATTTACAACAAGGTTTAATGATTAAGCGAAAATTAAAATTCAATTTAGGAAAATCTGAGCTGGTTTATTATTTTTTTCCTATAGTAATTTTGTAGATAAAACTAATGTGATTTTCTGAGGTGCATTGTTTAGACCTAGAGATGATAAAGGAGAGCTCATACAGTGAAACTCAAGGCCATACATTCTGGCCCTGAATATATGTGGTCCATTAATTTTTTTCCCACTTTTACTTGAGCTGTCTCTTGGGAAAGCAGCTATTGTTTCTGTAGGCAATCTTGGCTTTATAAGTTGTGTTCAGGTTTCTGATTCCTGGCCAGATTCTGAGATAAGGGGCTTCTTCTCCTTCCCATTGTTAGGACACAGGTCTATTTCTTTAAGACATTGTTCACTCTAAGAGGGCAGTTCCAACAGCCTGAAGAAATCAAGCTGTGCCCTGCTAACAGAGACCCTGCAAGCTTCGAGAGGTGAAGAATGAAACTTGAGTCAGCACCATGTTAGCATGTCCGGGGTCAAAACCTTCCAGAGTCTGACCTCAAATTTAAACACAGTAAAACTTTGGGGGAACGTCTCCATGTGACAGTTACCACAACAAAGCTTCAGGGGTGGCTGTGTTGAAACTCCCTTGCAAAGTACATCTGTGTTGTGGAAATTCGGTTCGCTAATAGCTTTGGGGTCCAAGCCTTGGGGCATGGCTTCTTGTCTTCGTACATAATCCCTTAAGAAGACAGAGAAAGGAGGTCGCGCTCTCTCTTGGGGTGAGGAGACAGGATCAGGCAGCAGAAAACAGCTTGCAGTTGGTCCCCATCTGCTTTGAGGAGAATGGTAGCTGGATCAGCAGTGGATCCGCAGCACATCTACCTTGCTTTGTATGAATGAGTCTGTTTCCCCATCGCACCCCTTAATAAATGTATATATACCTCTGTGGGCTCTCGACATACATCTTTGTAACAAAGCACCTGTGACAACAGGAATGAGTTCTCTTGACCAACAGAGTTCAAGGTATGGACCTAAGGAGGAAGAATTTGTAATAATCAGAAGGATAGATTCGATTGATGGAGGGTATGAAATACATGAGACCTCTTTCATAAGGATGGGTTCTATTCACTGAGAGACAAAGCTCAGGATGAGGGCCTAAACAATGCTCAGGATTTGGGGGGAGTCAGGTGAAGGCTGGCTCATAGAATAGCAAAGAGATCACCAGGCCATTAGATACCATCCACTCTAGTCCTCTGGATGAAAAGGCATCATTTCCTNTCCTTGAAGAAAATAGGCCTGCATGTCTAATAATTCTGGTTCCTCCAATGCTTTCTCCAAGCTGTGCCTCCTACTTGCTCTCTTGTAGATATGTTCATGTTGTAGTGCAGGTGTCCTCAGAGGCCAGAAGAGGAAGCAGAGTTACAGGGAGCTGTGAGCTGCCCAGTGCAAGTGATTTTAATGGCTGAGGCACCTCTCCGTTCCCACCCCGTAGCTTTTTTTCTGGTACAGAGTTTAGCTGGTCTGTGCTGTGGTTAATAGCTCTTAATTTATGGTACCTGGCTCCTCTGTCCTCTTTGTCATGGGTATCATCGAACACCAAATCACGTGGTGTAAAACTTCCAGCCAACCCCCAAAACTTACAAAAGTCTTCCCTATCTCTCTTTCTCTCTCTCTCTTTCTCTCAAACATTTTTAACCTTTATTTTTTATTTTATGTGTATATGTGTATGGTCTTTTGCCTGTATGTATGTCTGTTCACCAGTGAATGCAGTGGCCTTGGAGGTCAGAAAAGGGGATATCCTGAGACTGGAATTACAGTTATGAACTGCTATGTGGATACTGGGAACTGAACTCAGGTCCTCTGGAGGAGCAGCCAGTGTTCTTGGTCAATGAACCAAGCCCCTTATTCTCACTATTAGTGAACCTCCTCTCCAGATCTTAAAGGAACGTCTCTTCTTTCCCTTAGGCCTCTGTTATTGTTTTTAGTATATTATTGTTTCTTCTTATGCTCTCACTTTAAGGCTCTATCATGGGTTCTTAATAAACCTCATCCATGAAGGGTAATTATGTGTCATCTTCTTTCATAAAGCATCAGCCATGATCTTTCTCTTGTTATATTTAATACCCATGTCCCCTAAACTTCCCTTTTCTGTTTAAAAAATAATTTATTTATTTTTATTTTCGGTACATTGGTGTTTTGCCTGCATGTATATCTGTGTGAGGGTGCCAGGTCCCCTGGAATCAGAGTTATGCAGAGTTGTGAGCTGCCATGTGGATGCGGGGAATTGAACCTGGGTCCTCTGGAAGAGCAGCCAAATGCTCTTAACCACTGAGCCATCTCTCCAGCCCCTCCTTTTTCTATCTTGTCTCAAGATTTCCTTACTTAAGACAGCATCTGCCAAGAAGTCATGGGCAATGAGTGATGGGAAAAGCTCAGGGAATGTGAACTTGGAAACACTGGTCAATTCTAGTGAAAAGACAGCACAAAGCACTAAGGACTGGAACGTAGCTCAGTGATGAGTACCTGTCTAGTTTGTCTAAACCTTGGGTTCACTGTCTCAGCACTGAGGAAAAATGTGATTCTTTGAAGCACGTGTGGTGTTTCAGACATGTAATCTCAGGAAAGCAGATTAGAAAGCTCCATCTCCCCTTGGGGCAGAAGTGAAACTCTGTTGAAGCACTATTGATGATAATAAGTCTTTACTGTAAGCACACCTTTCAATGTTAATTAAAAGAATAAGCTAAGATATTGGGGGCTTGGTAGTTTGACTTCATAATTGACAGCTTTTAGACCCAGAATGTTTTGAGAAAACNATGGTCAGACAAACAGGCAGCTAGAATAGAATGCCTTCGCTTTAAATGCTCCCGGGCCTGCTTGACAAAGTTATACGACCATAGAGTTACCTCAGGAGCCTGTTACTCTCTTCTCTGCCTGTCCTCAGCTATCATCAGCTTTTTCTGCTGGCCACTGCAGCCCCGTGTAGTTTCCATAAGGCCCAGGCCTCACCCTACTTCCTCTGTGTTCCATATTCACTCATGCCCACTCCCCTGACCACCACCAGGGGTCTCTCATTGTCCCTTCCATTCCCAGATCCAGACTCNCTGCACCTCCAACACATGGAAGAGGCTTCCCTTGCTGGGTGGCCAGCCAGGTCCAGTGATCAGGACCCAACTTTCTCTTTACTTCTGCACTCCATAGTTTCTACCCCAGCATCTTTTTGGAGCTCCTCATTGCTCTCTCTCACTACTACNGCACACCCTCACCACATACACACACACCCGACACTGTCCTCTTTTTTGTGTGGCCAGCTCAGCCCGCATTATCAGTAGTGAAGATCTAGTTTAGCAGAATACCGCTCAAAAGCCTTTTATTGCAACACCAGGAAGGTATCTTGCAGTTCCCCACAAGATCAGTAGGNCCACCTATTTAAACAGATAGACAGTACGTCATCACTATATACCTTTCTGTAAATGAAAAACGGCTTACACCAGGCTCTCTAGTCGGGGAAAGGCCACACTCCTTATCTGAGTGGAAAATGCTGCAGGGTTATCTAAAGTTCAAGGAAACTTGGGATGCCAAAAAGTCTTGCACAAGCTGTTTGAAACAATCTTTATCAACTGGAGTGGGGCATGGTGACCAGGTTGTTGTGGAACATTTTAAGGCTCACAATAAATGAAAAATTTGCGGAAGGACTGACTGAGTTGTCTTGGAGGCTGTTCCCTATTGTGTGATGCATGATAGCAGGTGGAAATGGGCAGGAGCAGGTGGAGGCCTGTGCTTCCCATGGCCTGGACTGAGAGGAAGTGTCCATATATGACCCAGGAGCACAGAGGCTAAAGAATGCTCTGTTCTCCGGGTTAGTCTCAGAGCTTATGAGCTTCCATCAGAGGTAGAGGGCCCTCCCAATGCAAGAGTCTGGTCCAAGGTGGGCTCAAACTGCTGCAAAAACCTCGGTGAAGGGACGGAGAGAATCTCCAATTTATGAAAACACACACACACACACACACACACACAGAGAGAGAGAGAGAGAGAGAGAGAGAGAGAGAGAGAGAGAGAGAGAGACAGGCAGACAGAGAGACAGACTGACAGATCAACAGAGACACAGAAAAAGAGACAGAGGAGGTCCCATAAGCTTACTATAGATTCAGGTAACAGACANGGACAGATGGGACAAGGGAAGTCCACCACCTGGTCCCTCCCAGCCACATTTTCCCTTCTGAAACAATAACTCTTCCTGGGGCCCTTAGAGACAATGCTACCTGGAGACAAGCATAGATGGGTGTTCTTCCTTCACGGGACATCTTTATCTGTATTTGCCCAAATGGACCCAGATGATGGCCAGTTCACTCTTTCTTAACACTTACTCAGACTCTGCTTCATCCTTCTCTTTCCAGCTCTTTTTGGGAACTGTGTCGGTAGAGGTGGGAAAGGTTTACTCCCCTTTCTATTAACTTGTAAACTCTTAGAGCACAGACTCAGGCCAGCCCCTCCACAGACCATATCCGATTGTGGCCATATTCGATTGTGCTGTACTCGCTTCTGCCCTGTTTGGCCACCAGAGGGCAGTCAGCCCTTCTTAGAGATGCAACTGGCCTTGGACTCTGCCTCTGGGCTAGCATCCTCTACCCCGCCCGGCCCAGACTCCAGTGCTGGCCCTGCTCAGGACTTTCTCTGCCTTCAGGGCTAAGTTTCTAGATGGTTTCTAGAAAGTGGTATTCTGGCATTGAGACAAGATGATCCCAGTGTCTNTAGGGTGATTGGGACCATTCAGTGACCATGTTGGGAAACCATCCAGGAGCTTGTCCAAGGACAGCAAAGGCCTCAGAGGCAGGGCTGACCCTGGATAAGGTTAGGTGGGGGTGTATCTGGAGGATTCCAGCTGAGAGAGAGAGAGAGAGAGAGAGAGAGAGAGAGAGAGGTGCTGCAGGTATGCTGGAGCCTGGGCATCTGTGGAAGGAGGGTCCACAGAGAGTGGTGGACCATGCTGCCCTGTGAGCAGCTCTTTTCCAGTATCTTAGAGCTGGACTCAGCCTCAGCCTCAGGCTGAGATGGTAGCAGCAGGGTACTGAGCAGGGGCTGGAGACTTGGGCAGGTGGGATGGACAGGAGAGGGCCATGAGGAAAACCACAGGTGCTCAGGAAAGATATTGTGGCTCAGGTCAGACATGAATAAAACAAAACAAAACAAAANAAAACAAGAGCTTAGACAAAGCTCCCTAGGGGAAGAAGAAGACTTTCCAACTTAGATATCAGGGGCAGCTGAAACAGAGAAGTCCAGGGGAAAAGGGACATCTAGTCTGGACCTGGAATGGGCACTGAAAGAAACTGCCAGGAAGGTGTTGATGTTTGTGAGCTGTCCCAGGATACACATGACATACTGGGGAGTGGGATGAAGGAGACAACTCCATCCCCAAGTGCCCATCTTTTTCTGTTGTCTTGGGGATTACCTAAGTGGGACCATGTCATAGGGCTACCTACCCAGTCTCAGTGACCAAGAGCATAATCTGTGTGTCCCTGGGTTCCATGGCCAGTGGTGGCAGATGCAGAAACACAGACAGCTTTCAGGCCTCACTACTGCTCTTGACACCATTTTCCCCAGCCTCCCAGCCCTACAAGTGGTAGATTGCCTTTGGCAGCAGATATGGAGCCAGGGAATGGAAAGGCANCTGAGNGCTTACCCAGACTTAGCCTAGTTGCTCATGAGGCCCCCACCCCAGGTGTGAAAGGCTGAGATAGACTTTGAGCTTTTGTGGTTAAGAGTCTGAGGTCTGTGGTCTCTGCATAGAGCGAAGGGACGGAGCAAAGAGGTGGGGGAAGAGGTGTGTAGAGGGTTCTGGAGGCAAAGGTCATTTCAGGGTATGCTAACTATGGCCCCAACGTTCTCACTGTCCCCACTGCTGGGTGAGAATGTGGGTTTCCTAATGTCCTGTACTCTGGTATAGCTCTGTATTCCCATGGGGGCCCTCTCTCTGGATATAATGTGTACCTCATGCCAGAGGCAGAGCTGAGGGTGGCCAGTCCTGGCAGGAGTGAGAAAGGGAGTGAGAGAAAACAGNATTGAGCTTTCTCAATGGGTCTTAGAGGATTGCAGTAGGACCTTGGAGGGGCCTTGCCAGGGCCACCCCTTGGTTCCCCCAACTCTTGGATCAGATTAACAGGATTACCTGGGGGTCCCTTTTGTCCCCATCTCTCCCACATCGGGCAGGAAGTTGCTATCATGTTTTCTGCTTGCTCTCTCCCTGAGAGCCACCTGGCACAGAGTGGGTGTAGATGTTAGGCTGACTCCACATGGACCCCACTTGTGGAGCAGATTGGAGCAGAGTGGCCAGTGGGAAGAGGTGGGGCCTTCCTGCAGGTCTGGTGAATACACTGGGGACAGAGGGTGAGATGTCTCTGTCCTGGGTTTCTGGAATCTTTCTGTGGACTAATGGTGGAAGGTTGGGTCTCCCTCTGCTCCCACAGATGACTCAAGTGGCAGGGCAAGGTGCCCTAGACTTGTAGCACCCCGGCCCTTAAATTCTGTCTAGTTTAGGGCTTGAAGGGACTGGACTTCTCTCCATGTTTCAGGCTCAGAGGCAAAGACCAGGGCCCTGGAAATGGGGACTGATAACCACCTGGCTCTTGGTGGGTCCTTGGCCTGATCACTTGCTGTGAGCCTGTGATCTGTGATACACTGATAGGTCCTTCTTTGGCTCAGGGCATATGAGACCTCCATGCTGAGCCTGGGGGACCTTTGTAGGGGGGCGGTCAGCACTTTCCAGAGCAGCTACTCCCTCACTAATGATTATGAGAGCTAAGATGTAGCCCTCCAACCCCATTTTTTTCCTTGTATTTTTATCAGTGGTCTATGGAGGACTTTGTACTCTAACTTGGGAGCTATCACAGGCCCATAGAGGAGCAAGATGGACTCAGTTTCTGGAGTCCCTCACAGATGCTTTTTCCTCATCTCTCTTAAGAGGGATGAAGCTGGTCACCTTGAGATGGTAGATCCATCGTATACCTGGGGCATAAGCAAGGACTCTGCTAGGGGATGTGGCACCTGTGGCAAGTCAAGTCCCAGGCCTTGTTAGGCCACATGAGGTGTGGTCAGACTGGCAGGAGGTGGCTAGACCAAATCCTCCATGGGAGGTAGGTCTGCAAAGTTTCACAGACCTGAGAAGGAACAAAGCAAGAGACCGAGGTCCCCTCGCACACTCCATTACATTGGCCTTTCCCTGTGGATCTAGGGACTACAGTGGCCTTGTCTCAGCCTGGATCTTGTCTTTTATNATTGTGTGTTGCTATTTCTTCCTGCTGTGGACTTAGGGCTGGCTGGCTTACTTCTCTCCTAGCAAGTTTGGTGAAAGGAGAAAGGAGAAGATAAAGGATGTCCACTTCCCACTAAGGCAAAAATCACCTCTGTGAGCTTGAGTCCCCCATCCCCTAAAGGAAGCCCTGCCTTCAGGTCATTCCTGGAGTGAAATCAAGGTGGCCTTCGGGTCTGGAGGGTTTAGGTAGGGTGACTGAAGCAGAAGAAGCTCAAGCAGAGCAGAAAGTCCCACACACATGATGGTGGTGTAGCTGCTAGGACTGGAGAGTGGAGCAAGGGTCTCATGGTACTTAGTGTCCTGTGCAGGGTGGAGGGTATCTCAGAGAGCCCAAGCTCCTGGTATAGGCCGGAGGGGAGGCTGAGAGAGAGAGAGAGAGAGAGAGAGAGAGAGAGAGAGAGAGAACGTGTCCCCAAGAGGCAGGATGAGGTGAGGCACACCTTCGAGCCCAGAAGCTCAGCCTCAGAGGGATAGATCTTGGACTTCTATGCTGGATCCTAAACCCTGGGACTTGATCTTAGAGAGAAATTGAGGTTTTAGGTCTGGGTAGGTTCCTCATGAGGTTCCTTCCATAGGGTCATAATTAGCCTGGCACCCTAGCCTCTGGGAGCTGTTCCCCAAATGTCACAGCAGCCTACTCTCCATATTGGGGTAGTGATCTGATGGGCTAGCTGCATCTAATGTGGCTACTGTGGACCTGTAGCTTGTGATACATTGACAGGTCCTTCCTGGACTTAAGCCGCCTGGGACCCAGGGCATGGGATCTGGGGGACTACTGTAGTATGAGCCAGCCTCTTAAAAAATATATATATATATATACACATATATAAATACATGCACATATAGTTTTATATATATACATAGCATATATATATATAACTTTAAAAATTAGACCTATTCATTTTATTTTGTGTGTGAATGTTTTGCCTGCATGTGTGTCTGTATACCACGTGCATGCCTGGTACCTGCGGAGGTCAGGAGAGGGCATCAGATACCTCAGAACTGGAGTTATGAGTAACTTTGAACCATCACATGGATGCTGGGAGATGAACAGAGGTCCTCTGCAAGAGCAAAAATACTCTTAATCACTGAACCATCTCTCCAGCCCCTGTGAGCAGCCTCTTATCAGAGTAGCTATCCCCCACTAATGACCTGTGAGAGCCAAGATGTGGCTCTTCCACCTGGTGTTTTCCTCAGTTGTCTATGGAGGGCTTTGAATCTTAACTCAGGAAGTCCTCATGCTACCTGGAGGGCCACAAATATAGAGAGGGTGCAGGCTACAGCTCCTAGGAGCTGCAAGGGGTTGGTATTGGGGTAGGGGTGGGTCATGGATCTGAGGCACACAGGCTTAGCATAGGGACATTTGCTGCATGCCCTGCTTATCAGGAGTCACAGGATGTTGTGAACTGCTCCAAATGGGTGCTGAGGATTGAGAGTACTCAGGCCCACTTCGGGAACAGTACATTCTCTTAACTGCTGAGCCATTTATTCCGACCCAGCAAGTTCGGCTTTGTCAATAGAGTGGCAGCCTGTGGCCCTTGTGTGGAGGTACCTCTGTGGCTCTTCTGAGGAGTGAATGCTTTAAATAACATGATGATGCTCAGGGCTTGAGCCTGAGAGTACAAGTCAGGGAGGAACCTGAGGAAACACAGTNCCTTGGATTCAGGAGTGTCATATGGCTTGTGGGACACCCGCCCATAGTCTGTGGATCCAAGGAGTCCCTGTATGCTGCCCATAAGACCCATGGGGGTGCAAGAGTCCGCAAAAAGAACAGCTGCCTTCAGGCAAGTTGTCCAACCACTGTTTTCTGTTCTTGGACACTAAGAATGTGTGAAAGGGCCAAGAAGAACAGAGAGCTGGGGACTGGATAAAGGTCTCTTGCTATGAAGAGTGGGATGTGGGGCTAAAAGGGTTGCCATAGTGAACATGCCACTCTCTCCATGCTGCCCTAGATGCTGCAGGGCTCTGGACCCTTGTTTCTGAGCACTGAGGACCTGGGGCTCTCTCCCCCACCTACCAGCCAATGGGCTGGGAGCAGAAGGGTATCTAGCAAGATGTACTTGCTGATCTCAGGGCTGCCAGGGCTGGGTTCATCCCCGCTTCTCTCTCAGCTTCCTCTCACCTCTCCTTTCCTCCCTCCTAGTGTCCCTCTCATGCCCAGGTCACAATTCAAGTGTCCATCCTGTACTCTGGGGCTTGCCCTTGTAGATGAGACCGAGGAGGTGGAGGTAGAAGTAAAGGGCTGTGTGAGGTTCCCCAGATTGGCCATGACTCCCTAGCAGGAAGAGCAGAGAAGGGTCAGCAGCAGTGTGTATGGTTATTGGGCCCGCTGGAGTCTTATTGGAGGGGCCAAGCACCATCAGGGACCTGACACACAGGGGGGCCCACTTGGTACAGAGCCCCTTGACTCTCAGGTCCATATGAGGGTTCCTTGCCAAAGTGGGAGTGTTTTGTGAACCCACTTGGGACCTGGTTTAGGGGTGTGAACTGTCCAGCAGAGAAGTCTAGGACACTTGCTGGTGCTGAGGAGCAGAGGCGGTGGTGTTAAACAGTGGGAGCCCTGCGAACTTGGTGGGCCTCTGCAAGCTCAGCAGGTTCTTCCTGCATCAACCACAGTAAACCAAAGCCATAGCCACAGCCACGGCTCAGGCAGACAGGCGCCCACAGGCAGGTTGTCATTTAGGTAGCTCTGCATCCTGGGGAGAGGCAGTGGTGGAGGGGCACCTGCTAAGTCTTACTGGAAGCAATGAGTGGTAGATGGACTTTGTTACAGCCCTAACCCCTTGGCCAGTTGATGGGGCCATGTGGAGCTGAGAACCAGGTGGCAACATAATCAGTTGCTAGGAAAAGAAATATGGGAACTGAGAATATGGGCATACTNAGAAATCCTCGNACTCACTAGGCTAAAGTAGGAGGATCTCCTTGAGCTCAGGGTAAGCCTAGGCAACACTGTGACTTCTAGACCAGTTTAGGCTACAGAGTGAGACTGTCTCCAAAACAAACCCCAAGCTGCTGGAGAAATGGCTCAGCTGTTAAGAGCACTGGCTGCTCTTCCAGAGGACCCAAGCACCCAAATGGCAGCTCACAACTGTCTGTAACTCCAACCTCAGTCTGTAACTGACAACCTGTTCCGGTCTCCATGGGCACCAGGCACACAAATGGTGCATAGGCACAGCCAGGCAAAACACCCACATACATAAAAAATTAATTAATTAAAGCCAGGTGTGGTGACATATGATTATAATCCCAGGATTTGTGATGTAGAAGCAGGAGAAGGCCAGCCTGAGCTATCTACATGAGTCAAAAAATGAAAAGAAAAGTAGCTGGGAGATGGTTTTGTCAGTAAAGCACTTGCTGTGTATGAAGATTTGAGTATCTCATTGCTGGAGAGGCGGAGATGGGAGGGTCCCTAGGGTTCACTGGCCAGTCAGTCTAGCTAAATCTGTGAGTTCCAGGTTTAATGAGAGACCCTGTCTCAAAGAATAGAGAGTGACAGAGGAAGATACCCAGTGTTGACCTCTGACCTGCACACACACTAATATATATATATATATGAACAAAATATATATATATATATGAACAAAACCCAATTTTGTGAGCCATGATTTTGGACTGAGCTCCTTCCCTAGGTCCCAGAATGGTATCAGTCATGATGAGCCCAGGCTGACCTCAGACTTACTACGTGCCTGAGACTGGGCTTGAACTCCTGATGTGCCTACCTCTACCTTCTAAGTGCTGAGGTTACAGGCATATGCTACTGTGCCCAACTTTATTAGGAAAAGCTTCCTTCCTTCCTTCCTTCCTTCCTTCCTTCCTTCCTTCCTTCCTTCCTTCCTTCCTTCCTTCCTTCCTTCCTT
>LZPO01066263.1:507175-545220 GCA_001675575.1 Neotoma lepida
AAGAAAGAAAGAAAGAAAGAAAAGAGTCACATTTCAGTGTTCTAACAATGGCTGTATGTGTGATTTTGAAGTTACACTAGCCAAATGATTTACAATTAAGAACATTTCCATTTACTTCTAAGAAACTTTACTAAGTGAGACTGTCAGTGTGGTGTGTGAGGTGCACCATACAGGTGATACAGGGTGATAAGATTAAAAACAGTTCAGGAAAAATGCAAAGGAAAAAAACCCCAAGACTTCTTTTGACAGTAAACATGTTCATAATCTTACTTGTGAGATTCTCAGAAAGGTACCGGTTTATAGATGAGAAAGAAGTATCTTAAACTCAAAGATCACAGACACTTTGACCTTTAGCACAATTCATTGCCATTTTAACATTAAAAAATGGTTTATTTACTTTATGTGTATGAGTGGTTTGCCTGCTTGTATGTTCATGTGCCATGTGAGTGCCTGGTGCTTCCGAAGTCAGAAGAGGGTGCCAGATCCCTGGATCTGTAACTGGAGTTACAGATAGAGGATGAGAGCCGCTGTATGGGTGGCAGGAACTGAACCTGAGTCCTCTGCAAGAGCAGAGAGTTCTCTTAACCACTGAGCCATCTTTCCAGCCCTCCCTCCTTCTGTTTTTTTTTAAACAATTTTGTTGGAAACATCTTTCAAGAAAAGAATATAGTCCCTGGGAGCAGTCATCACTGTGACTTTTGTTAGCTGTGCTAGAATTTTTTACTCTTAGTCAGGCAGTGGTGGCACACGTCTTTAGTCTCAGCACTCTAGAGGGAGAGGCAGGCAGATAGATCTCTGAGTTGGAAGCCAGCCAGGTTTACAGAACGAGTTCCAGGACAGCCAAGGCTACACAGAGAAACCCTGTCTTGAAAAAAAAACGAAACAAACAAACAAACAAGAAATTCTTGACTCTCAGTGGGTGAGAGACTTAACTCTGGCTCCAAGGTCAGGAACTCCCTTCCTTTCTCATGTCCTATCAATTTTCTGTTACTCCTGAATTTTCTGCCACTCCAGCTCCTCTGGGCTGGCTCAGGGGTCTGATGGGAGACCTAGATGTGAGGCTGAGTTGAGGCTCACCGGTGCCATTTGGAGGTAAATGATGGTGGCTCAGAATGGGAGTTTGCTGTGTGCAGTGCATCAGAGTTGTAACATTCTTTGGAAAGGCTTAGTGTGCATTCATGCCCTTTACACACACATATGNACACAGGCTTTCACTTTCCATGATGCAGCTGCCTGTAACATCTATAACCACACTGTTTTTTGAGAGAATCTCAAAAAACATCTCCCAGAATCCCTGTGTGTGTTGTGAATAATGCCCACANCTGGAAATCCCCACTAGATTGCACTTACCTGGGTATCCTAGACACATCTCTGTTGAATCAGCGTTTAGACTTCATATATTTATTCTAGAAAAGGACTCCACAGAACTGTAGTCACTTGAAGAGGAGAAGAGAAGGCTGTGAAGTCATCCAGAAAAAAATAGTTATGAGTAGTCAGCCGTGGTGATGCACCTCTCTAATTCCAGCACTCAAGAGGCAAAGTTAAGAGGATCTCTGTGAGTTCAAGGCCAGCCTAATCTACATAGTCAGTTCCAGGATAGTTAGAATTACNTAGAGAGACCCTGTCTCAAAAAGAAATGGTTATAGGTAGATACTTTGTTTTAGAGTATTGCTAGCCCCTGGATATCTTCCCCCTGGCAATTTTTTTTCCAGAATAGTTATTTTTAAAGTTAGCTGAGGTTAAAAATGGATTGCATTGCTGGACAATGGTGGCACACACCTTTAATCCCAGCACTGGTGAGGCAGAGGTAAGTGGATCTCTGTGAGTTTGAGGCTAGCCTAGTCTATAGAGTGAGTTCCTGGATAGCCAAGGCTACACAAAGAAACCCCGTCTCAAAAAACAAAAACAAAAACAAAAACAAACAAAAGGATTATATTACAACTAATTTGCTACCATCCAAAGTACCATCTGATATGGAATCTTAAATTCCATACTAAGAATGTGTAAAAATGAACCCAATATCTGAGTGACAATGTACACACCATCAATGACAGCTACTTTTTTTTGTAGTTATAGTTTCACTAGGAGATGGGAATTACAGAAGTAACAATGTTATTTTCATTTTAGTTTTTAAAGTTCATAAATTCAAAATTATTCACACAAATTTAAAATTCTTCCTTGTTTTTTTCTCTAAAATTTTATAACTTAAAATCTTTTCTTTGAATTAAGAGAAACACATGCAAGCTCCTGAGTTGCTTATATATTCTTTAAAACATTAACTTTTGAGGATTTTTTTATACTAAAAAAATTAGAATGGAAAGATTGCCCAGTGGTTAAGATCAAACACTGCTCTTGCAAAGGACCCAAGTTTGATCCCCAGCACATATGTATGTCAGATAGCTCACAACTGTGTATGACTCCAGATCTCATGCCGTGGGCTTTAACAAGCATGTGCATCTACACACACGTATATGTAATCCCTAGAAACTAATAAAATGAACCTTTTTAAAAAATTGGGCTGGGGGGGGGGCTGGCATGATAGCACATGCCCTCAAACCCTGTACTCAGGAGGCAAAGGCAGGTGGATCTCTGTGAGTTCATGTCCAGCCCGGTCTACACAGCAAGTTCCAGGACAGCCAGGGCTACACACAGAGACCCTCTCTCAAAAACAAAACAACAAACTAAATGGGCGGGGGATGCAGGTCAGCTGGTAAAGTATTTGATTTGCAATCAAGAGGATCTGAGTTTTGTTCCCAGAACTCACATAAAAATCCAGGCATGGTGGTAGAAGTTGAAAGCTAGGAACAGCAGACACTAGGGTTCGCTGGGCAGCCAGCCTAGATTAACCAGTAAGACTTGGGTTAGTGAGAGACCTCGCTTCAAGAACCAAGGGGAGCCAGTGCCTGAGGAGAGACACCTGAGGTTCACCTCTGACTTCCATATATACTGGCACACACATGACTCCAAATACATACAAACATTCACACAAACATACACATTCTAATTTTCTTCGGATTCTAAATAAGTAGCCCAGGCCAATCTTGAATTTACTGTGTAGCTGTAGATGACTTTGAACTCCCAATCTACCTGCCTCTACCTCCCCAGTGCTGGGTTGGAGGTAAATTCTCCCTCACCAGGGTGGCACAGTTTTATATCTGTGATTTTGTCTTTATTTTCTTGGTGCACCTTCTCAGTTTGTACATGTTCAGGCTCTATCAGCTGAATCACCGCATCTCTGGAGACCAGGAAGCCCTTTGTGTTCTACTTGTTGCCCTTAGCCTGAATGTGAGCCTCTCCAGAGCCGGCGCAGCCAGCATGAGCCCGGTATCTAGACCTTGGGCATTTGCCCAATTGGGTGGTAACCTGAGTGGGTGAATTAATACAAGCATGGTAAAATGTGGTCATCTTTGGTGGTAGAATTGAGAATAATTTTCAGCAGGTTTTGGTGGTGCATGCTTGTAATCTCAACACTGGCGAGACAAGCAAGAGGATTAATATGAGTTCAAGGGCAGCCTGGACTACATTGTGAGATCCTGGCTCAAAATACTTAAGAGAATAAAAAATTTTTATTTTCTCCTTTATATGTTGCACAGCTTTCCTTACAATGAATGTGCAGCTAATATTACTCTCAAAAACAGAAAAATGCTCTTTTAAAATGTTTTATGTATTATGTATTTTAAAGAGCTACTTTAATGGGTCTGTGTGAGTATCACCCCCCACACACACCTCAGTCCAGAAGAGGCCATCAGATCCTCTCGAGATGAAGTTATAGGCAGTTGTGAGCTACCCAACACGGGTTCTGGGAATGGAACTCAGGTCCTCTGGAAGAGCAGCAAGTGCTCTTAGCTGCTGAGCCTTCTCTCTCCCTTTTAATTACATTTTATTTATTTGTGTATGCATGCAAGTGTGTGTGTCTGTGTGTGTGTGTGTGTGTGTGTGTGTGTAGGTATGCTTGTGTCACAGTGTATGTGTGGAGGTCAGAGGAGAACTTCTGAAGTCTATTCTCTCCTTCCATCATGTGGGGCCTGGGGATTGAACTCAAGTTATTAGGCTTGTGACAAGTGCTCTTGCCCACTGAGCCAGTTCACCAGCCCGACATCTTCCATTGAATTTCATTCTTTCATTCATTCATTCACTCATTCATTTATTCATTCACTCATTCATTGTACTGGGAGTTGAACCAAGGGNCTTGAACACACATTCTAGACAAGCTCTACCACGAAGCTGTATCCTCAGCCCTCAGTCTCACTAAGTTGCCAGGCTGGCCTTGCACTTGCTCTGCAGGCCAAGTTAGTCTCGAACTTTTGATCCTCCTACCTCAGTCTTCTGAATATCTGGAATGACAGGTATGGTTCACCAGGTATGGCTCACTNTCCTTTTTAATGCCCTGATGACCTCTTCTCTGACTTTCTGGGGTTTCTGTACAGATCTGGGTCGTCTGGAGCAGCTGCCCCTTTAAGCCCACAGACTGCTGGGAAGGCTGTGAAAAGAACAAGAGAGGGTCTTTGTGAGGGGGAGCTGCCTCCTTCCAAGGCACACTCTAGGGTCCTCTATCCTGAGCTTGGCAGGAACCTGCAGCCCAGGTGGGAGAATGGGTGGTCAAGGGCTTGAGTTCTTGCTGGAGGAGGGGCAAATCTAGGTTTTGGCACATGGTCCTCAGGTTGGGTCCAGACTGAGGCCAGGCTGAACTTCACAGATAACATACAGGCCTTCCCCTCAGATGCTAGGACCAGAGTTATCACCTGCCTTATCATGGCCACTCTCTTGTTTTGTGGTATCTTGTTTTTTCCCTTGTAAGAAAACCAAGATAGTCACTCTTGACTCTGAGTTGAAGTGCACTTTCCTCCTGTCTGCTTACAGCAAAACAAGCTCTGACATTTTCTGCAAGTTCATGAGCTGCACAGAGGACACTGGGCTTGTAGACCTCATCCTGTTTCTCACTGCAGGGCCTGATGGCACGAGCTATAATTAAAATACAGTTTCACATACTCAGATGGTAGCATCTGAATGAGTGTGAAATCCCTTGTTGACTGGTTCTGTGAATTGGATCTTCAGGGGGCCTCAAAATCTCCCCCAAAGCCAAGCATGGTGGCATACGCTTGTAATCCTAGTACTGAAGCTTGGATCAGGACTTCCAGGTCATCCTTGGGTGGACACTAATTTTGAAGGCAGTTGGGGCTGCATGACACCCGTCTTCTCCTCACCCTTACCCTGTGAAATCTCTGCTTAAACTACTGATTTATCTATTTCTGTCTGTGGTTACAACATCTTCAGCTGCACAATTTTTACATTTTCAGGTCACATGTTTTCAGTGGTTATATCATTATTTTTTTAATCAACATACAAAGGAACATGTTTCCGTATGGCATTTTCATACAAGTTGGTTTTGGTTGATTCTCCCATGTTTTCTACCATCTCCCTGTCCCTGTCCCCAGGATTCACCCTTCTACTTTTATGGGTTTTCTTATTTTATGTGTTTTATTAACCCAACTCTCTCCTTTCAAACCTCCATTTTCCCCTCTACTGGGCCCCTTTCTGGTTGTGAGGTCTCTATTCACACAAATATCCACCTATATAAATGTATATATTATATATATAAAAGATATATATATATATATATAAGCTAGGATTTGCATATAAAAAGGAATATGTGGCATTTATCTTTCTTAGCTTGGGTTGCATCACTTAATATAGCATTTTCCAGGAAATTTATTAATTTCATTTTTCTTTATGGCAGAACAAAATTCCACTATGTACTGTACCACATTTTTATTATCTATTCATTTGTTGATTGAGACATAGGTTGGTTCTGTTTCCTTGCTATTGTGAAAAGCACAGCAATACACATTATGGGTCAGTGTCTTTGCAGTAGAATATAGAGCCCTTTTGCTGTAAGATACTGTAGGGCCATATTGTAGTTCTAGTTTTAGGTTTAAATTATTTTTTAGATTCATTTTATATGTATGAGAGTTTTGCCTNCGTGTACATGTGTGTACCNCGTTAGTGCCTGGTGCCCACAGAAGTCAGAAGAGGGTGTCTGATCCCCTGGAATTGGAGTTACAGATGGTTGTGAACTACTCCATGGGTCCTGGGAACCAAACTAGGTCCTTTGCAAGAGCATCAAGTACTCTTAACCCTGAAGCATCTCTCTGGCCCTGTAGCTTTTAGCTTTTGGTTTTCTTTTGAGAAGCCTTCACAGTGGCTCCATTAGTTTATACTCCCAACGGTGAATATCTTTCCTCATATGCTTATTAGTTTTCTTCTTATTATTTTATTATTATTATTTTTAACAGTACTGGGGATTGAACCCTGAGTTTGATGCATGTTAGGCAAGTGCTCTACCACTGAGCTACGCTCCTCCCTTTTATTTTCTTGATGATAGCCATTTAGACTGGGGTGAGATGGGATGTCAAAGTCATTTTAGTATGCATTCCGCTGATGGCTAAGGATATTGAACACTTGTGTAAGTGTCTGTTGGCCATTTGTATTTGCGTTTGAGAACTTCCTATTCAGCTCATCTGTTTATTGATTGGCACTTTTGGTTTTTTTTTGTTTTGTTTTGTTTTTAATTTTTGCACTTCTTGTTATAACCTAGATATTAGCCCCTTCTCTGAAATACAGCTGGCAATAATTCTCCCATTCTATAGACTGTTTATTCTGTTGGTATTTTCTTTAGATGTACAGAAGTTTTTGAATTTCACGTAATTCCACTGAGACTATTTCCTGTGCTATTGGGGTTCTGTTCAGAAATTCTTTCCTAAGCCAGGCATGGTGGTGCACATCTTTAATCCTAGCACTTGGGAGGCGGAGGCAAGTGGAGCTCTGTGGGTTGGAGGCCCGCCTGGTCTATACAGCAAGTTGCCGGCCAGCGAGAGCTACAAAGTGAGACATTGCCTCTAAAAACAAACAAAAATCCTTGCCCATATCAATATCAATGTCAACATCTTGAAGCATTTTCCCTGGATTTTCTTTTTGCAATTTAAATGTTTAAGATTTTAAGTTAGGTCTTTGATTCACTTTGAGTTTGTTTTCTTCTAATATAGGGTGAGAAATATGAGTCTAATTCCATTCTTCTGCAGGTAGAGATCCAGTTTTGCCAGCATCATTTACTGAATAGTATGTCATTGTTCCAGTATATTTTTTTGGCATTTTGTCAAAAAGTAGCTGCTCATAGTTGAGTGGATTTATTTCTAGGTTTTCTATTTTGTTCCCCATGTCTATTTTTATGTTAGTACCATGCTGTCTTTGTCTGTATAGTCTTGTGATATAATTTGGAGTCAGGTAATGGAATACTCTGGCTATTTTCTTTATGTATATTGCTTTGATTATCCATGGTCTTTTGTGTTTCCATAAAAATTTTAGTATTTTTTTCTAGTTTTGTAAACAGTACATTTGGAATTTTGATGGACAGTAGATAGAGATTTTAAAAATATATTTATGTATATGCGTGTGTGTCTGTGTGAGTGTCATGTGTGTGCAGGTGCCTGCAGAGGCCAGAAGAAAGCATTAGATCTGGAGTTGGAGGAACACATGGCTGTAAGCCACCTGGTGTAGGTGCTGGGAATCAAACTCAAGTCCTCTGGACAAGTGGGAAAAGCTCTTTCTTGCTGAGCCATCTCTCTAGATCCAAAGGGAGAGAATCAGATCAATAGGTTACTTTTGAAAGTATAACCATCTTTGTCATATTAATTCTGCTAATCTCACACTGGTTATATCTCACACTATCGTATTTTGTTCTATATTTTTGCTCATTTAAAAAAAGACATAGGTATATTTTGTTTTTATGGTGATGACCTATAAGCCTCACACTTGATTCTGTGTAATTTCTTAACCTTCATATGTCTTTTCTTTCTGACATGAGAAATGTCTGGGCATGTGCTCACTTCCCTCCGTCTCTACCTCTGCCCTCCTCCCTCCCATTGTATTGCTATAATCCAGAATTTCATTTCTGTATTGTTATACAGATAGATTCTGCTTTTGTTTTCTTTAGTATTTTACTCTTTTGAAGCAAAAGCAAATACTAGTATCTATTTTATTGCAAAAGCTAGTATCTCAATTTTATTGCATTTTAAGACACAGTCTCATGCATCCCAGGCTGGCTTTGAAATATATGTCTCCAGGAATGACCTTGAACTCCTAAACTACCTACCTCTGCTTCCTGAGGTGTGCACCAACATATCTGGTTTTTGTAGTTCTGAGGATGAAACCCAAGACTTCATCAGGGCAGGCAATCACCTGCCAACTAAGCTATGTCCTCAGTCCTTGATTTCTTTTTTTCTTTTTTGAGACTGTATTCACTTTTATTTTATGTATATGAATGCTTGCCTGAATGCATGTCTGTGTAACATGTATGTGCAGTGCCAGAGGCCAGAAGACGATAGGTCTCTTGGGGCTGGAGTTACAGATGGTTGTGAGCCTCTGTGTGGGTGCTAGGAATTGAACCCTTGTCCCTGGAAGAGCAGCCAGTGCTCTTAATCTCTGAACATCTCTCCAGACCCAGGCTCTGACTTCTTATTTTTTTTTTGTAATGACTCCTGCACTTGTGTCTAGCCTGACTTGAATACTGCCTCCAAGAGTGACTGCAAGGTTGACTTTTGATGGTGTGTTTTAAGAGCTTAGATGCCTGAGTATCTATTTTGTCCTTAAGTTGTATAATTTTGTTGAATGTGACAGTCAAGGAATCAAGTTCTTGACCCCCTGTATTTAATTACCCCGTTGTCCTCATGTATGGGGAGCTTGGCACCATCCGGGTCTGGAATCTCCTCACTGTTCTACTGTTTCATAGGCTAAATCTGAGCAATGCTCTCCTCCTCTCTCACCTGGTACCCTAAGGTGCCTTCAGGATGTCTTGCCCCACAGGATCTCTCTGCTTGCTGCAGACCTTTCCTTTCCCATACTTCCCATTGGCTGCTACCCCTTGGCCAGGTTCTTGTGTCAGAGTATAACACTAACAAAAAAGATTTATTGATACCCTCAGGCTTGGAGGAAGGGAGGAAGGGNAGAGGAAGGGAGAGGTGGTATGTGATTCAGCGGCTCCCGTTTGTGCTGGGATACCTTAGGCCGAGGCTTACCTCTGCTTCATGAGGCTGCTCTCATGAAATTCTCGTGTGTATGTGTGTGTGTGTGTGTATGTGTGTTTGTGTTTGTGTGTGTGTGTGTGTGTGTGTGTGTTGGGGGGAAGTCTTCCCCTGCGGGTGAGGCTTCCCCTAAGGTTTTTTTCCCATATAGTCTAACACCCCTGTCTGTCCAAGCCTGGGTAGCTGAGGGAGTATTGCTCTATGGAGGTGTTGCATGCAGCATCTTGGTTAATCTTTATGGCATCCAACTACTAACATCGACCCATTTTACAGATGAAGGACCCACTTCATCTTACAGATGGAGCCTTGAGAGATGCCTCCACAAAGCCCCAAGGGCCCAAAACAAGGCTTATTTGCTGAGTAGTCAAGATCTGGAACCAGAAGTCAGCAAGCCCCTGGTGGCACTGCTGTGCACTTGGTTCTGCCCTTGGCTGAGTCTCAAGCCATAAATGTCTCCACTTCCTGCAGGGAGGTGGGAGGCACAGAATTTAGCACAGTGGGGACCAGAGCTCAGACCAAGCACCATGTCTCTAGAGGAATAAACCAGAATATTACCCAACACACATAGCACATAGTAGTGCTCACTAAGAGGCTGGGTACTTCTGAGCCTGGGTGGGGATGGGGACATAGTAGAAGGATTCATTTCCATGTACCACACCATCAAGGCCTGAATGAAGACAAAGAGGAGGACCGTGGGGAGCTCAGCCTTGATAGAAGGGTCATGGGGAGGACCATGGGGTCTTGAATATGGAGGGGTCCGAAAGAAGACCATGAAGTGATGGCTCTGAGCAAGCAAGACTAGGAGGAGGGAGGAGTGGTCTAGGGATTCAGTTCTGTGACCCATGGCCTGTTGTTGCTGGGTGGGGTCTGGCAAGCAATGTTTCAGATCACAAGGGCTCTGAGATGGGCTTGTAGGCTGTCTGCTTATCTTTCAGGAAGTTGTTTCTAAAATGAGTGGGAGAAACCAGAGTAGAATAACTTCTCTGTGATGGAAACTGAGGGTCTGGAACAGCTTAGCTGGTGCTAACTAAGCCTGGCAATCAAACCAGCACTTGAAGAGAAGTAGACCCCACCTACCTAATTCACGGGTGGGGAATGAGGCCCAAGGNCCTATAATAAAGTTTCTTCGTTGAGTCAGCAAGCCCCTGGTGGCACCTGCTATATATCTGGATCTGCCCTTGGCTGAGTTCCAAGCCATAGATGTCTCAACTCCCTTCAGGGAGGTGGAGAGCCCAGAANTTAGCCTCATGGGCTCTGTTCCATTGCTGATCCTTTGCTCTCTGTGTGGGAGGCTGTGCTGGAACAGGACTTCCGTTACTGCACAGGACACAACTGCCAACATGGCTGCTTTGCAACATGAGAGAAGCTTTTGTATATATTACATCTTGACGGTGAAGGATGTTTGTCAGCACCAGTCATGCACATTGACCGGGCTTGAGAACCTCAGAATGTCAGCTCTATCCAGCCTGTTTCCCAGGACCCCACACCTGTGCTCTTTTGCCTTTCCTGGTCACTGCTAGCTGGTGGTGCTAAGTGGAAAGGACTCAGCTAGGGACATTCAGGCCCATAGTTGCTGGCTGGGGGGTCAAGATTTTCTAGACATAGACATTACATTATCTCCCAGATCTGCAGAGCGTTGGTGGCCTCCGGATGCTGAGGAGTGGGGCTGATACAAAGAGAGCACTAAGTGATGTCAGACACTGCAGAGCCACTGAAAAGGAAATGGGACGGTTGGGTATTATTCGCCACCTGCTCATTTTTGGTACATTCTTTTATCCAAATATTGTCTTCCTATTCAGGGACAAGTCATCTTATTTATTTATTTATTTATTTATTTATTTATTCATTTATTTATTTATTTATTTGAGACAGGGTTTCTCTGTGTAGCCTTGGCTCTCCTGGAACTCACTACGTAGACCAGGCTGACCTTGAACTTGCAGAGATCTGCCTGCCTCTGCCTCCCAAGTGCTAGGATCAAAGGCATGCACCACCACCACCTGGCTGACAAGTCATGTTATAAATCAAATAAATATATTGGCTCCTGACCTGTAGTTTGTTTAGTAAACATTTCTCTGCAGTTTGTAGTTCTCTATCATTTATTTTTGTTTGAGATGTTTTTAAGCATGCAGCTGACCGCATTAGCTTTGTCTCTGTGAATTGCACTGGTTGTCAGGCACAGACAGGCTCAGGGCTCACTGTTGGCCTCTGGATTTGCAGCTGTCTTAGCCAGGTTCTCTTCATACTGATGGAGGACTCTTCATGGGTGACTCCCAGCTGACCAAAGCCCTGCCAGTGAAGGCCTGCAGGGAGGGCCAACCAGTGCAGGAGTGATTTGGCTCTTCTGAGATGTTAAGGGTGGAGCAGGCCTGAGTTTAGGTTTAGAGGGAGGTCTCATGTCTTAGAGTCCTCATTTAAGGTTGAAAATACACCACACTTCCTAAGTGAGGCTAGTGACACTGTCTAGGAGGCCGCCTAGACCCAGGACAGTGGCCCAGCCACGTGGGACTTGGGGCAGCAAGTGAGAGGTACCTACAAAGGGACAAGACTTTCTGAGACTTATTAACAGAGGCCTTAGCTGCCCCAGGGGTTTTAACCCTATAAAATCCAGGCCCCTGTGACACTTGACCAGGGATCTATCTACACAGCAGGCTGGGCACTGACAACCCCAGTGACTTACATGGCTGCTTCAGACTCTGGTGCTCCTGGGACTCTTTTAGGATTTGCCGTCACATCAGTGTCATGGTGCACAGTCTCTGTGAGGGCCGTGGTGGTAGCTTGGGGAGCAGAGGTCAGCCTGGGTAGGGGAGACTGAATTGGGGATGAGCTGGCAGGACAGAAGGCTCTGCTGGGAGGTGGATGGAGCCATGGTCTGGGTCTAAGGGTACCACTCACGCTGGATTCTGACACCCCATTTTTCAGGTGCACAGAACAGAGCTATTAACCTTCCCAAACTGCTGTGCCTACCTTATTCTGTTGGCAACAGGGATGGGACAGAAGGGCAGGAGAAAGGGGTGGCAGGTGAGAGTGTAGAGCAGATGTGGGGACAGCACAAACATATCGACTTTGTTCTTGTCCTTTTNGATGCTTCCAGCTATCCCAGGAGTCAGTGATGTGAGGTAGATGAGGNACTGAGCAGCTCACCATGTATCAGCTGAGCACCTGTGCTTCAGTTTTGGGTTCCTATCCCCAAGTGCAACACTGGGAGCTGGGCTGGCCCTAGGTGTTGGGNTAGTGCTGTTGTGGCTTCATGGGTCAGTCCCCAGTAGGGGCTTCTGAGACAAAGGGGGAGTCTGGGAAAGCCACCACTCCTGCTGTTCTCACTGAGGGCCTTAGGGCTGTATCAACATGGACCCAGAAGGGTTGGGCCCTGAGGAACATGGCCTTCTAGAATGAGTGAGACTGTTGCCACTTGCTCTTCACCTGTGCAGGTGAGCTGCTGCTTATCGGGGTGTCTGGAGCGCTGAGCCTCCTGGGGGCTGGGTCAGGAGAGCTTCCCCTCCCCCCACTTTTGCCCTCTTCTGCTCTCACAGACACTAGCCACAAAACCCTGGAGGACTGACAGTCTGAGCCCCTGCCCTCTTCAGCTAGGAGCTGACTGGAAAATAAAAACCATGGTTAGAGAAGGAAAAAAAACAAGTGCTTTGTTTGTTTGTTTATTTATTTATTTGTTTCTGGCCAGGCTGCTCCAAGGTAGACACCACATTTTTCTTTCCAAGCTTTTTTTCCCTGATGGCAGCATGATCAGGGATACCTAGCTAGGGTGGGGGACAGATTGAAGAGCTCTATAGGGAAGCTTACCGAGGAGGAGTCCCATCCACCCAGAAGCACCAAGGGGCACTTAAGTGGCACAGGAAGGGTGCTGGGGGCGTTGGGCTGGGTGGGTCAGCAGGACCATTATGAGTTCTGCTGAAACAAGGCATGGGGGACTGTGGGTAGAGGGCTCACTGGTACTGGTTGAGGGTACATGGAGTCTTGCGCTGGCTGTAGGACATGTCCTCATACACTACACACCGTGAGTCATCCTTTGAGGCACACAGTTCCTTGATCTGAAAAGACAGTGGCAGTGGCCAGCATGGTGACCTGGGTAAAGTATGCCTGTCTCCAAGCAATCCCTTTCTTCAAAAAGCAGTTTCCCCAGACCTGGGGTTTGATCAGGCTTCCATCTGCACCTGGTAGGTTCAACCGCAGGCAGGTCCCAGGGCCAACAGCTGAGTGATCAATAAGAGCTAACCGCTGTGGGANNCTTCAAGCCCAAACCCTTTCCCCTTCTCACACATCACATGGGGACTCAAACACATTAATACANATCTCAGAGACTCCACACAGCCCATTTTCATATATGTACGTGCACACTCATGAATTTCACATACCACATACACATGCATATTCACACACATGCTACCTCACTTTGCTGTGCACAGGGGCCTGATCAGAAGCCCCACACTCTACCTCTAGGCTTCACTCTCCCATTCTGTGTCCCTGCATGATGTGTTACTCACACCCCTCTCTGCTTCTTCAGTGCTTTGTCATGCGCCCCTGACCAGATCTTTGGCCTTAAGCCTTTTCTCTTTCCTTCTGTCAGCCTGTGAGAAGGGCCAGCTTGTTGATAACAGCCATAGACTCACACTGACCTGTGTTTTCCTCAGTGTGCACAGCACTCCAAGGACCAGCCCAATGAGGAAGGAGAATACAGCCAGGGCAGCTAGGAGGAAAATTGATGTCCTCAGAGGTTCCTGGGATCTGTATGCTTCTCGGGACAGTTTTTCTGGGAAGATGAACAGAAAGAGCCATTGAAAGGAGAGGACTCTACTTGAGGCCTTAGGGTTCAATCCAGGGAGGAGCTATGGTGGTAGCAGAGAGGTAGCAGGAGGTTTCCAGGAACAAATAGGCTCTGAGCAGACAGTTCCAGCAAGTGAAAGGAAGGTCCCCAGCAGCCAGCACGCTCTTGGCCTAGCCAGCAGTAGATGGACACATTCCCTACCTGTCACCACAAGTATGGTGTATGAGCCATAGCTTGTGCCTTTTCTGACAGCCATGCAGCGATAGATTCCAGTGTCTGCCAGCTGGAGTAGGCGCATGGTGATGGTCAGGTTGTTCTGGGAACCGGAGAACTCAATTCGGCCTGAGAAGCGCTTGTCTACCGTGGGCTCCTCCCCATCTTCAAAGTAAATCACATCGGAATCCTGTGGCCACATCTGCTTCAGGTAGATCCCTTCCAAGTCCTCACTTGTAGAGCAGGTGATGTTGATGGAATCCCCTTCAAAGGCCTTCATGACTTGGTAAGACTGTTGCATCTCTGTGAAGGACCAGCCACTGTTACCACTGGGCTTGCAGAGAGATCTTTCCCCATTCCCACACAGCACATGGGGACACAAACACATTAATTAACACATATCTTAGCAACTCCATATATCCCATGTTCATATATATCCCCACACGTTCAAGCATCTCACATAGCACACGCACGTGTATACTCACACACAAGCTTACTCGCTTTGCTATGCACAGAGGCCTGGTCAGAAGCCCCACACTGTATACCTCTAGGCTTCACTCTCCCATTTTGTATCCCTGCAAGATGCCTCTCTCAAACCCCTCTCTGAAGGAATGGTGTAGAGACTTGGGGCCAGTCCTGTGGTCAACTCTGTGCTAACGTGGCACTTCAGAGAAGGTGCTGTGGGGACCTTGGAGGTGCTGACACCCCATGACTATGCCCAAGTTCTGAGCAGTCCGCTGGCCTCAGGGTGGGCTGTCTGCTTTGTTGCATCCCAGCACTGGGGCTTCTTCCTTTTTGACCACTCCTTCTGCCCCCAGGCTCTATCCTTTCCCTTTTAAGTGAGTCAGTCCCCTGACAGCCATTGTTCCATCTCCCCTTTGCCTTCTCTTTCCTGTTCTGGCTTCATCCACCNTCCTCCTCTGTCGTTTCCAGGCATCCAGAGCCTGTGGCTCTGTAGAAGGGGCACAGGTTGGCTTGTTCATAGGATCCCCACTCTTTCAGATTCCAGCCTAGTTGGCCCTGCCTGGAGCCTACACCACCCATTTTCCTGTGTACACCAGACTGAGTGCCAACCTCAGCATCTCACAAACTGAATTCTGTGCTGGTTTTTGCATAAGAATTGTGCCTTACCACAGGACTTCCCACAGACAGCTGCTCTGAAAGGGAACTAAAGGACAGTCCTCACTAGCAACAAGGGCGATTGTTAATCATGTAAACAAAGCTTTCAAGCCTCCACTTTTCCACAGAGCTAAGACTACCCTAGGACCCTGAAAGTTCTGGGACTCAGGGAAGTCAAGCTCAGTGCCAACNCTTCCCAGGCAGGAGTGTGAAATGCCCGCTTGGAGCCCTGCAGTGCAGAGAAATGCTTACCTTGGGCATGCAAGGGGCCAGGCAGGACTCTGGCCAGTGTAAGTAGCAAGGCCAGCATTGTCTCCTGAGTCATGTTGCCCACATCAGCCGACCAGAGCCAGATCACCACTCAGGCTGCAACACATTACTGAGCTCTGTGACAGAGGTATCCCCAAAAGCCCCGTGAGAGGAAGAAACAGGGGCGTGGTATTTCAACACGGTTGGTGGCGAAGTGCAGAGATAGACTTCCCGGAGGTGAAGGTAGAGTCTTAGAAGATGCAGAAGCACAGCAAGCCAGGTGGGGGAAGCTAATTCCATCGCCACCTGACCCCAACTGTCCTCCTTAGCTGGTTGTCTGGTCCACCNCTTTTTCATCACTCCAACCCAGAGTCTCCATAGGAGACATTCAAGAGAGAGAAGAGATAAGGGCTAGGCTTGGGACTATGGTAGAAAGATAAGGGGGGTCTTAGATGGTTAGAGGCCAGGAGGCAGCTGAGATCTCCTGTTTTTTGGTGTAATTTTCTGCTGGGACATGCTCAAGCGTATGGTGTCAACTGTCATCTCTACTCAATGGAGTTTCAGCACTGGCATCACAGAGCATACCTAGGTATAGTCCCAGAGGAGAAGCCAGGTATGGGCCCTAGGCTATGGTTGCCTTGAAGGCATGGATGCTCCTTCTTTAGAAGTAGGGTTGAGTTAGACCTGCTGGGTCAAAGGGTGGTTAGGAGCCCCTTCAACAGCAGCCCACCTTGGGTGAGAGTGAGGGTCCTGTGTCCAGCTCCCAGGTCAAGGGAAATCTAGGGCTCTTGTCCACCATGGAGCTTTATTTGCTGGTACCAGAGCCAATATGTGTCACAGTGAGGGGTAAGCTCTGGTGTGTGTACACTGTCACATAGGGACCTAAAAGCCAATTCCTCTGTGGGGACCCACTCTGAGTGACTGGAAGATGTTCCTCATGTGGGTAGATTTGGAGTGCTATGATGTGGATGGAGTACCATGTGGGGTACTCCAGGGCACATGGGAGAGGAACTTGGGTAGAGGAAGGTCAAATTTGGAATGTTTTAGGAATAAAGGATTAGGGAGGGGCAGGGTCATATGTGTCCAACAGAGAGACAACAGGTATAGAACCCTGTAACTTGAGGAAATGGGAGAGAAACATGAGGGGATCTGGGGCAGGTGGGCAGTAGGGGAATCATCACTCAACTCCCAGAGGAGAAGATCATGAAAAGACAGAAGTTACAGGGAAACAAGAATGTTCAAAGGCCTTAACCTAGTCTCCCTCCATGGATTCCTGTGGCCATACAAGGGGCACATGGACTGGACTACTGCCACCCTAGGGCTGACCTTGATGTAGCCATCATGAATGAATACTTTTGACTGTTTTANATAGCATGTGGCAAGTTTCAGAGGTTATAGCCACACATGACCCTGTGGACTATGTAATCCAGTGCTCCAGGGGAGATGAAGGCCCAAACCCAATGGACNTTATTGATTAAAGAGACATAGACTCCTGTGCACCTGGGTTAGGGCCACAGCCTCAGGAGAACTGTGGTTGCGACTCTGGAGGCCACAGTCACCAGGCAGTGTCTTTAGCACAGGCCTTCATCTTAGGTCTCAGCGTGTGGTGCTCAGCAAGTGTTATGGGTTTTGGTGTTTCTAACAATCATATTTCCCAGATGATGATTTCTTACATCCAATGGTTTACTATATTCTGTAGTTGGTTGTTTTTACTCTTTGGCTCTTGTGCTCTTTGGGGGCCCCGCCACCCACCCCCCAAATAAATCCGCACAGAGACTTATTCTGACTTATGAATACCTGGCTTTAGCTTGGCTTATTTCTAGCTAGCTGTTCTTAACTTAAACTATCCCATTTATCTTTTGCCTCTGGGCTTTTACCTTTCTCTATTTCTGTATATCTTTTCTTTCCTTCTTACTCCGTGTCTGGCTGTGTAGCTGAGTGGCTGGCCCCTAGCATCCTCCTTTCTTTGTTCTTGCTCCTCGGGCCTCTCGTGCATCCCAGATTTTTCTTATTCATTCTCTCTGCCTTCCAGTCCTGCCTATTCTTTCTCCTGCCTTGCTATTGGCCATTTAGCTCTTTATTAGACCAATCAGGTGTTTTAGACAGACAGTAACACAGCTTCACAGAGTTAAACAAATGCAACATAAAAGAATGCAACACATCTTTGTATCATTAAACAAATGTTCCACAGGATAAACAAATGTAACACACCTTAAAATAATATTCCACAACAATACGCATGTATTTAATGATCGGAATCACAGAGGTTTATCTGAAGACTGGGTTACAGCTTACATAGGGGGAAAATCATCCAAGTTGAGATTAAAATAAGAAGACAAATGGGCCCAAGAGGAACAGAGGATGGACATGGGGGTAAGTGGGCAGTCAGGGTGGAGATCTGCAAAGAGAGGTCCTCGGGGAGATTAAGGTCTCCAGAGACTTTGTTCCTTAGGCCTCCCTGCAGGCAGGCCCCCTCTGCCCACTTGTGGTGGGAGCTGGATGACATAGCTTGGACATCTAATGCCAAGTGCCCCTGGGACCTGAGAGCTGGGCCACCAACATTTATTATTACTGTGAGTTGGAAAAAGGGAGCATGACCATGATCTCCTGAAGCAAGCTGATGTGGCCCTTGCTGGCATTGGAGACTATTAGAGAGTGGAGAGGCTCTGAGATGAGGGATTCAGCTGAAGGGATGGTGCCCAGTTGTGTTCTCTCTCTCTCTCCCTCCCTCCTTCTCTCCCTCGATCTCTCTCTCACTCTCTGTCTCCAGAATCTCACTATGTCACCTTGGCTGGTATGGAATTCCCTATGTAGCTCAGGCTGCTTTGGACTTAGAGATNGCACTGCCTCTGCCTTCCAATCCTTCCTAACTCTTCCAAGTGCTGAGATTTAAAGACAAATACCACCACATATAAATGGCAGAGGCAGTGGAACCTGAAGGTCAAGTGAATTAAGGAGCAAAATACTGGGGTTTTCAAGGGCTGTGCTTTCTGAGGTCATTCACAATTTATTTAGCAGCAGCTGAATTTCTAGAAGTGCTGAGTGAATATATCTTGTTTCCTGTGGCTTCATTCTAATGTGTGACGTTGCTCTGTGGGTTCCTTTTTCTCTGAATTTTGTTGGGGTTATGTGTGTGTAAATGCATAGCCACACACAGGATCAATCATAGATGTGTCCAGTGTCCTTGAACAAAGCACTGCATAGCCATTTCCTGAGTTGAAACTTTCCCTCCTTGAAGGAGGACAGAGGTTTAAGACTGGAAGCTAAACAGGAAGCTCAGAAAGCTGTAAGAGTCAGGAGGCTCCTCTCCACATTTATAAAAGGACCAAAAAAAACTGCTATGGAAAAGAGACTCTACTGGGCTGAAGAAATGGCTCAGTGGTTAAGAGCATGTATTGCTCTTCCAGAGAACCCAAGTTTAATTCTAGGACCCACATTAATTTCCTGTAACTCACCTCTGCTGGCACATGCACTCATGAGCATTTGCCCACACACAGACATAAACACATAACTTAAAATGATAAAAATAAATCTTTAAAAACAAAGAGGAGAGAGAGAGAGAGAGAGAGAGAGAGAGAGAGAGAGAGAGAGAGAGAGATTCTATGGTGGCACTGGCTGCAAGTTGGGCAGAGACCCAAGGACTGATAGGACCAAGGATAAGTTCAGGGAGAACAGATGTACAGGCCCCGTGACGAGTAATAACACATGCAAACTGAGGCCAATCTGTTAGAAGATGGAGCATTTTCATGGCTACCTTTTCCTGTGTGGTATAGGATGGTCTGTTTCTTTGTTGTGGTGGTTGCATGCTCACTGTGACAGGTGGTAAGACATGCCACTATGGCTGAACCATCTGAGAACAGAACATCCTTAGGGGGAATCCCATGGCGGACTTGAAAGAATCTAGAATCACCTATGAGACAGGCATCTGGTCATGCCTGTGGAGGATTATCTTGATTAATTAATTGCTATGGGAGTACCCATCTTAATTCTGGGCAGGACCATTCCCTGAGTAGGGGATCCTGGTCGGAAAACAAAATAAAAAGGTAAAGACAAATTGATCACATGACTTCATCATTTTCTGCTTCTTGTCTTCAGGTGTGATGGGACCAGCTGCTTCAAGCTTCTGCTGCCTTAACTTCCCCGCTATAATGGACTCTTCCTTGAACTGTTGTGCAGGACTATCTTATCTTCTGAGCTATTGCCATAGTCCTAATGAGTTCAGTTGTGCCTACTTGCAAAAGATTGTAACAGCTGCTTTGTTGACTATTGGTGCTCCTGAACAGAAAGAGGGGAGGAGGAAGATTGGGTTTCCGATTCCAGACCTAGATGTTAGTGTAGCACAACTGAGTAGAATCTAAGTTTGATGGCTGTCAGAGTGGGATGAGTGCAGCTCAATGCAGCTGGGAGTCCTAGGTTGCTAATAGGTTACTAGATTCATTGTTCAAAGAGGGGTGTAAGTGCATTATATATGAGGATAATGGTTTCAGGCTGCCAAATGCATTATTAGAAATGGGGTGTGTGCCTAGCCTGAACCAAGTAGAGTCCCAGGTTGCTAAACTGTTCCCTAAACTGCCTGCCTCATCCCTACAGTATCATTTTTAAACCAGTGTGACTTTTGTTACCCTCCCATTCCTGTTCCCAGTCCCTACAGCNACCTCCCCTCTTCACCTTCTCCAAAAGGCCAGTGATTTCCTCAAATAACACAATTCAATTCAACCCCTGCAGAAGACTTCTGGTTTTCCCTGCCCTATACTCCCANTTGTGCTGACTGTANTTACATGGTTACTCAAATGGACTGTCAAAGTTAGGGTTNCTATTGCTGTGATGAAATACCATGACCAAAAGCAAGGTGGGGAGGAAAGGGTTTACTTGGCTTACATGTTCACATTATAGGACATCACCAAAGGAAGTCAGGACAGGAACTCAAGCAGGGTAGGAACCTGGAGTTAGGAGCTGATACAGAAGCCATGTAGGGGTGTTGCCTACTGGCTTGCTCCTCATGGCTTGTTCAGCCTGCTTTCTTACAGAACCTGGCACCATTAGCCCAGGAATGACCTCACCCACAATGGACTGGACCCTCCCTCATCAATCACTAATTAAGAAACTGCCTTACAGCCTGATCTTATGGAGGCAGTTTCTCAATTGAGGTTCCCTCCTATGCCAGAATATGGACCCAAGTAACAATCTCCCTCCACTTGCACTCCTAATTGAACCCCTATCTCACTAGACTTACCACTTTTTCCACAGTTCTCACAGCATAATATAAGTACACATTTAATTCTCTCACATTTTTTTCTTTCAAGTTTTGTCAGATATTGGCCATTTAAGCCAGGCTCCATCTGTATCACCAAGCACAGAGAAAAGTCCATTCCTATGGGCACTCTCTTCATCATACAAAGACATCATTCTATTACATAGGACAAAAAGAATCTGTCTCTTTCGTCTCACTCTGTCTCTCTCTCTCAAACACCTCTAATTCCAAGGCAGCATATATGCATACAAGTCTTACAGTTATGTGTTTTCCACATGTCTGACAAACTCTAAATAAAAGTTCAATATTCAATCAAGCTAATCTTTAATTGTCCTAGTTTGCTTTCTATCGCTGTCATAAAGATTGTGACCGGGCTGGAGAGATGGCTCATTGGTTAAGAGCACCACCTGCTCTTATGATCTTTCTGTATGCTGTGAATATGTGTTGCCCTCATTGGTTAACAATAAAACTGTTTGGTCAATAGCCAGGCAGGATAAGTTTAGGTGGAGAAAATCAAACTAAGGAAGAAGGACAGAGTTGGACAGACAGAGATGGAGAGCCACCCTCCCAAGAAGCAAGGATGCCAAAGGACCTGTAAGCTAAGGGCCACATGGTGATGTATAGATTAATAGAAATGGGTTAATTTAAATGTAAGAGCTAGTTAGCAGCCAGGCAGTGGTGGCGCATGCCTTTAATCCCAGCACTCGGGAGGCAGAAGCAGGCGGATCTCTGTGAGTTCGAGGCCAGCCTGGGCTACCGAGTGAGTTCCAGGAAAGGCGCAAAGCTACACAGAGAAACCCTGTCTCGAAAAACCAAAAAAAAAAAAAAAAAAAAAAAAAAGAACTAGTTAGCAATAAGCCTGAGCTACTGGCTGAACATTTATAATTAATATAAGCCTCTGTAATTTGGGAATTTGGGAAGCGGCTGACAGGTATTCAAGAACAGGCAGGCAGAAGAAAAGCCTCTGTTTACAGTTATAAAGATTATATAACTGGTTATAAAGATTATATAGCCTAGATATATATGGGCTAGAGAGATGGCTCAGCGGTTATGAGCACCAGCTGCTCTTCCAGAGGACCTGGGTTCAATCCCCAGCACCCATGTGGCAGCTCACAACTGTCTGTAACTCCATTTCCAGGGGATCTGGCTCCCTCACACAGACATATATGCAGGCAATACACCAATGCACACAAAAATAAAAATAAATTATTAAAAGGATTATGACCAAAAGCAACCTAGGGAGGACAGGGTTTATTTGGCTTACAGGTCTTGATCACAGTTCATCACTGGGGAAGCCAAGGCAGGAAATCAAGACAGGAACTGAAACAGAGACCACAGAGGAATGTGGCTTACTGGCTTGCTCCTATGCCCACTCAGCTTGTTTTTTTATACAACCCATGACCACCTGTCCAGGATGGCACTGTCCAGAGTGGGATGAGCCCTTTCACACCAATCGTTAATCAAGAAAATGCTCCCACAGACTTGCCTACAGGCTAATCTNATAGAGGCATTTTTTCAATTAAGGTTCCCTCTTCCCATAGGACTCTAGCTTGTGTCAAGTTGACAAAAAAACTAACCAGAACATCACTTGTCCTAACTTGTCTCCTTGTCAAGATTGTACCCTTTCTCAAAAAGCCCTTTGGATTCTTATTCTCTCCAACAAACAACAGTGGGTCCTAATAGGTCCCCTGAGTCTTACCTCTTGTGTTGGTTTGAATGATAGGCTCCATAGCTGGTTCAGGGGAAGAGTTTCATCTCTGTCGTTGATTTGACCTTGCTCAAATTTGAATACTTTGTCCCTAGTTGGTAGACTATTTGGGAAAAATTAGGAGTTGTGGCTTTTTGAGGGAAGTGTCGNTGAAGACAGGCTTTGAGGTTTCAGAAGAGTGGAGCCCTTCACTGTGTTATCCACTTCCTGCTTACAAGATGTGAGCTCTCAGCTGCCTCCATGCCTGTACTATGCCATCATGGTCTCTAACCCTCTGAAACCAGAAACACAATTAAACTCTTTCTTTTGTAAGTTTCCTTGGTCATGGTGTTTTGTCACAGCAGTATAAAAGTAACTAAGACACCTGTCAGGTCTCTAACCTGGTACAAATGGCTGAGGTGCCTACTAACATATCAAAGCAGACGCTGGCCAGGCTTTCAGCAAGTATCTGTTACAGAATCCTGGCTCCTCAACTCTTCTCATACCCTCCCACTACCCTAGACCTCTCCAGCCACTGAGCTTAGCTTCCCTTCCCATAGTTTCTTTTTTCCTATAAACCCCAGCCATTTTGGCTACGTGTTCTCTTGGCCTCTTGGTTCTTCTCTTGGCTCCATTCCTGGACCTCTCTTCTGTTTGCCCTCTCTCTTCTTCCCTCCCTCTTCTTTTCCTCTCTTACTCCCTGCCATCTCCTCTTCTAGCCCAGTTCAGTCTGGACTCTTCCAGACTCTTCAGTCTGACTATTCTCTCTCATATCCACAATAAAACCTTCTCCTCAATCACAGCTAGGAGTAGTCGTGTCCTCATTTTCACTCAACTCCTATATTGGGAAAATAAAACAGTCTCAGCACCACAATACCAAATCCCTAAATTTCAACCTCACCTTGGTGTGGTCTTGACTTACAGATATTTCTTTCGTGCCCTAGCTTCCACTTTTGTTAAAATCCCTGGGCAGAGAGATGTCTGCTCTCCCAGAGGACTTGGTTTTGGTTCCCAGCACGTGTTTGCTTTTTTACACAACCCAGGACCACCAGCCCAGAGTGACACCACCCACTGTGAGTTGGGCTTTCTGACATCAATTATCAATAAAGAAAACACACCACAATAAAGAAAACACACCACAGGCTTACCCGTAGGCCAATCCTGTGGAGTCATTTTCTCAATTGAGGTTTCCTCTTCTAAAATGACTCTAGTTTGTATCAAGTTGACATAAAACTAGCCAGCACACACTTCTTGTGTGGTTCAGCATTACTGCAGGAGTGGAAAGCAGAACATGTGTATGTAATCAGATTGCTTCCTCCTCCTCCTCCTCCTCCTCTTCCTCCTCCTCCTCCTTCTCCTCCTTCTCCTTCTTCTTCCTTTTCTTCTCCTTCTCCTTCTTCTTCCTCTTCTCCTTCTTCCTCTTCTTCTTCCTTCTTCTTCTTTCTCCTCCTCTTCCTCATTCTTCTTTCTCTTCCTCCTCCTTCTCCTCCTCCTTCTTCTTTTTTCAAGACAGGGTTTTCTGTGTGGCCCTGCCTGTCCTGGAACTCGCTCTGTAAACCAGGGTGGCCTTGAACTCAAGAGATCTGCCTGCCTCTGCCTCCCGAGTGTTTCTTAAGTTTATCATAACTTGTCAATGAATTTAGAGATGGGATTAGCCACATTTCAGCAGCTCATGAAGCCCTTCAGGACCAGCTTAGTCCTCTCCCCTCAGTAGTTCTCCAAAACTGTCATGCCTGGCTCTTGCCTAGCCCTGGGAGAGGAATGCCGAGTCTACGCCAGTCCATCAGGGACAGTGCCAGCTGCTGCTAACAGGCTAGAAGAACGGACATCAGATTTAAGAGAGAGCACTTCTGAGAGATGGTGCCCTGGAAAGGCACTGGGTCTGGCTTTCCTGGTCACTAATTCTCCTGAGTTCAGTCACCTGCATAATTCTCCTTTTTTGCCTTTGCTTACTTAATATTCCTGTACAATTGTTGCAGATTACAGACCATAAAGCTCCAGCTAGTACTGTCTCAGGAATATCAGCTTTTACCATCAACACCAGTGCCAGACTACTACTCCCAAGGACTTCTCAATCTTCAAGCAGTGTCACTCTCCAGCCTCAACCTCTTTCAATAACTACTCCTTCTCCCTCCAAAATGCAGNTCAAGCCTGTTATGCCTTATGGCTCTATGACCCTATGTCAGATAAGCAAAACCAACCAGGATACCCCAAAGTCTCTCTCCATTCCTTCTCAAGAAGAGAGCTTCATCTCTGTCCCTGATTTGACCTTGCTGATCTGGGGGGAGATGAGTATAGAAACCAAAAGGCAAAAAAATAAAAGTAAAAGGCTGTGGTGATATTCTGTGTTCCCCAATAAAATTTATCTGAGGATCAGAGAAAAACAGGGCTGCTAGCCACTAGTAGTAAAACAATAGTCATGCAAGTTAGCATATGCCCTTAATCCGTTTGGTTCTCTGTGACTCCAAGGTCACATTGGGAATTAGGGGAAGGGGGCGGTGGCACACGCCTTTAATCCCAGCATCAGCCTTAGAGTTCTGAAGGTCCATGCAGACAAGACAGGAAGTGATGTAGCTTGGTGAGGATGAGTTAGCAGAATGGACGAGCATAAAAAGCCGGGTTAGACCGGAATTCGCTCTCTTCTCTTCGCTCCTTGGAAGTAGAGGCAGCNTTGGTGAGGTGAGGCTAGTGGTGGCTTGCTCCTAATTCCTCTGATCTCTGTCAGATTTTCACCCTTATTTCTTGTTCTGTGTGTTTATTAATAAGACTGGTTAGAAGTTCGTCTTACAAAAGGCCCAACTCTAACAGTCAGAAAATGGCTTTTGGAGTTTTCTGACTTGTGATGCCTTATGTAACTCCTAACGACCAATGACACCTCACCACTAATGATCTTAGTACTTATAAAAGTTACTACTTAAGAAGACAGTGTGAAGGCTGGAGAGGTGGCTCACTGGTTAACAGTGCTTTGCTGCTCTTGCAGACGACTAAGTTTAGTTCCCAGCATTCACANTATCCCTCATAACTGNTTGTAATTNCAGCTCCAGGGGAGCAGATGCCATCTTCTGGCTTCTGCAGGCACTGCACTCACCTACACAAACCCATACACACACGTATACCCATAATTAAAAATAAAATATTTAGCTGGACATGGTGGCACACACTTTTAATACTAGTACTCAGGAAGCAGAGGCATGCTGTGGAATAATCTTCTTGTACACTGTAAAGATTTGTCACTCAAACTGGTTTAATAAAACGCTGATTGGCTGGTAGCCAGGCAGGAAGTATAGGAGGGGTGACCAAACTAAGGATGCTGGGGTGAAGAAGGGTGGAGTGAGGGAGACACCAGCCAGCTGCTGAGGAAGCAGAACATGTAGAAAATGAAGTAGCAAGCCATGAGCCATGTGGCAAAGCTTAGATAAGAAATATGGGTTAATTTAAGTGTAAGAGTTAGCTAGCAACAAGCCTGAGCTATTGGCTGAGCATTTATAAATAATATTAAGCCTCTGTGTTGGTTATTTGGGAGCAGGACAGGAAAACTCCTCCTACAAAGTCAGGTGGACTTCTGTGAGTTTGAGGTCAGCCTATTCTATACAGTGAATTCCAGGCCAGCCAGGACTACTTACTTAGTCTGACCTTGTCTAAAATAAAATAAAATAAAATAAAAATCTTTNGAGGCTGGAGAGAATGGCTAGGCAGTTAAGAGCACTTGTTACTCTTACAAAGGACCTGGTTTCAGTTCCCAGCACTCACATGGTGGCTCACAACCATTTGTAACTCCAGTTTCAGGGGATCCAATACTCTCTTTTACCTCTAAGAGCACCAGGCAGCAAAATCATCTTTTAGAAGGAGCAGGAGGAGGAGAGATTTCCACTTTTTATCTATCCAAATGAGACTCTACAGAAGCAGCATGAGATAAAACAACTTCTCTTAANTATTATAAAAGGAACATTTCCTTCCAGGAAGTGACTTTATAATAATTCATCCTTTTGCCTCTATCTATCCTACAGAATATACTTATTAAAAATTTTATATCCAGCNCTAGAGAGATAGCTCATTGGGTAAGGGTGCTTCCCACCAAGTCTGATGAGCTAAGTTTGCTTTTTCCACATGGTAGACAGAGAGAACTGACTCCTGCAAGTTGTCCTTTGACTTCCATATACACACTGTGGCACATACACACCTCCAANCAGAAAATAATAAACTAATTAAAAAACTTTTATATCCATTCTGGATATACCTTTATCCTGACACCTTACTCTTCATTCTTTGTGAAAAGAGATAGACATCTAGCCATGATCCATGGACACAGGGCACACGGGGGAAGGGCCTGTTGGAGAAAGGGAGATCAAAGGACTAGAGAGGGGTAGGTCACATGGGCATAGCACAAGGACAGTAGGTATGGAGCCCTGTGGCTGGAGTGAGGGGAGAAAGACACAGAAGGGAGTCAGGGTGGCTAGGCACTGCAGGAGCAGCATTCTGTCTCCAGCAGAGAAAACCCGAAGAGACAGAAGCTGTGGGGAGGAAAGAAAAGCCAAGGGCTCCTATCCAGTTTCCCTTCTAGGATTCTCGTGGCTGCTGAACAGGGGACACCTGGATTCTTGGCTCCTCCCATTATAACAAGGGTTCAGAGCTGACATCTGCTATGACCTTTAAGCAGCAACACTCTTGACTGGTTTAGGCGGTATGTAGCAGGTTTCAGAGGCCCCAGATGCATGGGTCCCATGAACTGTGCCCAATGTGACCCAGGGAACCAGAGGAGCTGGTGGGCTGNCTTGGCTTGAATTGGCCCAAACCCAGCATCATGATGACAGGGACCTTAATTTAGACTAATAGGCACACATGTCTGTGCACGTGGGTACAGGGTCACCAACTCAAAGCTGCTATGGACCTGATCTGGGCCAGGTCAAGACATCAGGCAGTGTCCTCAGCCTCAGCCTTCATCTTTAGGATTCAGTGTGTAGTGCTAAGCAAGTGTTTTGTGATTTAAAAAAAAAAATCATTATTTATTTATTTATTTATTTATTTATTTATTTATTTATTTATTTATTTAGAGTGTGTGTGTGTGTGTGTGTGTGTGTTGGGGGGAAGTGCATGCAGGAGCCTGTGGAGGCCAGAAAAGGCACTAGATCCCCTGGAACTGGAGTTACAGATGGTTGTGTGAAGCATGAATCTATTTAGTTTTATCAATAAAAACCAGGAGTCAGATATCAGGGTAATAACCTGAAAGATCAGAGAAGCAAAGGAGCAGACACCAGTGACTTCTTACCTGTCCAGATCCTCTGACTGAGCGGGCCTGAGATCCTGTATCCATCCATTTTATATTCCTGTCTCCATCTCCTGATTGTGCTGGGATTAAAGGCATGAGCCTCCCAAGGGCTGGGATTAAATGTGTGTGCCTCCACTGCCTGTTCTCTATGGTTAACTAGTGGTTAGCTCTGCCCTCTGATCTCCAGGCAAGCTTTATTTGTCAGAATCCAAACGAAATATCATACAACAGTTGTGAGCTGCCATGTGGGTGTGCTGGGAACCAAACTTCGGTCTTCTCCAAGAGCAGAAAGTGCCCTTAATCTCTGACCCATCTTTCCAGACCTGTTTTGTGGGTTTTTATGTTTCTCTCTATCAAGTGTATTTCCTAGCGGACGTATGGCTTTATATAATCATTGATTTACTATGTTTACTTAACGATTTGTATCATGAAGGTTTTCTGAAGCATGAGTTATAGTCTATAAATGATGGAATTATTCAAGTTGGCATTACAATAAAGAAGATAAATGGGCCCAAGAGGAACAGCAGGTGAGGGTGGGGATAAGTAGGGAGTCAAGGAGAGGGTCTACAAAGAGAGATTCATGGGGAATTTGAGGGCTTAGCTGTCCTCTCCAGGAAAGCAGTGTCACCAGCAGGTATTGCCCCCTTGATGAGCTCCTTGTCCCTGAGGACTCCCAGCAGACAGGCCCACTTCACCCCCTTGTGGTAGGAGTGTGGTGATGCATCATTTTGGACCTCTAATTCCCTCATAAGACCCTGGAACCTGACCACAGGATCCCTGGAACTTGCTATTATTGTGAGTTAGAAGACAGATCTGTGTACCAGGAGCAAAGCTGGTATTGCACCTCTCCTCCTCCCCACCTGGCACAGGAGACCTTAGGGAAGTGGAGAGGATTCAACAGAAGGGAGGGAACCCCTTTTTAAAAGGCAGAGGGGATGAATCCTGAAGGCCAAGGGCTGTGCAGCTTGGAATTTCCCCAACTTTGGAAAAAGTTGAGGTGCAGAGTAAGCAACTAATGACCACAGAAAAGAATCTGTTATTGTGAGTACCAGAGAGAGGCCCAGATCATTGCTTAGCAGGCCCTTCCCTAATAAGCCCATGTCCCTGTTTCTGCACAGGACATGGATGGAATCCTGTGCCTCTCCCCAGACATGAGACATGGACTACTGTACCTAGCAAACACAAACAGGATTCTTCCTTGTTGTCCCAAGTAGGTTCATGAATGCTTACAGAGTGATGAGGGTACCAAGGGGCTCCAAATCCTGGGAACATGATCAGCTCATTGTGCTGACCTTGCTCTGGGCTCTCCAAGCACAGGCATGCATTCTGCATGTGACTCCCCTCAAGTCCCAATCACCCATACGACTCCCTCATCTGGAGAAAGAGGGAGACAGAGAGGGAGGAAGAAAGGAAAGAAGAGAGCACAGGAGGAAGAGAGGGAAGGAGGGAGGGAGGTTGCCTGGGAGCCTGGCTTGGGCCTGTGTGAGGTACAGATACTCTGGTATNGNCATGCACAGATCCCACCAGCACAGACAGCTTACACAAATAACCAGATACACCACACACTTGGGATANTCTGAAATACTTTGATGTCTCCCAAATCCCAACAGAGTTATGTTTGAGTACAGGAGGGGCTCAGTCAACGTCCAGGGCATCCTGAATCAAAAACCACAGCTCTGTCCTCAATGCAAATTTCCCCTGGAGTCCTAGGAGGAACCTGAAGAGTACAGACCCCATTTCTGCTCTCTGGGTGTTCCAGGGTCAAAGCAAGGGCTTGGGGACAGAGGATTCCTGTAAGCCTGTCCCAAGTCAGGGCTTGGATTGTCAGCCATAGCCAGTTGAGATTATCTGTACTCTGCTCTCTGGAACTAATAAGGTCCCTTGAGTACCTTTTGGGGCAGGACTTGGGAGATCTTAGGGCAGTGTCAAGTAGTGGCTACCAGGAAACCCATGATTCAGACCAGGCACTAGGACTTCAAATCTGTGGTGCTTCCAGGGATGGGAGTGCTTGTACCAGGCAAATGCACTGAATCCTATTATGATGCTGATGCTGATGACGACAACAACGATGATGGTGACATTCATGCTCACTGCAGATGGGCCCTCAGCACTGACCTGCAAGCTCTCTGGCTCCTGGTTGGCAGTGGCTAGGTCTGGAGCAGAGAAGTAAATGAGAATTGGCTTGCATAATTCATTCACTCTAGCATCACTCACTTTACCATTGTACCCCTCCCACCCCTCAACACTCCCATCATGGACATATGGGAAGGAAAGGGTTGTGGAGGAGGCTAGGAGAGGGCTATGGGTGAGGCTCCAGGAACAGTGGTTATGTGGCCTGAGGGAAAAAAGTGTGAAGGTCTTATGCCTTTGGATTTGGAGAACATGAACAGTTTCCGGCCTTCAACCCCTTCCTGGTCTTGGGGCTTTGCCAGAGACAAATTACTGGTTGGGGGATAGCAGCCATGATGCACCTTCAGGTTAGATCAGAGGGAATTCTGATGTCACCCCCAATCTCCTAGGGGCTCAGATGACTATGGTGGATATGGTGGATTGAACTGGTGTTAAGGACCAGAGGAAGTAGAGCCCGGAGGGACTATGCAGGAAGGAACGGGTGAGGAGGGCAGTAGGTTTAGACACATAAGGTCCTTGTTTGTGCACAGAAGCAGACAGAATCCAGAGGTCAACTGTGAGGGGTTCCTCCCTGCTCCTTCCTCCCCTACTCACCAACCCACTTCCTAGCCTAAATCTCACCAGTAACATTCAGGATGAGGTGCATGTTTTTTCTCTGGCGTCCATGTAGCTGCCACAAGTACGACCCTGCGTGGATGTCCTGGGCATCTGTGATCACCAGCTGGGCCTGGCCTCCTTGAATCTGAAGCTGCCATGAATCATTAGAGTAGTTTCCTGGGGGCTTTTTGTTGAAGATGGTCTTGATCTTTCCATTGGCAGTCAGTTCAATGGTGACATCTCTGAAAGTGTTGGAGATGTTACAGGCCATCACCACACAGTTGCCTCTGGGTGCAGACACTAGTTCAGTGCATCTGGGGTTGTCCCAGTCTGTGTAGAGAACACAATCTTTACTTTGCAGCCTAGGCATGGTCTTCGATACCCCTACCAATGCCCCGACAGTGATCCTAGGACTGCTAGTGCTCTACTGTCAGCTATTTTCAGGGGTACATGGCTTACCCTTCTGTAGCCCAGCTTCCACCATATTGGGTCTATAAAGCCAAGGTCACCACCTGGGCCTGACCTTGGTCTGACCCTCCCACCATGTCTGGCCCTGAGGCGCTCCACTTGGGAGAAGCCACACTCACTTTGATTATGGGCATTCAAGGAGGCAGCCAGGAGAAGGAGGGTCCAGAGAATTCTGGGACATGGGCCAGTGGATGTTATAGAGTAGGCCAACATGGCTGTCATAGGATGGGCCTCAGGAGACAACTGTTCTGGTCAGTAGTTTTTTGGACACTACCTAGAGGAAGGAAAAAGAAGAGGTCAGAAGTCCCCAAAGCTGCTGCAGAGGCTCATGAGAACAGCACCAGCCTGAGAAGAGCTATGCAGNCCAGGGTCCTTGAGCTCCTCCTGTCTACCCCTCCCAGATTCCTGAAACTGTTCAGGGGCCCCAGCCACCAGTGCACCACCCTCTTCCTGTCCTTCTATTTGGTAAGGAGTGTGAGGCTGGCTGAGGTAAAGCAATAGGCAGATAGATGAAGCCAGGAGTGAGGAGCACTTCCTTCTTAGAGCTGTATAGTTAACCAGACAAACAGGGTCATGTTACAGTTTTGTAACTGACGTAGTCAAGTCAACAACCAAGATTAGCTACTGCAATAACTCATGCCAGAAAAGGTGAGACATTGGCCAAATCTGCATCCATCTTTCAGCCAAGCGGCCTGCCCAGTGCCGCCTTGCTTAAACCCTGAGCTCTGCCTACTTGCCCTGATAACATATTACTTTTGTACTATATACTTCTAAAGCACAGGTAAGTTTTATATTTCTTTTGTTTACCATATGACAGGCTGCTTGTTGCTTTTAGTAGGTGGACAATGTCTCCTATACCTCAATCAACCCAACTGACTGTCTTATGGTAGAGGCAACTCCAGTTCCCTGGACATGCATGTTGCATCTTGTATCATCCCTCACAGTCTCAATGTGTAGTTCCCAACACAGGACCGAGACCCTCCTACACATCCTCCTCACTAGTACAGTCTCTGTGGTATGTGTAGATCCTGTTCTAAGGGTCCCTGGGATGCTGAATAAAGGAAAGTAGAAGTCTCTGCAAAACACTGACACTTCCNGTTAGGGATCTTGTCCTCCAGGGAGCTCCCCAGAGACAGCATGGCCTGACTCCTACTTATAGTTTACTACATCCTTTGCAAAATGTGTAATAACCTGTTTCCTGACTCCTTCTACCACTATAAACATGTACACATGCATACACATGTATGTACACATACACGCATGCATATACATATACACAAATATTATGTTGGAGGAGGATGAGACAGCCGAGATGAACCTCTAACAACCCTGATGATGTCTCCAGTTCTGTGTTTCCCACAGGCCTGGTACATGCTATGCACACAATAGGTACTCCAACAAGTGCATCTGGACCCACTGAGATGTAGGAAGGGTAAGGGTTCTTGCCCAGCCTCTTCTGAAGCCTTACCTGACATGGATATTGAGCACGGCTTTGGACCATATTCCTGAGCTGGAGCTAAGCTGGTCAAAGGTCAATCTCAGTCCTCATCTGGACCCAGTGACATGGAAAGTTAGCAACCTCAGCCAAAAGAGTGTTTACGTAATGCCTGCCAATCCAGAGCTGTACTTAGGATGGGGACACCCATGGAAAGTGAAAGACAGAGGCTGGGCTCTGTCTTGAGGCTGTCTAGGTTCAGCAGTCCTGGTAGGCTATACTCTTCAGCCTTGGAGACTCAGCCCTCTGGGGGAGGCAGGAAGCTCTCAGCTGGCACCAAGTGTGATGAGAACTTTCGTTTTCTACAAGAGTCTCCCTATTGGCTCTTAGGAAGCCTCTGAGATATTCTACCATACCTCAGAGTCCACAGTCATTTCACCTGACTCAGTGTTTGAACCTACCTTCCTGTTACCCCCTCACTTCAGGAATCATACATATGTGAAGTCCCCTTCAGAATGTTACTGTGTATGAAATGCTTCAAGGCATTCCTATTAGAAGGTATCTTGGCCCCGAGGGTACTCCAAACACCCCTGAAAACCTGGAACTGACATCCTCATGATGGCCTCCTTAGGAAGCTAAAATCTTTGCTTGTCAAGAGTGCTGCCCAGATTCCAGGCTTCTTCCATTGCCCAAAGCCAAGCTCATCTTCCAGCTTCAGAACTTGATTATCCAAAACTTCTTTTCATTCTCACAATGAGGTCATCACAGTGGGAGCCCCAGATGGTTCTGAAATTCAGCTAGGGTCACACCTCTCTTTTACTCTCAGCTACTCTGCTTGGGGTGGTGCTGTGGCTTTGGTTATGGTCCCTATGGTGCTAGCCGGGCACCGTGGACAGTCAGGTGACTAAGTAAAAACCACAGTGTAGTGACAGACATTGCAGTAGACTAAGATCCCTCTCCAGAAGGACTGAGGGCCTAGGGGCCAGATTCTTGTTTCTGGCCTAGCTGAAGCTGGGCAGATTGTCCTGGCCTTGAGGTGGTCTTTGGCTTGCACTATGGACAAAGATGCCATGTTGTCTGAGGTTGCCATTAGAAAAAAGGGCAAGCATAGATCTACCCCTCAAGATACCTCTCAGTTTCTAAACTGAACAATCTTCCCGTTGTTCCTGAAACTGGAAGTCCATCCTCTCTTTCTTCCTTGAAGCCTAACTTTGCCTCCCCTAGGGATCCAGCTAGAAATGGATTCAGGAGCATAGTCAAGGGAGCAGAAACATGCCAATCCAGTAGTCTTTCCCTCTCTGAGCTCCAGGCCCCTTCATGCAAGGGAATTTTGTCCTCACCAGAATGCTGGGCAGCCTTATAGTCTATGCGTTTGTTTTCTGGGGACTTTGGACCTTCAGGCTGAGAGGCACAAGTGGATATTCTCTTTGCACCAAGTCAGGTGAATCATCAGGGCTCTAAGAGTCCTAGGTCCCCTTTCACCCTCCAGTTGTGCACATTCTGCCCTTTGTTCCTTGTCAGTGACAGGACCAGAACTAGCTGCCTGAGATCCTAGCCCCAGCTCAACCCAGAGAGTGGAATGCAGATGTCAGTGAAGAGACCCTTTGGATTCTGAGGGGCAACACACACAGCAGACTGGGCCAAGTGCCTCCTGACTGGCCTGTGACTATGTCCACCTCAGCACCCTATGCCTCTTTTTCTGAGAAAGGGCAGAAAAACAGGGAAATGATGGAGACATGAGAAAGAAAAGGAGCCTGAATGAAGCCACTTGTTAGATGAGAATCAAGAATTCCAGCATGGTTAACATTTTTTTGAGAGATTACTTATACAGAGACAATATTCCTTTTTATAAAGATATTTTCAAACAAAAACATTAAAATAATTGGCTGTGGTAGTACACACTTTTAATTCCAATAACTGGGATATAGAGGCAGGCAAAAGCAGGCAGAACTCTGTGAGTTCAAAGCCAGTTGGTTTACATAACAAGGTCTAAGCCAGCTAGGGCTACACAGGGAGACTGTGTCTCAAAAAAAAGAAGTTAAAATAGCAATGAACGTGATTAAGGCCTGAGCATATACAAGCTAAAGTATGTCCTTACTCAATTTCCCTGATGTCTTCTGGTACTCAAACAAACAAGACTATTGCCTTCCGTTTACAATAATGGTACCCTACTTTCTCAAACCTGTGATCCAGGATTTACTTTATCAATTACAAGCCTGTCAGTGTCCTCAGAAGTATCCTTACGATCTCATTTAATTTTTAAAAAAGATTTCTTTCTTTCTTTCTTTCTTTCTTTCTTTCTTTCTTTCTTTCTTTCTTTCTTTCTCTATTTATTTGTATCTGAGTGTTTTGCCTGCATGTATGTGTACCACATACTTGCCTGTTGCTCTTAGAGATCAGAAAAGGGCATCAGATCCCCTGGAACTAGAGTTATGGACAGTTGTGAGCAGCCATGTGGGTACTGGAAACTGAAGCTGGGACCTCTGCAAAAGCAGTAAGTACTCTTAACCTCTGAGCTATTGCTCCAGCCTCACCATTTAAATGTCTTAGTAACAATAACTTCAAAACACACCAAAATTTTATATGTAACTATTTTAAATGCAAAGAAGTGTGATTCTCCTTTGAGAGACTTCCACCCACACTCTTGGGTGTGTCTTACTCCTTCCCTGAATTGCTTGCTTTCTGTTAAGCACTGTTCTCACATCAATCTACATTAAATGATGTCCTTTAAGGACTGGTGAGGTGGCTCATCAGGTAAAGGCAGTTGCCTCAAAACTATGACCACTGGGGTTTTCCCCAGAAAACCTTATAAAGACATAAGGAAAAAACAGACTCCGTAGAGCTGTCCTCTGACCCCCGCATTTGTGCACACAAACATACCCACACCCACACTCACACACACACCCAACACACACAAATTTTTAATGTCNTTTTCCGGGTATGGTTGTGTCTGCCTTTAGTCTCAGTACTCTAGAGGCAAAGGCACCAGAAAAATGAAAAAGAAAGAAAGGGCCATCTGCTCAGCAGGAAAAGGCACTTGCTGCCAAGTCCGATTATCTGAGTTTGATCCTTGGGACCGCATAATGGAAGAAGAGAAACTNGAAGTTTGGATCTCCACAGCCAATGTGGCTCCTGCTTTTCTCCAAAGCCCTAACTGCCCCAAGCCACCTCCTTCCATGAGGGTTCTTAGCCTCCTTCCAGTAGACTGGGGTAGCAGACCACCCTGGCAACCGTGAGAGCAGTGAGAGGGAGAAGCTGGTATTGTCCCCCTCTCTGGCCTCTGTCTTGTCTGTGGTCCCAGATCCTGGCCACCTAGGCTCTTGGGCCCTAGTAACCTCTGGAATTCTTCCAGCTCTAACAGGACCTCCTTACCTAGAACAACAAAATAACCAGAGGCAGGGTGAGCCTGGCATCTGCCTCATTTGCAGCTGTCTCCTTTGTGCTCCAATTCCTGCTCAACTCTGCACGTAGTTATGGTATTACTCAAGGAGCTTCCCTAAACCTAAATCCCTCATGGCTGGAGAAACAAAAATGAGTCACTGAGGCATCTGCCAGCTCTGTCCTATTCCTGATCCCAAAGGGGCATGAAAAGTCTCCAGCCATTGTTCTTCAAGTGCAGTGGTCCTGGGTTTCAGAATAGCACTCACTTCTTGGGAACCCCATCATCCCTCAAGCAACAAGGACTTCTTGGCGACACCCTACTCAGTCAGAGCTGAGTTGGTGACCAACCAGACCACACTGTGACCCTTAATTTTGTAGAANCTTCCTGTTCCTCCATTTAAGCCCAAAACTCATGATGTAGTNCCTTAGAGACAGGTTGACAGACTTTCTTGCCATCCTTGCCCCAGGACTGTGTTGGTTAAGTTCCTTTCCTGTATTTTTATTTGCTTTCTTAGGGGTAAGCACATGTTGGAACCCCTAGAATCAGATCTGTTTCAGGACTCAGGTAACACAGACAACACAGTGGGTCACCTTTCTGACACCCCCTTCCCAATGCCTTTACAATTAATGCCTTACTGAATCCCCTGATGGACCTGATAACCCTGACCCATGTCTAGTGGATGTGAGTGCTGAGCCAGAAAGGGGTCAGGAGCAGATTCGACCGCCTCTGCAACCTGTCTCATACAGCACAGCAGCCTTCAGCTCAATGTAGGGCTAGGAGTTATATGAATGGAGCCTCAAGAATTTTGGAGTAGAAAGAAAGTCACAAGAAGGACCTTCAACCCCATAACCAGAAGTTGGCTTCTACTTACATTAAGATGAAAACAAAACAACAGGAACCACAGTGTCCCTGACCAAACGTGACATAGATTCCCAATCCTGATTGACCAGCCTCAGAAGTTCACAAATATCAACCACAGCTTCCCCTCGTGCACCAGGTCCCTCTTCTCTATGCCCTGCCTTCCCATACTCATGGTCAGATAACTAAGAAGAGTGAGGTCACCATTCTCCTCTTCCCATTCAGTACACTCGGAAGAACCCAGCTGCTGCCTCTGCCCCTCCTGGATCTCAGTGTGGGGCACCCGGAGAGACAGATTTACTCTGCTGTGGGTGTCCCAGGCACCTGGCCAGTACCTCAGCCCCACCTTTATTCTGGACAAATCCTTGAGGCAAGAGGCAGCCAGTGAAGTGAGGGTCTCAGAGAGGCTGCAGCCAGGGACACCTCATCTTCATTTTCATATGCCCCAAACCCTCTGAGCGCTGCGGTCCCCTCCAGTCCTCACCTGTGTGCATACTCTCTAGCTTCTCATCTGCTCCTCTTGCCGAACTCTGTTGCTGCCACCAATGATCTCATCCAGCCCAGGAGGCGAGGCTGAAAGGAGGCGTTCCAAGTACCGCCCATTCATATCTGGGTCTGGCCTCACCTGGGAAGAAAACACTGCTCTGGAAAGCAGTGTGGCCTTCAGGAATTACCCTGAGTCCACATAACAGTGACAGAAGTATCTTAGTGATTCCCTTATTAATACATTTTAACCAGAAGTTCTGCATTAGCCACTCATCTTAGGAACACAAGAGGAGGGTCCAGGCTTTTTCTAGAAGAGTCCTGGCTGAGGCCAATGTTTGATTCAGGACTCAGGGGCTGCTCCTTTAGGAAAACTGGGTGCATTTGTTTCCCTACATGGGACAGCACAGGCATGACCACTCTGGACAAGCACACAGGGAAAGGCAGGAACTTTAGGATTGAGCTAAGGAAGGTAGGAGCCTAGTGACTCATGGGGTACCCAGATACCCCTAGTGCCTACCCATGATGTAGAGAGGATCAAATAACCATGATCCCATGATTCCCTCCTGACGGGGCTTTGTCTAACAGACCAGAGGTAGGGGTTGTTGGTAAGGTGGGACAAGAATGCTCTGTGGTAAGAAGTTTTGAAGGGCAGCTGAAGGATTCCAGTGTCTCACCCCACCCATCGAAACACTTTTCATGGTTGAATGAAAATGCACTGTGAAAGCGAAACTAGTTTGTTNTGAAACTACAAGGCCAGGACAAGAACATTCCAAGTCTTCCCCTGATGACAGTCTCAACTTAGTGCCAATGTCCACAGGTGATGTGTGTTTAACCTTCTGTGTGCAAACACACTCCGGTCAGGCATGTCTCCTCCCATGTGTACAGATGGACACAGCTATTTGTGTCCCATCTAGCTCCACTAGGAGTCACCTTCTGCACATCCCCTGATCAGAGGGGCTATGGCACTTCCTGTCTCTCATCCGTGGGGTTTTCAGAGAGCAATGCTCCGAGGTCACTCTCACTTTCTCCAGCAGGATCTGCTAAGGA
>LZPO01066263.1:545392-567714 GCA_001675575.1 Neotoma lepida
CATTTTTGAAACAGGGTCCCTTATTGGCCTGGATTTCACTGTTATGCCCAGATTTGGGACCCCCAAAAAGACCACCAGAGACCAAGAGTGTCCAGAATGCAACAGCAAGGTTTATTCAGCACACTCGTAATACAAGCTAGCTTGGAATTCTCCGCAGCACCATGCCGAAACGAGGCAGGGAGGAGAATTGCTCTTTCTTTGTGAGCCTAGCTTTTAAAGGCAAAACCCCAAAATTTTTCAAAGGGGAGGGGGTTACTATGGGTTCATTTTTTACCAGCTTACTCTTAGGAATTTCTACAATTCCTGCAGCTTATCTCTGCTTACTTTTAGGTTCCTGACTTATCTAGTTATTTTATCCTTAAGTTTGACCTGTTTGTTTGTCACAAGACCTCTCCTATAGACTATCTCTGGAGTTGGGACATTCTGTGGTTAATCAGTTGCTTTCAGATAGCCCTCCGGGCATCCTGACTTTTGTGACTTTATACTGTTTCGAGTCTTGNAGCCTCTTGTCAGCATTTCTAGGAAGCTTGGAACTCAGGCCTATTCAAGCAGAGGCTGTTAGTTTAAAATTATTTTTGAATGAGGGTCTTATTTTTAAATGAGGGTACTTCATCACCAAGTATGTTAGACTGGCTGGCCAGTGAGCCCCAGAGGTCCTCCCATTTCTACCTTCTCAGTGATGGGATTACAACTGTGCACATCATACTCAGCTTTTAATTTTTTTTACATGGGTTCTGATAAGTTCCTTACAGGCTGGATAAACCTCTCTGCNGATGCAGCAATCAGAATCAGGCCAAATTAGGNAAGGCCAGGTTTAATGGGCAAACNTTCCCAGGTGATTCCCCAGCCCCTCAGAAAGGAGATCAGGATGAGAGAGNAGAGGAACCACGAATCTAGTTTCTGGGGATATCGTTTAAATAAGCCGAGGGAGTGGTCTTGGCCTCTCTGGGGAGGAGCCGTGTTTGGCGAGCTTTGAAGGGGTGGGTTCAGCAGTGTGCAGCCCAGTGCCGGGCTGCTGCACAGGCTGCACACGGGCCAGGAGTCCTGGCGGCTCAAGGTGTGGGTGGTGCTGGGGGTGAAGCCTGAGCGGGATGCCAGAGGCTGAGGTGGAGCTCCTACCAAACAGGTTCTGGGAATCAAACTTGGGTCCTCATGTTTGTAAAGCAATCACTTTACCAACTGAGACACCTCTCCAGTCCATCCCTTTGTCTTTCACGTTTATTGCACGCATGGCTCCATGGTCACATACAGGGTCATCTGTACATATGGCTCATGTCTTTGTGTGTTTTCTTCTTGGGAAGCTGAGTTCTACAAGTGTCTCCATATCCAGGTGGTCAATGGCATGGGTTACTCACTAACCTGTTTGGACTGACTTGAGCTATCAGTGGTGGTGTAGGGGGAAATAGAGTGTGCGGAGTGTTAGTGAAGCCTTGGGATGGAGTAGGAGGAAAGAGGACACAGGGTGGAAGGAGGGGTCAGATTGTAGCTGATGTCCCTGCTGTCGGGAGCTTGGTCTTCAGGGTCCTTTTCCTCTGGGGTCTGACTTATGTCCTTACATCTGCACCATCACCTAAACTAAAAGACTGACCTGACTGAAGACCTGACTCTGGCCCTGAAGAAGTGACCCCAGGCTATGACTGCCCTAGGAGCACAGCAGAGGCAGGTCATTGGGACCAATGGGTAGCCAGAGACACCACAAGAGTGGCCCTTCTCCTAGGATGAGAGTGACAGGCTTGTGTCCAGATCCAAGGTCAAACACCCTGCTGGCTCTGAGCCCCCAGGACAGCAGGAGAAGTATGTACTATCATGGAGTCTCCTGTGAGCTCTCATAGTAAGGACAGAGTCAGTGTGTGTCACTGTGCAGGGTGATCTCATGTGCACATGCAGAGACAATGCAAGTGCGCCATCATAAAGGGACTCATGGCCCAGAGCACCTTCCTGCCTGAGTGACAGAGTTGCTCCCTGTGCTGGTGGTGAGTTTGAGGCCCTGTGACATGGACAGCAGTGCAGTTAGGTGCAGATGAGTTTCTTGGGACTAGCTTCCTACTCTATGAGGACAAACCTGTTTGGAGGCAGCATGTGGCCGGGTGGCCTTTGAAGGTCCCTATTCTATGTCCTGAAGGACTTTTCTCTTTGGCTTTGATAACAGAGAGACCCAGGACAGGGAAACACTGTGGGACTGGCACTCATTCAATCTCCAGAAGAGAAAACCTAAAAAGACCAAAGCCGCAGCAAATCGAGCACAATTCAAGCCCCTGAATCAGTTTTCTTGTAGGGTTCTTGTAGCTGCAGGGGGCAGAGGGACTTCATGGACTTTGAAGTTTTCCTTTCTCAGTAGAGATTCAGACTTTTTATGGAATTCATGCATCAGCACACTTTACTGTTAGAAAACACATTACAAGCTTCAGAGGCCAAGACACACAGGGCCCTGAGCTGTTGCCCAGTGTAAGAGCGGACCTGCGGGAGCTGGTGGGCTGCGACAAACCTGTGACCCTTATCCTGCATTGTCAACTTGATTGCATTTAGAATCACTGTGGAATCACACCTCTCCATATGTCTCTGGCAGTATTTCCAGGAAAGTTTAACTGAGGAGGATGTGGGAGGTACCATCCTGTGGGCTGGGGTTGGAATTCCAGGTGGAACACAAAAGAGACAGCAAGCTGAGCACCAGCATTCTGTTTTTCTGCTTCCTGTCTGTGAGCACAGTGCTTCCAGCTGCTTCACACTTCTGCCACCGTGCCTTCCTCAATATGACAGACTGTATCCTCAAACTGAGCCAAAATCGACCTTTCTTCCCTAAGCTGCTTAGTAACTAACACGTGACCCCAAACAAGGATGGCATTGAAGTGCTGTGGATCACCTTACTTTGATCTGAGAAGCACAGGTCCTTCTGCATCTGGGCACAGCTGTANCNCCAGAGACTCTANGGGGTTGGCTTTGGAGGCCACAGGCACCAAGCAGCATCCCTGGCCTCNGCTTTCATTCAGGCACCAGTGTTTGAGGTTTCTTGTAGATTTTTATGTTTTTGACTAACAGTTGTGTTTCCCAGCTGACCTGATGGTCTCTTCATTGGTGTATTATATTCATTTAAAGATTAACATCCAAGAGGATTTTCTAAAATATGGCATATCTAGTGGTCAATGGAAGGGCACAGCAGTTAAAAGCATTTGCCTGATGACCTGAATTTGATCCCTAGAACCTATGTAAAAACCAGATGTGGTGGCGTGTCTCTGTAATCCCAGCACTCTTAGGATGAAGGTAGGAGGTAGAGACTGGAGAACCGTTTGGATGCTCATGGGCTAGCTACACTAGCTAATATACAGTACAGCAACAGAATCAAGAGAGACCCTGCTTCAAAACAAGGTGAAAGGCAAGAACTGACTCCCAAAAGTTGTCCTCTGCCCTTCATATATGCATCCTGGCATGCCCATATACACACTCATACAACAACAATGATGATAATAAAATAATAATAATAATAATAATAATATATGGAATTTCTATTAAAAACTCATTTTTTAATCTATATGTAAGGTAAAACAGCATTGTAACCAAGACAAAATGTCAGAAAAGAACAGTGGGTTGTGGATATGAATCAGGGAGTTGGAGCTGGGAGTCTGCTGAAGAGAGGCCCCTGGGGAGTCCCAGGGCTGGCCATCTTCCCTTGGAGAGTAATACCTGTCAGCAAACACTTATACCCTTCCATAGACTCCTGTTCTTGAGGGTTCTCTACCTTCCAGTGTCAGGAGTGAGGTGATGGTTCATCTCAGACTTCTAATCTTCCTATTTTGGCCCTTGGAACGTGACACCTGGGTTTCCCAAACTTGTTACTATTATGAGTCAGAAAGCAGGTGTGTGCCCAAGTTCTTCTTGAAGCAAATCTTGGTACAGCCCTAGGCTTGCACTGGAGATCTTTGGATAGTGGAGAGACCCTGACCTCAGGGTCTCAGCAGAAGAAAAGGAGCCTAGGCTTTTGTAAGAGGCAAAGAGTGGGGATGCTGAGGGTCAAGGGCTGTGCAGATTTCCTAATTTTGGAAAGAGTTGAGGAGCTGATCAGATGACTGAAGACCACAGTCTAGAGGCTGTACTCTTGTTCATGTGACTGAGAGATGCCCAAACTGTTTTCCAGCTTCCAAGGCCCTTCCTCAGTGAGTCACTGTCCCCTCCTCTGCATAGAACCAAGGGTTCCATCACCCTTGGGAAAAGGCCTTTTGTGCCCAGCAAACATGAACAGTCTTTTGCTCTCCCAAGCATGTGATAATGGCTCCATGGTGTTTGGGTTCCAGAGGGTCATAGCGGCCACCAAGGGCTAAGAACATGACAAGCCCATGCTGGCGGCCTCGCTCTGGAATCAGCTCTGCAGGCAGCTCCTTTAGCTTCTACTGGCCCACAGATTTAGAGCTTCCTTATCTATACAGGGAGAGATGAAAGGAGAGAGGAAGGGTGAACCCCTGAGCTCAGACCTGTGTACAGACAGACATAGACATGCACAGATGACCCATCATCTCATACACTGCATATGTGAATGATCATTCCACCTATGCTAAGAACACTCACCTCATTCTTGCATACCTCATCCCAGCAGAACCTGGGTCTAAGCCCATGGTGGTCTTACTTCCAGGGCATCATAGGTCTGAATCAGAAACTATAGGTTCCCTCCTAAACACAAGTTCCCAAGAGTCTTGAGAAGACTTGAAGACTATAGACTCCATGCTGCTCTCCAGGGTATCAGAATAAGCCTTGAGAACAGATGATCCTTGCAGACCCAATTCAGGGCCTATGTTCTTGGCTATCGAAGACTAAAAACGTTCTTGCAGTGGCACCTGCTGTCTTGATCCTGTGTGGCCTTCACAATCTCCCTGAGCCTCTGTTGTAGCAGAACTCAGGGGACACCCCAAGGAGGTATGAGGTAAGGATCCCAGGAAGACCCCACACATACCTCAAGTCAGGCACTGAGGTACATATCCACTGGGACTTCTAGGAATGGTGGTGCCTGTAGCAGATTAGTGCGCTGATTCCTGCGAGTCCCAAGATCAAGATGACAGTGACCACAACTCCCACAAGGGTCTTAGGCCTGGCCTCTTGAGGGCTCTTGAATGGACCTGAAGTGGGTCAGGAGTAGTCAGGGATAATGTTTGTCACCACTGGTTCTTTACTACATCCCTCATTGGCTCACAATCCTATTCTTCCCATTGTTTGTCACCTGCTGACCCCACACCCTCCTGGGCAGTGACACCTGGTGGGCAAGTACAGGAAGGGCTAAGGGTGAAAGGTGTCAGGTGGCCATCACTTGGCTCCATGGCAGCAGGAGCAGCTGGAATGCTAAGAAGCCTGGAGACAAGGTTATGACACCTACCTGAGGTGGATGTGGATAGCCTCATGTCTGTGGCCTCATCCTTGTTTGAAGGCTCTGCTGGAGACATATCATCAGATTGAGTGTTATGTGACTGCACCCCAATTCCAGCTGCAGTAGTCCTATAGGACTGGCTGGTCTCAGGAGGAATTAACGTCAGGCTCACCTTCAGGGGCTCAGTGATTATGACAGATTGAACTGTTGTTGGGAGAGTGAGAGGGACATGGAGACTAGGGCCTTTTCAGATACAGAAAGGATGAATCAGGCAGTGGGTTTCAGGCTGGGAGGAATCCATTTTTAGGTGCAGTAAGTATGGGCATAAGAGGGTGTGCTGGTCTCTAGAAAGATATGGGGGTGACACAGAGGGGTGTGGATAGGACAGGGGTCTTCTGCAATTACTTTCACTTTGTGAATGAATCACGAAAGTAGCTAGGGTGGTGTTCTAGCTAGCCTTAACTGTCAACTTGACACAGCCTAGAGCCACCTGAGAAGGGAGTCNCAGTTGAGGGATTGCGGGATCAGATTGATCTGTGAGCATGTCTGTGGGGGATTATCTTGATTGTTAACTGATGTAAGAAGGTCCATCCCACTGTGAGTGGCACCATTCCCTGTGTGGGTGGTCCTAATCTATATAGAAAGATAGCTAGGGTGGCATACACCTTTAATTCCAGCACTTAGGAGACAGAGGCAGACAGATTCCTGTGAGTTCCAGACCAGTCAGGGCTACACATTGAGACCCTGTTTAGAAAGAGAGAGAGTGCAAGAGAGAGACAGAGAGATAGAGACAGACAGACAGACAGACAGACAGACAGACAGAGAATGGAGGGAAGAAAGAAGGAAAGGAGAGAAGGGAGAGGAAGGGAGGTGGGGAAACATGGGTTAGACAGCAAGCCAGTGAGCAGCATCCTCCATGGTTCCTGTCTCTCAGGTTCTTGCTTGAGTTCCTACCCTGATTTCCCTTGATGACCAACATTGCTCATAAGCTGAAACTAACCCTCTCTTCTCCTAAGTTGCTTTTGGTCATGGAGTTTGTCATAGCAACTGAATCAAACTAGAACAGGTAGGAAGTGAGGCTAGAGTAGTGAGGAGGGTTCTGGGGAGGGGGTCCAGGTACAGACAGGAGGGTTATCAGATGAAGGTCTTTGCTCTTCAGTTCTTGTTTTGAGACAAGGTCTGACCCTAAACTCATGATTCTCCTGCCTCTCAGCCTCCCAAGTGCTGGAATCATATCGCACCTGGCTGAACTTGGCTCTCCTTAAGGTGCACAAAGTCCAGGGCAAGCCTCTGTGGTGGAGGATGTTGTGAGGAGGGGGACAAGATCATGGCGGTGTGGACGCTGCTGAAACTGGGGCCTCACTCTGTGGTCACCAAGTCTTAGTAAATCCTCAGTTAAGGTGACAATGGCTATGGACCTCTCAATAGTAGGGTATGGCATGAGAATACTAGACCAGACAGTGGCTGGGTTCTTATGGAAACTTTCAGAACACAGAGAATCGGGGTGCAATTTCACCCCCACAGCTGATGTGTGAGCGACTTGGGGGTGGCAGGGAAAGACGTCTATTGGCTTCAACTGCTTCCTGCCCACCTCCGATGGGCTTCTGCCCTGGACAATGGAGCACCTTTCCACATCTCAGACAGATTAAGCTCCTGGAAAAGACCAAAATCTTTGCCTTCCCCTCTGCCCTCCTTCCTGTCTCCCAAATCACCATACTTCACCACACTCCATATACTGGCCTTTATTCCCTCTCACCTCCTTACTCCACAGCCCTCGCCTCACCTGAAACATTCAAGGTGATGTTTGTGTAATTTCTCTGGCGTCCATGCAGCTGCCACAAGTACGACCCTGCGTGGATGCCCTGGGCATCTGTGATCACCAGCTGGGCCTGACCTCCTTGAATCTGAAGCTGCCATGACTCATTAGAGTAGTTTCCTGGAGGCTTTTTGTTGAAGATGTTCCTGATCTTTCCATTGGCAGTCAGCTCAATGGTGACATCTCTGAAGGTGTTAGAGATGTTACAGGTCATCACTGCATGGCTGCCTCTAGCGACAGACAATACGCTCTTGGTGCAGATAGGACTGTCCCAGCCTGTATGGAGAGGATGATCACATATGGGCAAGGCAGAGCTGCAGAAGAGTTGCTGGCTGCTCTTGCAGGCCATGGGCAGAGAAGTAGATGTCAAGGCATCCAAGAGACAGAATGAGATATTTCACACTGAGTGGGTCAAAGATAGGCACACACTGTGTGGAAGGAATGGAATGGCAGGGATTTCACTACCTATCTGGGGATACTGGATCTGGAGAGCTGTGTTGGGGAACTCCCTTGGCCCCGTTTTCTATACCCACTCTGACTGTCCTGTGTGTCTTCTGGCCTAAGAGTCCAGATGACGCCTAGGTTGCTGGACAAGGCTGGATGTATCCAGAGGAGGTTAAGCAGGTCCTCAGTTATGTGGTGCCTCTGTTGTCTGGCCAGGACACCCTTTTTCCCTTGTAGCCTGGCTGTAGTTTTGGACAGTCCCACCAGTGTTCTAACATTAGCTCCAAGTGTTGCTGGACCTCTGTTGTTAGCCATCCTCAGAGGTACATAGTTCACACTTCTATAGCCCAGGGGCACCAGGCCTCCTGCCTGTCTTCGGTGCTGAGTCTGCTGGGTGGCAGTTATCACCTGGATCTAACCTCGATGTGTCCGTCCCATCCTGTCTGCACCCTTGTGCCCCTCCCTCTAGCAGAAGACCCAGACCTACTTTCATTCTGAGCATTCAGGGAAACAGCGAGGAGCAGGATACTGAACATCCTGGGAATGTGGACAATGAACACCAAAGGACGGATCTTCATGGCCAGGTGATAGAATGGAAGGCCTTGTGAGATCCTTGTCATTTCCAGCTGTCTGGGAACACTACATAGAAGAAGAAGGAAAGCACAGAGGTCAGAGGCCCATGGGGCTGCTGCAGAGTCTGGTGGGAGCAGTCCTAGCCTGGCCAGAGGTGTACAGCCCAGGGTNCCTGAGCTGCTGATCAGCCCTGCCTGAATACCTGAGCTTCTGTAGGATTCTGAGCCACCAGAATTTGGTGAGGTAAAACAGGCTGTGAGAAACACATGAAGCTAGCAACTGCCTGGCTGGCACTGCTTATGGGAATGGAGTCATGGCAGAGAGAACATTTTAAGTTACTTGTCTTGTTTATTTATTTAGACAGTATCTTGCTATGTAGCTCAAGGTGACCTTAAATTTGTACCTCCTTGCCTCAACCTCGAAAATGCTCGGATTATAAGCAAGTACCACCACACCTGAGTGATTTATAGAAAGAAATATTGATCAGAAAGCATGAAGAATTTCCATATACCTGTTTGACTCAGCTCTGAATTTTCCTTGTTGCTGACTTTCTTTCTTTTTTTNAATGATGTTACTATGAAGCTCTAGCTGGTCTGGAACTTGCTTTGTAGCCTAGTCTGGCCTCAAATCACAGAGATACACTTGCCTCTGTCTCTGGAGTGCTGGGATAAAAGGTGTTTGCCACCATACCCTGCTCCTTTGTTGCTAATATCTTACATCAGCTGGTACTCAGTCACAGACTTACAGGACATACCCTCAGTGCCCAGTGTCCACAGTCTGCACAGGGTTCCTTCTTAGTTTAAACAAACCCATCCAGAGGCACAGCATCCCATCTTGAGCTATGTGAGTGCAACCCCAGACTCTCAAATTCCTGCCCTACCCTGTGCTCAGCACCAACTTCCACCTCCACCCTGGCTCACATTGCTGCTGTTTCACCTGCAACCTGTTCCCAAGCCCTTGGGAGCAGACTCTGGGCAAGGCAAAGGGGCTCTCCCTCCAACAGCCATATTTCAAGCTGTTCCAGGGTGACAGCTTGAAAATGGGTCTGTATTGTGTGGTTCCAGGACTGTGGTTGGAGTATCTTTGAGTTTATGGCAGTTGGTGTTGTTTTTATCTTATTCTAAAATGCTTTTCCAGACAAGCATAGTATTGCATGCCTGTTATCTTAGCCCATGGGAGGTAGAGGCATGAAGATCCAAAGATCAAGGTCAATCCCCATTGCACAGCAAATTCAAGACCAGCCTGGGATTCATGAAGCCCTGTCTCAAAAAACAAAACTAACAGTAACCTTTTCTTTCTTCATTTAGAGACAGAATCTTTCTATATAGCCCAGGCTGACCTTGAACTTAAGATCCTCCTGCCTCAGCCTCCTGAATGTTGGGGTTAGAAGTATGTGCCACCACTCTGGGCCCTTTTCTTATTTCTAATTTATCGTTGCAAGAAGGATAGTTTGCTTAAATCACTACATTTCTCCCATGCTTCTTTAAAAACAACCTGCAACAGAAAAGTATGAGGCAAGCTGGTCATGGTGGCTCACATCTGTCACTCCAACACCGGGAGGGTGAGGCGGGAAGATTTCTTTGTGTTTGAGGCCATCCTGAGCTTGAGACTCTGCCTCGCCTCTACCACACTTCTCTCCCAAAGAAAGAAATAAGGAAAAGTATATGATAGAAACTGCTAGATAGACACAAGCCGAGAGAAGCCAGAAGCACGTAAANCCATTCTTTCATGCATGTCCTGAGTATGTNATATGCACACACTCACAAATGAGATCATTTTCATGTGAAGCTTAGTTACAACACCTCCCTCTTTCCTCTGCCTCTCCCTGGCATACCATCTGTCCCTCAAGACAATTATCCACTGAATGACTGTGACCTTATTTGGAATTAAGCCACTACAGTGTAGCCAGTCAGGATGAGGTTGTACTGGATCTGGTGAGCTATACCCAGTAGGATTGATATCTTAGAAGAAGGAATTTGGCACATAGGCACAGAGATGATGGCCGTCTGACATTGAGGCAGAGATGAGACTGGTGCAGCCACAAGTCCACAGTCATAATACCTAGTCTCCAGGAGCCTCAGGACAAAAATAGATAGGACTTCCCTGAGCCTGTGCATTGTGGTACGTGATTACGGCCTCCATCTCTGGCACCTAGGACTGTGAGAAAATAAATTCCTGCAGTTGTGAGCTGTACGATTTGCGGTTACCTAAAGACCAGAACACTGATGCTGGGGTTGAAGATTTAACTTAGCAGTAGAGTACTTGTCTAGCAAGTGTAAGGCCCTGGGTTTGGTCTTGCTTTAGCCTTTCCTCAACCCCTGCAGCCTCCCTCTGGTGACTGAGAATCCAGGCTTTACCCATCTGCTGTCATCACACACAAATCCTAGATACATGAAGAGGGTTTGAGAATCTCCTGGCCCAAGTGCCCTCCTTACTGGAATCTGTCTGCTCTCCTGACCACTGCTCCCTGTTACTCACACATCCATGGACTCAGCGCAGGGAGCCAGTGCTCATCTCCCACGGCTTCTTCTTGCTCCTGGAGGGTTTGTTTCTATTTTGCCCATTGCCCTTTCTAAGCTGTTGTCAGTTTCTCGTGCGGCCCTCTGACTTCTGATTGGTTTATGAGGCACTTGTGTTTAGAGATGCACGTTGTCTGCCTTACTCAAAGCGAACTCCTTTCTTGGTCACTCCTCTCTCTCATTTCTTTTCCTTGGAAACTGAAAGACTCTACANATCGATGCTCATCTTGTCTGTTTTTTCTTTGAAAGCTTCAAGTTTTAGCTTTAAAATGTTTACCAGAGGCTGAAGAGATAACTCAGCTGGTAAAGTGCTAAGCAAGACAACCTGGGTTTGATACTTAGAATGTACATTAAAAAGTCAGGTATTGAGCGAGGTGTGGTGGCTCACACCTTTAATACCAGCACTTGGGAGGCAGAGGCAGGTGGATCTCTGTGAGTTTGAGGTCAGTCTGGTCTACAAAGTCTGTCTACAGGACAGAAAAACCCTGTCTCAAAATACAAAACAAAAGAACAACATCAACAAATAGTCAGGTATTAGGGCTAGAGTGATAGCTCAGCAGTTAAGAATACAATGTTACTCTTCCAGGGGACCTGGGTTTAATTCCCAGTACCCACGTGCTGACTTATAATAGTCTATAACTCTAGTCCCAGGGGATCTGATGGCCTCTTCTGGCCTCCAAGGGCACCAGGCACCCAAGTGCATTATGTATATATATATATATTGTATATATAAACACACTCACAACACACACACACACACACACACACACACACACACACACACACACACACATATATTGCCAGAATAAATGCAGGCAAAACACCCATGCACATATGATTAAAATCTTTTAATTTAAAAAAGAAAAAGTCAGGTATGGTGGCACACACTTATAACCTTGCCACTGTGGAAGTGGAAATAGGAAGATCCCTGGGGCTTACTGGGCAGCCAGCCTAGCCTACTTGGTAAGCTCCAGGCCAATGTGAGACCATGTCTCAAAAAAAGCAAAGTGCCTGAGGAACAATACCTTCCACAAGTGTGTACATATGCACCTACCCACACATGTGCACACACACACACACACACACCACAAGTTCTCAAATCTTCCTGGAAGTCATGTTGAAAATTGTGACTATAAGAGTCTGCTATGGGCAGCATGTCATAAGATACTGGTTAAGCAGGACTGGCTGTCCACAATACCAAGAACCCTGATGCTCAAGCACTTGTGGCCTTAACTTGGGCATCCGCCTTTACTTTGCAGGTTTCAGCAAGCAGTTTTGACATCTGACGTAACACCTGGCTAAATGATCTCCCTTCCTTGGTTTTTATCTTCCTCTAGATCTGTTTCCCAGATAGAATGGTGACATAACTCTGTACCTTATTTTCTTAGAACCAGAAGTGTGCCAGAACCTATTTTACACCCTACAAATGCAGCCTATGCATTTTAGTCTTCCCATCCCTGCCCATCATCAGGATTCACATAACCAGTTTTCCAGCATTCTGGGTTGCTGGGAACCTGAAAGGGTGGCAGCTCTCTTGAGGGGGCTTTCCACCACTGACAAGATCGACCTAATACTTTCCCTGAGACAGTGCCATGAAACACTGTCTCCAAAATTTCTGCCAGAATACAACCTCCTAAATGACCTTGCTGAATACCTTGTGGGTTTGCTGTGTCCCCAGGCCTCCCTTCTGCTCTCAGAACTGCAGTTAATGAAGAGTGGGCCCTGCTTGGGGTGCTGTCCCACCCCAAAATTGAGCTGTGTATAGGGCTGCATCTCATATTAACCTCAGCCTGTCTTACCTCTCTAACCAGAGGAAACCAAGCAGGCCACTTCTGGATCTTCTGTTTTCTACTGTCTCCTCTTCAGTAGATGAAACCTCAGGGCTGGAGTTGGCAGTGGGGCAGGGGACAGCACTGGGTCCCCTTAGTTGTAGATGTTTTGCTGGATCCTGATGGGTAGAGCACATCACTCAGGTTCAGCATCACTGTGTGTTCTACCCTGGGGCCTTTGCAGGTCCATGTAAAGCCACCCTCCAGGATGGCCAAGGCGACTGTCTTATCATAGAGGTCTGTCCTGGGGTGGCTGGAGCTACTTTGGATCCCTTCTGGAGGTCACTGAAGAAGTCCTGGCCTCAGAGACAACACCTTTGTTCTTGGCCATCAGTAAACTTTTGTCTCCTGTAGGCTCTTTGTTGCCTGAAGATTTCCTTTCAGAGATAAGGAAGCACCCCAGATCCCCCACCCAGTTCCAGGTAGAGGGTAGACTAGGGTCTATCTTGCCTAGAAGCATGTAAGGACATAATCCCAAGGGCCAGCCATTGACTGAGGACTCCAACCCCACAGATCCTGTTCCAGTCCCTTGGGAGACATGAAGACCCAGCAGGGCCAGTGTTACAGACCCAGTAGAGCATTCACCTCCAGGACATGAGGCCAGAAGCTGGCAGTCAGCTGGCCTTCTACAGTACAGCGTCCAGCTCAGTTACTGCCTGAAGGATGACAGCCAGCACTTCTTTCATGTTAGTGGTCTGTTGTGTGTGTCCACCCAATGCTAAGCCTCATGAAGTTTATGTCCAGTGGTAAGTGGCACAGGAAGCCTCCACCCTTCCTGGGAGCAGATGGCCTCCTCCCTGCAAGGACCCCATCCCTTTCAGGGTCTCCCTTTACAGAGACACAGAATAGATGCCTCAGCTTCTTGGCTGGAACTCCTAGACCCAAGACAGATAACGTGGTTTTCAAACTGCAGATATTAACTTAAAGGTGGGAGGTAGTTTGAGAAAGTGCTGTCCTCAAAGGAAACAACGAAAGGGAGAAGGAGCCACTGAGCACCCTGGTGTCTAGTCAGAATGTGTATATGGGCACGTGGGTATGTGTGAATGTTTGGGGTGTGGGTACGAGCAAGGGCTCAGGATCCTACATAAAAGTGTGTGCACACACCTGTGGGTGATGAGAATGTGCAGGAATGTCTGCTACTGGGTGAGTGCATTTTTCTTATTCACAGACCTAGAACAAAGTGTCTGTCCTCCCATTCTCCAAATCCTCTACCATGCATGTTTAGAGGGCAGAGAGGAGAACTCCATCCTACTTGCCCCACACAGTGAACGCTGAAGAACTACAAACTTCCTCTACTCCTCCAGAGCCAAGCTGAGGCACCTGAAGACACACAGGTTCTGCTGAATGCTGAGTGACTGCTGAACACATCCCTGACCCTTGTGTCCTCTGTTTCCTGAATCCCAACCGCCTGACTGGTGGCCCAGCTCTGCTTTTGCCCGTCCCTTTTCTGAGGCAGCCATTCCCACTCCACAGAACCCTCAACCCTCGGAGCACCTGGATGCTCCCTGCACACCCCAGTCCCTCACCTGCTCCTTCTGCAGCAAGCTCTTCAATGTTACCGTCTCAGCTGCCACTGGGTGTCTGAACTTGGCCAACTCTCAGTGGGAAACTGAAAGCCTAGGGGGAGGGGCTAGAGGAGGCAGCCTGTCCAGTTCCTTGCCAGGGACTGTGTAGGAAGCTGCTCAATTTTCAGGAACTACTCTGNGTTAACCTAACAGTGCTACAAGATCCTTAGTGATTCTGTCACTAATATGTTTTAATTAGAAGCCTTGCATTAGCTGCATCTCAGGAACACTAGAGGAGGGTCCAGAATTTTTCTAGGAAAGCCCTGGATGGAGCTAGTGTTTGCGTCAGGGCTCAGGGACTGCCCTTTGGGGAGCTATGTGGGTTTGCTTCCCTGCAGGGGTCAAGGCCTTAGGTTTGATCCATCTGGACAGCTTTGGGGTATGTGGCAGAAACAAAATGCAGGGTAAGATGGAGTGTTTCAGGACTTTGTCAACCATACAGTAAAGCACCAGGACAGAGGGAGTCTGCTCTGCTGATCTGCACCAGGGTCCTACATCTTGAAGACAAACCCTAGAAGGCCCTCTGGGCCCCACCTGGAAAAGGTCCCAGATTCAAGGAGATTGTAGGCATTTGACACCCGCTCCTTGCAAAGAGGTTGTGTCGCCTGCTGTGAAGACTGCACTTGAGAAGCCTCATAGTGAGAAGCAGACTGCTGTCCACTACAGCTACTGGAGGGAAGGGCTGCTGTGGACCCAGTCTTGAGCCAGATCCATGCTCAGCTCCAGCCTCCCTGTGGCTTAGTAGTGCTTCAAGGTCAGCCCAGTGTCCACACTGTGAACTTTCTCATGGACAGAGGTAGGAGGAGTCTGTGGCCATGGATGTAATGGGGGACCCTGGAGAAGATACATTTCTGGGGCAGGAGATAGATTGGGTGACCCTGAAGAGGGTTTGTTTACATCCCGAGTGGCTTGTGGGCTGTGATGAGACCTGCATTCAGAAAATCTATGCCCACGTGAGTACAGTGGACACTAGGGCAAGACCTGAGGCCCCACAGTGATGTCTGTGGCCTTGTGGAGATCCGGAGGGAGAACCTTGAGGTGTGATCTCCATGAGTGAAGAGGCTTGGAGAAGCTATGCAGCAGGTCAGTCCTTTTCCCGCATTGGACCTTAACTGGGCATGCTGCACAGGGATGAATAGAGACCTCTGGGCACTAAGAAGAGGCCTCACAGTCCCCAGACATATGGTGACTAAGCCCTAAAGAAGGTGATTCGTGGATAATGTGATGTGGTGGCCCCCCAGTTACTTGGAAGAGAAAAGGAAGCAGACTCCAACTCTGGAAGCCTGCAGCTGTGAGGATGGGCAGGAAGGACCAGACTGACGTGGTATGGGGCCCAGCTGTTCCACAGAGAGAACTTCTAGAATGTCATAGGCATTCAGGAAGTGAGAAAGGGACAAGTTGGATCTGGAAGAATGGCCAGCAGCCCAGAGTACAGAGCTGACCACAGAGAACAGTCAGTGTCCTCTGTGCTCTTGCAAAGCAGTAAGTTACTTCAAGTTGGCAGATAAAACCAAGAGCCTGCAGCCTCAAGAAAGACAGTTTCATGTAAGTATGGAACCCAGCTGCTTACATGCGGCTCTGAGGCCAGGCAGCATCCTTACAGGTACCCCATACACCCCCAATGCCATCACATGCTGGAGAAATCTGGCCTCTGACCTCATGGTCTCTATACCTTTGCCCCTGTCCCTGAGACTACAGCCCAAGTTACCACTGCCTGCTTCTTCCCTCCTCTGGCTGCATCTCTCAGGCAGGGCCACCAAGGTCTTCGTAAGTCAGAAGGGGCTTCTGGCTGACCCAGTGTCTTACCCACAGAGATGCCCTTCACAGTTAAGCTGATTTCCTCCTAAAGAGCACACACATCATGAAAGTGCAACCAGTTTGTGTATTCTGAAAGTAGTAAGGAAAAAGAACAAGAAAACAAGCAGGCCAGAATAATCCCAACTGCACAGTGACAGTTCCCACTTCAGCTTCCTTTTTATTTCTTTGTCTCCATTTCTTTTCTTTTCTATTCTTCTCATTATGGAGCCCTGGTTAGCCTGGACCTCATTAAGTAGGCCAGGCTGGCCTCAAACTCACAAAGATCAGTCTACCTCTGCCTCCTGAATGCAGGGATTAAAGGTGTTCACCACCATGCCTGGCTCCCCCTCCATTGTCAACGTCCACCACTGACAAATGCTTAGCTTTCTGGAGATTTCTTGTACACAAACATGCTCCCAGGTCCGGCATCTTAGTAGCTGATTTGGACTGGTGTGAGCCCTCTGTGACAGAGAGAAGTGTATTGCAGTCTGAGTCCCTGCTAGCAACCTCCAATCAAATGCACCAGGATTCTTCAGTTATTTTGTTTTAGACAGGGACTTATGTAGCTAGTCTGGGACTCACTACATAGATGAGGATGACTTTGAACTTCTTTTTCTCTTGCCTTCACCCCCCAAATGCTGGGACTGTAGGTATGTAACACTATGCCTAGAAATGCTGGGATTATTGTTTATTTATTTGGAGACCATGTCTCACTATGTAGCCCTGGCTAGCCTAGAACTCACTGTGTAGAGCAGGTTGGCTTTGAACTCACAGAAATCTNCCTGCCTCTGTCTCCCAGATTCTAGGAATGCTGAGATTATTATATCAAAGAATAGACTTTCAGGACTAGTCAATACAACACAAAGTTAGAATTTATTAAAAAAGAATTTGAGACCCAGGGCAATGGTTCAGTCGGTAAGCACTTGCTGTGTAAGAGAATCTCCAGCACTCACATAAAAAGCAGGCACACCAGCACAGACTTGCAATGCCAGATCTGAGTAAGGAGAGACAGGAGGATCTCTAGAGCTTGCTGGCTAGCCAGTGTAACCCATAAGCACAAGGTTCAATGAGGGACTCAGTTTCAAAAAAGTAAGGTGGAGGGACTAGAGTGATGACTTAGTGGGTAAGAACACTTGCTGCATAAGCATGAGGACCTGAGTTTGAATCCCCTGCACTCTGTTATATGCACAGATATAACTGTGTATGCCTGTGTCCCAATGCTATAAGGAGTGGAGATGGGGCAATCAGCAGAGCTTGCTGGCTAGCCAGGCAGCCTAACCAAAAAGCCAGCAAGCTTCATGTTCCCGAGAGAGACCCCATCTTAAGAGAATGAGGCAGAGAGTGATAGGGCTGGAAGTGCCCAGTGTTGACCTCTGACCTCCACAAGCATACTTATATGTGCACATTCACACACACACACACACACATACACACATACACATACACATGAGAAAGAGATATAGACAGACAGACAGATAGAGATAGATAGAGTTTTAATATAGATGTAACTGTGGGAGAGGGAGACAGGATTTTCTCTTAAAATTTTTTTGATGTTTATTTATTTTGTTGTGAGGGGGCACGTATGCCATGGCAGGTGTCTAAAAGTCAGAGGACAACTTGAAGGAGTCTCTTCTCCAATACCATGAAGGTTCCAAAGACAGAACTCGGGTTGTCGGGCTTGGTGGTAAGTACCTTTACCCAACTGAGACATCTTGAGAGGGTCTTGAGGGCCACATGCATCCTGGAGCAGCATGAACTTCTCAGTAGAATCCTAAGGATAACCACATGTATGGATTTAGTGGTTTCTGCGGTCATAATGGTTAACGGTTTTAAAGATTAAAGATCAATGTTCCAGTTTGTTTATGCTGATCTAAGGAGTTTATTGAATGAGATCATAGGGTGGTCTCTTCAGTGCACAGGGCAGTTATAGATGGCTAAGATAAAAACAGATCAAAATGTAGTTGGACGTGGTGGCGTACATTAATCTCAGCATCAGGGAGGCAGAGGCAGGTGGATTTCTGTGAGTTAGAGGCCAGCCTGGTCTATAGAGCGAGTTCCAGGACAGCCAGGGAGGGCTGTTGTTACACAGAGAAACCCTGTCTTGAAAGAAAACAAATAATAATAATTAATAATAATAAAACCAGATCAAAATGTCAGATAAACCTTCGGCTTATTAGGTTACAAGGAAGTCAATGTATGTTTTGACTGTGAAAAAGGCTGATTATCTTGTTTTGGTGATTCTTAGGAAATTACAGACCTACGAACCAGAAAGGAATAAGGTTAAATTCAAAGGTATATATGTTAGGATATAAACATGGGTCATTGATATTTTAACATCCTTATTTGAACTATGTCTATAAATAAGAATTCTAGCTGAGCATGGTGGCTCATTCCTGTAACTCTAGCATTTTGTCAGCTAGAGCAGGAAAAGTACCACAAATTTTAGGTCAGCCTGGACTACAGAGTGGAGACTCTGTCTCAAAGAGCAATTGACTCTGTAGGCTTTCCTCACAGTTAAGTGTGATGAAACCTTAACTCTTGGCTGGTGAGAGGCCTCAGCCAGTCTCTGGATGAGGGCTCCTTTTTCTTTCTGGATCCCTGAACTTTCCCCTGTCTTTCCATTCAGCCTCACTTTGCTGTTGTTGGTTTGTAAATGTAGGTTGCTGGATAATTTCAAAGGATTAAAGAAGCCACACCATTCAAAGAGGTCTTGCTGGAGGAAAAAGCCAATACAGATGCATAAACAGTCACTACAAGTGGTTAGTTATTAAGGCATCCATGGGTCTGCAAGATAGCTTAGTGGGTAAAGGTGCTTGTCCCTAAGATTGACTACCTGATAACCTGAGTTAAATTCCTGGAATCCGTGTAGTAGAAGGCAAGAACTGACTTCTGCAAGTTGNCCTTTGATCTCAACATGCACGTCACAGTAGCCTTACTCTCACACACACAAATAATGATAATGACCATGATAAGAAGATAATAAGGAAACCATTAGGAGGTCCAAAGCCTAGCCAAAGAGTTGAATCAAGCCATAGAGGCTCAGGATGGCAACTCCAGTGCACTATAGAGAGTAATGGAGTCCGTGTCTTTACCAGCTGAACCATCTTACCAGCCTTAAAAGACATTTTAAATATAGATTTTAAACATGAAGGTTAAGAGAAGGAAAGACGTGCTTGGGGAGAAGGTAAGACATATCCTAGAGTGTGGGCACCAGTCACAAATAGCCAAAAATAGAATCTGGGTGGATTTTGAAGTGATTCTCTTCAGAGGGTTGCTAATGAGGTAACAGTGTGGTTCTTTTTTTTTTTTTGATTTATTTATTTATTATGTATACAGTATTCTGGCATGTATGTATGCCTACATGCCAGAAGAGGGTGCCAAATCTCATTACAGATGGTTGTGAGCTACCTTGTGGTTACTGGGAATTGAACTCAGGCCCTCTGGAAGAGCAGCCAGTGCTCTTAACCTCTGAGCCATCTCTCTAGCCCCACAATGTGGTTCTTGAGGGACACATGACAGGATTACTATCAACAGAGTTAAAGTCCAGATCACAGGAATGGAGGAAGATTACATTCTGCCCCTGTACACACAGTTAATTGTCAGGCATCACATCGATGTANAGGAAAGGAATGGCACCTGACCTGAGATCATATACACTCAGGCCTCAGTCTGGTTCTTTACTATTTTATTTATTATTATTTTTTCCTTGATAATTGAACAAAAATATCTATAAACAAAAGGAATATTAACCATATGTTGTTAACGGTGCTGGAGCTTCCTGGGTCCCCTTAATTTCCCATCTTCCTAGAGACAGGGTTTTATTACTAGGGTTTTAAAGGTAAATCTTTAAAGGTAAACTAAGGTTTTAGAGGTAAACGCTCATGCTTTGTTTTAAACACAAAATGAAAACAATTACATTAGCACTCTTAGATAAATCTCTGTCTTAATTTTTTGTTTGTTTTATTTTGTTGAGACATTCTCTCTATGTAGACTAGGCTGGCCTTGAAGTCACAGAGATCTGGCTGACTCTGCCTCCCAAATGCTGGGACTAAAGGCTTTCACCATCATGCCAGCCTTACTGTCTTAGTTTTGTTAACCATTGCTGAGATAAAATACTCTGACAAGATCAACTTAAAAGAGAAAAGGTTTATTTGGCTCATAATTCCAGGTCACAGTCTATCATTCTGGGAAATTCAAGGCAGCAGAAACTTGAAGCAATTAGTCACACATCACACTGGCAGCCAGGAGCAGAGAACAATGAATTAATGCATCCATGCTCGTGCTGTTCTTACCCAGTCCAGGACCCCCTGCCTGGGGAATGGCACCGCTCATAGTGAGTGGGTCCTCCCATGTCAATTAACACAGTTAAGATAATTAGTCATTCTCACTAACCAGGTGACTCTAGATTATTTCAAATTGACAATGAAAACTAACCATAGGGGCTGGAGAGATGGCTTAGCGGTTAAGATCACTGGCTGCTCTTCCAGAGGACCCAGCTTCAACCCCAGTACCCACATGGCAGTTCACAACTGTCTGTAACTCCAGTTCTAGGGTACCCAACACCCTATACATCCAGGCAAAATACCAATGCACATAAATAAAAATTAAAAAAAGAAAAAGAAAACTAACCACAACTGTCACCCTAAGTTTACAAAAGACTAGTCAGTTTGAATTCTCTCTAGAGGACACGAAAATAGTATAGAATTGATATTTTTCATAGTTACACAAATTAAAAGAGGTATCCTCTATCTCTTATTTTTCTCAGTTCCTTGTTTCCCTTTCCTGTTTGCTACCACAAGATTCAAGCTTTCCTGAAATACTCAAATAGTTCAACAGAACCCAGATTTGCTCAAAAGAGCTCCCCAAGCTGGCCTGTCACACAAGTGGCAGTCATCCCAACGGTTCAACAGAACCCTAATGGCCCAGAACAACTCCGAAAGATAAGGATCCCACAGTTCCTGTTATACAAATTGCAGAAAGTAAAATTAATTCAGAATGAGCCCAAACAGCTCCAAAGAGTCTCCAAACTGACTAGGAAAAGGATTAAAGGTGTGTGCCACAATGCCCTTCTGCATTTCTCACTTACAAAATTAAAGTGTTGTGTAGAGGGTGTAGTCAGTAATAGTGCACATGCATCGTTAGCACGAACACATGCCAGCAGTCTGGCCGGAAGCTGATTTTCAAAGAAAAAGACAGAGCAAGTCTCGGCATCCAGATCCTTCAAAGAATACCCTAAGAAACAAAAAATTTGCCAAAGCATGTGGCGCTTCCACCCACTACCTCATAAGAAATTCCAAGATTTTTCTTCTTTCAAAACCTGAGGCATCAATAAGATGGCTCAGCAGATAAAGGTGCTTGCCACCAAGCCTGATAACCTGAGATTGATTCCAGGGCTCTACATGGTGGAAGAAGATAATTGACTCCTGTAGGTTGTACACACACACACACACATACACACACACACATTTTAAATAATGTAAATAAACAAACAAGCCAAGGACAATTTTGGGGAACACAAGGTCTTACTATGTAGTCCTTGCTGGCCTGGAAATTACTATATACACCAGACTAGCTTCAAACTCACAGAGAACTGCCTGTATCTCCCTCCCAAATGCTGGAATTAAAGATATGTACCATCATGGCCTGCCCGATTTCTTTTTAAATTGCGAATGGCTAGGCAGTGTGGCACATGCCTGTGATCCCAGAACTAGAGAGGTAGAGGAAGGAGTATCAGGAGTTCAAGGCCAACCTGAGCTACATCATACTCTGTCTCCAAAACAAACAAAACGTCAAGAATGCTTTTTCTGTGAGATGTGCAATCCCTACCCCATTTCCCCAGGCCTGTATCCTCCACCAACCTATCTAAATTTATTTCAGTAGGCTCTCCAGTTTAGAATAACATCTATGTGGTTCCAAACCATGCTGATGTCACAGCTAGTGCTTTTTTACTTGCATAAGTCTGGGCCTCATATCACTGCTGATAACAGACAGGTGCTGATATCTGTCTTGGCATTGCACTCTAAATAGAGGCAAATGCTGCTTATAAAATGGAGTCACCCAGGGGCAGGCACAGCCTGAAGCCACTTCTCCACACAAGATGGAGTAACTTAGAGCTGTGCACAGCTGATCTCCTCAAGAAGTCAGCATCTTGATTGTTTAGCTGTGGCTTCAATTTAGAATTCACTGTGCTGGGATAAAGGGGGTGGCAGAAGTAGCTATGCCAAGGACAGCTGACAAAGGGGTAGCCACTGAGATAGCATCTCTTCAGAAAGAAGGCTGGGTGAACAAAAGGAGGAGAAAGAAGCCATGGAGCATGCTAGCATCTGGACCACAGGACAAAAATAAAAATAAAGAAGGGTGTGGTGGCCAGCAGCATATTAGTCCTTAGTGATCCTTTCTGTCTTAATCATGTTCTTTTTCAAAAGTCTCTCT
>LZPO01066263.1:627268-676097 GCA_001675575.1 Neotoma lepida
AGCCCCATGCCTTCTCTGGGGTCATCAAATGAAGTTGTGGTGTTTCTCTCAGCCTACAAAGGTGAAAACAGCTTCAGGAGCATGGAGTGGACACAGAAGCTTGTCTAGCTGAGGTGTTGCTTTCCCAGACTAGTGCAGGCTGTCTGGAGATGCTGATGTTTGCAAAGCAAGTGCTTTACCAACTAAGCCATCTCCTCAGCTTTTCAATGCATCTTGCGAGTGGTCCTTTCTTCTCTGCTTTTAGTAGTGCAGGCTGAGTTGGTAACGTGAGAGCAGCATAGAGGCGGTGAAATGGCAGCAGTGGTATGGTAACTTCTTTTTGGTTGCTGTGATTAATATCATGGCCAAAGTAATGTGCAGAAGAAAAAAATGATTTTGGTTTATGGTTCCCAAGGGATAGACCATAATGCCAGAAGAGGCATGGCAACAGTGAGCGAGAGATCACATCTCCAACCACAAACATGAAGACAAGAAAGCAGACTGGAAACAGGTGGGACTAGGAACTCTCAAAGGCCAGTGACACACTTCCTCCAGTAAGCCTGCACCACCTAAAAGTCCCCAAAGCAGCCCCACCAACTTGGAATCAAGTGTTCAAATACCCAATCCTATGAGGGACANGGCTCATTCAAACCCCACAGGTGTTGACAGTTGAACAGTAAGGCCAAAAGGCAAGAGCAAGGAGAGACAGCTGGCTAAAGCTGAAGAGGAGACAGCTGAGCAGTTCAAGAGTCCACAGGCACAAGGTTCATAGGGTAGAGAGGAGAGGATAAGGAGAGATGACTACACAGAGCCAATGAAGAGTTCTGGGTAACTGCCAAGATCATAACTGAATATAGCAGCTTTACTTGTAAAAATCTCAGAGAGCAACAAGATATTCTTTAGGAGGTGAGTGGATAAACAGAGGTATATCCGGTTAATGGAGAATTACTGAACCCTGAAGGCAAACTTGCTTCCTGCTGACTCAGGGCACTCAGGAAACCTAGCCATATGTTCCTAAGGAAGGAAACTGAGATAGTTTCTTGTTCCTTAAGGCCAGCCTTGTGACATTCTGGATAGGGCAAAATAGTTGCGGAGGTCATGTCGGTGATTGGAGGGCCTGGGNAGAGCAGGGGGCCAAGGTTACCTGTAGAGAGAGTGAAACTGCTCCCCATGGCCCTGTGATGGTAGGGGTACCTCATCATACCCATGTCCAAACCCNTGGAATGTCCACTGCGAGCACCTCCTTGAGGAGATAACACCGGCAGTGCTGCTCGCTGATTTTAACAAATAGATCTCTGTGCAATGAAGGCTCAGCTCCGGAGAGAGGCCACTGGAAACCTTGTATCTTCTGCTTGGTTTTTCTCGGAGTCCCAGACCCCTCTAAAAATAAACTCTACAAAGAATTCTTTAAAGACTCTGTTTAAGAACAAAAAGACCCAGAGAGGGGGGAGATGTGTTTAAAATGCAGTTGAGGGCCGAGTGGGCAGTTTCACAAGTTTTAAAGAACTTTTACTAAAGAGACAGGGAAGAAGGAATCCTCTTTTCCAAACAAGATATGCTGCAGGCCCAGGCCCAGGCCTTCGTGTCCTTTGAAGGGACAGTGACCCAGGGACATAGGAAACCTCAAGGCAGCGTACATGAGGCAGAGGGGCACTTGAGTGCAGGCAGGGGAGCAGCGCATGCATGCCATGGGGGGGGGGGCAGGTCGCATGTGCGTATCACGGGCCAGGATGACTCAGCGCCTTAGCTTCGTGCATTTGGGGGCTCATGGGAGATATGTAAATGAGGTGGAGCATCATGGGTGTTGGCCCTTTATAAGCAAACATATATGGTTCAGTGTCCATTAACAGGCTTGCTGGGAGCTCAGCCAGGAAGATGAGGATAAGGAAGAAGGGGGCTGAGGGGGTGTCTGGGACTGGTTGGGTGGGATGGCCTGCCCTGGGTGAGGTGGGTCTGGGTGGGAGTGCGATGGGCAGAGGGGAAATCCTGGCTTAGGTTTACCGGCCTCCTTCAGTTGGTAGCTGGGCCCACGTGTGAGGTTAGGGCCCTGAGCCCTGAGCCCTGAGGAAGCTGCTGAAGCTGGCTGTGTGGTGAAGGAGCCCCAGTCTGCTCAAGGTGAGCAGGGAGCCCCCGGGGCCTGAACCTCAACACTCCTCTCAGCAGCCTGCCCCGTAGGGGGCGCCAAGCCTCATTTTCTCTGCCTTTCTAGCTCCTCAGACATTGGAGCAAGTGTGAAGCTGGAGAAGTTTCTGGAATCTCAAGTCTGTTCACTTCTCCAAAGAGGTATTCATTNAATTGGCACCCAGTNNTCNCACCACTACCCNGTGTCCTGGAGCCCNAAACACCCTAGACCTCCTATTGCACCCCATTTTCTCCTGTTTCTCCCATTCTCAGCTTTTCCCGCCTGTCCCTAACATCACACGGTCCCCAGATCTATAGATCTGACCTCGTGAGACTACCAAGCAAGTCTTCCTCTCTCTCTGTCCAATCAGCTACAGGCAGGCTTCTTGGCCATGTGTCCCCCAGTCAACGTTTGCCATGCGGACAAGGGCATGACCCAGCTCTGTGAGGCCTGGCTATACCAGCTTGTCCACGGAGACCAGATGAAGATCTGCTTTGCTTGCTTCAAGGCAGCTTTCCTGTTAGTTAAAAACATGCTAGAGACGGGAGACTGGGACAATGGAGAGTGGAGTGATGAGTCCCTGGAACTCTCGGAGACAGGATCTGAGACAGGATCTGAGACAGGATCTGAGCCAGATGCATGTATGGAGTTGGGGCCCGCCAGGCTACAGAGCCATGAATGTTTGCCACAGACTGTCTCTGAACATGGAGGTACTGGGGCTAGGATCTCCCCTCTGATAACAATCCTGAGGCCAAGCCCTGTGGGGCTGGAACCCCAGCCTGTGCCCACTGAGCTGGGGCCTCAGGAAGCTGTACCCCTGGATCTGNGCCCTGAGGATACTGAGTGGACCCTGGCCTTCCCCTGGAGATTAAATGTCTTTCATGCCTGCCCCCATAAGCTCATCATCCCTCCTATGTCCTGGTGGGATATTTTCAATGAGAACCCATATCCTAGGCAACCTGTATTGTTAGAGTTGAGCCCCATCTGGCCCATGGATCCCTTGGAAGCAGAAGACTGGTTGAAAGACCAGGAGTTTGTCTTCCTGTTGGATGGCGTTGATACCATCTGCTACCTGCTGTTAATGATTCCTCTCTGGGCTGTGAGGACCCAGGTCCAGCGCTGGCAAGTGTTGCTGGATCCTGTTGAGGTGACAATGGCCCAGCTACAGAATGCACCTGAACAGCAAGACCTGCACCGCTGGAGGCTGAGCATCCTTGAGGCCTCGGAGCTGGGGTTGAAGCTGGTGCCCGCTGACTACAGCCTGTGGAAGGGAGGCTTCAAGGTTCACTCCTACCTGCCCTGGCACAATAGCACCCCAGAGGTCTGGAGCAGGGAGCCAGGAGAGGGGCTGCCTATCATAGAAGTTGCAAATCAGTGGGACCTGAGATCAGAGGATCCTCACTTCCTTGATCCCCCCTCACCTGATCCTTCCTCCCTGACTCCCGAATAACTGAGGCATTGATGCTTAGGCAGCCCCCATTGCCCCAGGGCCCCAGGGAATATGAAGAGCTAGAGGTTGCCTGTTCTGAGCAGCAGGGGAACGGTTGGTCTAGGATTTGAGGAGAGCATCTAGAACAGCTTAGGGGCTTAGGGACCTCAGAGGGAAGTCTGGCATATTTACATCAGGAGTTTAGTTGTCTTCAGCTGACCAGTGCTTGGAAGGTGAGGCCTAGCTGTATATGTAGGTGGAATGTTGTGTATTGGGTGTTGTGGGGGACAGGTCATAGATTTTGTACTAGTGTGTGCATGGACTCTGAGGCACTGGTTGCCCTGGCATGTTATGTAGTTAGATCCTGTCTTTGGGGTCATGAGACCTGGTTTCAAGGTTAACTGTACAGAGTATTTATGCTCTTTGTTTTTATTCATGTTCCTTTCAATTGTTTCTGTTGAATAAAATTGGTGTTTTAATTTTTATTATTTTATGTGTATGATTTTCCCTCCACATACTCCTCATGCCTGGTACTTGCAGCAGCCAGAAGAGGGCATCAGATCTCCTGAAGCTGGAGTTACTGACAGTTTTGAACTATGTGGATGCTGGGAATTGAACGTGAGTCCTCTAGAAGAATAACCAGTGTTCTTACTGCTTACGCCATCTTTCTAGCCCCAGTTGTCAGTGTTTAATGGAGGCCCTGTGCAGTTTTCCTCAGTGAGTCTTGATGGAGCAACCTCCTCCCCCACTTCTGGCTTCAGGGGCTTGAGGGCTTGTAGTCCCACAAAACTAGGAATGGGGCCCAGTGGGTTTTGTTCTTTCTGAGTCACATGGGGAGTATGTGTCTCCAGTCACAGTCTTCATAACCCTTGGGCAAGTGCACAAGGGTTTTAAATAAGAAAGAGCCCTGTGTTGAATAGTTGTATGTTATCTGGTTGACACAAATATGTGCCCTGGAAGTTGGAAGGGATCCATGTACCATTCCATATGTCTGATCTGCTAGTGTGAGACAGTGTCACACCTCAGCACTTGCATACTCTGCACAGAGGGAAGGGAACAGAACAGGATAAGACNCCCATGNACCTCATCAATGGACACTGAGTAGCCATTGTCTTCTTCCTGTGAGTGACCCATCTAGAAATTTCTTCAGTTCTCTGGGTGTCTCTGGCTGGCATCACCTGGTGATTTAAGTGGTTCAGTTATTAAAGACAGAAGGGTCCCAACCCTGGGGCCATCTTGAGTAATCACATGATAGGATCCAATTATGGGTTTTCTTCGTTTTGTTTTGTTTTTTTTCTTTTTGAAACAAGGTCTTACTATGTAGTTCAGGCAGCTAGCCTNAAATTCATGATCCTGCATCAGGCTCCTGAGTACGGGGGTTACAGGTGTTTGCCATAACCCTGCCTCAAACATTGCCTTTTTACCTGTGTGTCATTTTTCTTTCATGTCTTTCAGAAGTGTCTTAATTCTTGTNACACAGGGTTCTGATGCTCATTCCTGGAGAGATGGCACCACGCTGTTGTATAAAGAACACAGTAAGGAGGTATTGTTGCCTTCAGTAGCCTGGAGTCTATGATGCAGTGCATACCTAACTTTCCTCCCTAACAAACTGGGTTTGTCCCCTCTATGTCTCTCTCCTGGTTAAGTAGGTAATCACAGCAAACACTTTGTTATTGTTGTTGTTTTGTCTTCATTTTTTAATTTTAATTTTATTATTGTGTGTGTTTGGGAGTGGGGGTGCACATATGACATTGTACACATGTGGAGGTCAGAGGACAACTTTCAGGAGTCAACTGTTGTCCTTTATTTAAATGGTTGCTGCCTTTTAAGCCACAGCTGTCTGAATCAGCAATTGACTCTGCCGCTACTAGNAGCAGTTAGGCCTAGGCCACAAAGGCTGCAGCCAGAGGGAAATCTGTTCCCTCCGGCTCTGACTCTTGCAAAGCTATGAAGGGAACTTAACTAAATCTCTATCCCTCTAAAGAACTCAAGATTCAAAGGTTAAGGTGGAATTCTGCTCTTCAGAGGCTGAATAGTAAGTAGCTCACCTCCTCTCCTTGCTCTCTCATCCTCCAAAAAAGCCCTCATGCTTCTCCTCNNCCCTCCTTGTAAACTCTTTTTCACCTGGCTCCTCCCTACCACTTCCTGTCAGCTAGTTGCTGATTCAACCTCCTGACCACAGGTGAATTTTATTTAATCAAACACATCTTTGCATCATTAAACAAACGCTCCAGAGCATAAACAAAAGTAACACACCTTGAAATAATATTCTACAACATTTCCCACTTTTTGTCTAAAAAAATGAAAGGTTTTAACTTTAACATAATAAGACTGTACACAATTAGAACAATTATCAAGTAAATATGGCATTNACAATGTAATGAACTCCAGTTCATTTATGTTTGGAAACTTAAAAGAAAATACTCCATTATCTATCCTATCTCAATCTATAGTTTTATACCTAATTTACTCTCTATCATAACTAAGGAAAACTGCAACTATAACTATCTAGTCTTCAACTCCATCAAAGACCCCAGAAGGATAATATTATTTAAGTAAACAAAAAGTACATTGCAAACAACTTCCAAAACTCTAGCAATGACAGAGACATCTGACTGCCTGGACAGTCACCCAAAGTTCCTTCTGCAACATTGGGGCATCCATCTTTATCCTATAGGCCCATAGTATTTGGCAGAATTATCAGAGAAGCAGGAAATTTGAAGGACTGTCCTGCCNTGTTTTGGCAAAGTTCATCAGTCGTTTTTCTCTGTGTCCTGCAGAATATCTGACAGACTCTTCTGTAAAGCAGGAATTTTGAAGGGCTGTCCTGCCTTGTTTTGGCAAAATTCAACAGTCTTTTTCCTGTGTGTCCTGCNTGTCCAGTTTGCACAGCACATTGTCAACAGTCAAAGGCAAGAATAGTTTCTTTGCCCAGTGGCTAATCTTGCCACAATGAAAGCAAACTCCATAAGAAGTTTCTTCAATGCCCATCATCTTCTTAGAGGTAATTTGTGCTGCCAGGAACAGATGTGTCTCATTGTCATGAAAATCTTTAAGCAAGTTAACAAAACATTTTAAATGCCATATTCTATAGGTCTTTTAAAGGTTTAAAGACCACCTATCTATCTAAATATATCTATTTAACCTAGAAAACATACCTAACATATCTACAAATTTGTTTGTTATGAATGACTAACTACTGATCTATGTTTCTTGATTGTCCTATATAGTTTATAATAATAGCTTTGAAAAACTAGAACTTTACCTTACATTTTTAAATAAACTGCATAGGTACAATACCTTAACCAAGAGTAGAAACACATATACAATATGTGGTGACAAAAACTTTAAATTTGCATCGATATACAAAAACTCTTTAGACAAGAGTAGAAACATATACAGTATAACAAAAATGACTTAAATTTATGTCAACACACAAAAATCCTTTAATCAAAAGTATATATATATATATATATAGTATGTTGTAACAAAAATTACCTTAAATTTGTATCAATATACAAAAGTTCTTACAAATACAAAACACTTGAGATCAATAGTTGCCCCTTAGTTCATAGTAGATTCAACATCTACCCTATCATTTAAAGTAGATTCAACAATCTACCCTTCCATCCTATAATTCCTATATCCCCTCTCTTTTTTTTCAAAGAGATCCCTGAATATAATATCATTTGNATAATTTCTTCTCTTGCCAATACCAGTAATAATTAATAAACAACCCCAATAAATGATGACAAACATCCATAACCCACCAAATGACCAAATACCATTCTTCCCACCTCTTAGGAATAAGGGCATCATCCCCAAATTTACTTTCTGTTGTCTGGGGACGATGATACCATGAAAAAACTGAAATGTTGGCCAAGTCCTGAGAAAATATTGTGATCCAGGTAGAAGTGTTGTTNTGGGACCCCATCATCCTTTTGGAGACTTCCAAGATCGCTGTTAAGAAAATTTATTGAGGGGCTGGAGAGGTGGCTCAGCAGTTAAGAGCACTGACTGTTCTTCCAGAGGTCCTGAGTTCAATTCCCAGCAACCACATGGTGGCTCACAATGTGGTTGTGTAATGAGATCTGGCGCCCTCTTCTGTATACATAATAAATAAATCTTTAAAAAAAAAAGAAAATTTATTGTTCACTGTGGAAAACTTAAACATTATTAATATCAAAATGAAAAGTATAAATTTTAAGATAGTAATATACCTAAAGAAAAACTTTAAAAAGTCAAATTTTGGGGGAAAGAAATTTGTGACAACAGTAGTCTGTAGATTTTGGTTTTCTTCCGTCCCATATCATGGCTCTTCTGATATGAGACAGAGACTCTGAATTTTCTTTTAACAACATGCTTCGGTTTAGAGAAGGAGAGAGCCACACTCCAACTCCAAAGTCAGCTTTGGTTAATAATTGAGTCAGGACAACAAATATTTCGAGAGCTAAAGAGATTTTACCCTATAGAAAGTAATTATACCATCATACCAGATTATTTCTTTTCTTGGTAATTTTTTCCAGACAGTTCTCCCTTCTTCTTTAGATGTCCAAAGGTCCTGGAAGTCTTCAGGATGGATTTTTTTATTTTCCTGTAAAGACAAAAACAAAACCCTGCCCCAACCCTAATTTGTTGAGATTTTCCTTTTGACATGTTAAAGCACCTCCTCTGTTGATGAACTATCACTTCTCCTGATCAAGAGGTCTCTCCTGTTTGAATCAAATCTTTATTAATTTTGATGGTATCCATAGCTTGTCTTCTCCTGTGGAAACAAAAGCAAAAACCCTTCCCCAGTGTAGCACATATCCTGGTTTCCATTCTGAGGTCAATACATCTTTAAAGTGCATAGGCTGATTTAATTCAGTAGTTTTTTCTACAGTCCAATGTCTCTCTGCAGCTGTCGTTCCTTTCTCATTAGCATTTAGAAAATTCAATGTTAATAAAGCACAGTGTAGTCTATCTCTGGGGGGTCTTTGTTACTCCCTTCTGTTTATTAATCATTTCTTTTAAAGATTGACTAGACTTTTCTATAACTGCTTGTCCTGTGGGGTTGTATGATATACCTGTAATATGCTTTATGTTATAATATGGAAAAACTTTCATTTTAGTAGACACATATGCTGGAGCATTGTCAGTCTTAATTTGTACAGGTATTCCCATAATGGCCGTGACTTCAAATAGATGTGTAATTACAGAATCAGCCTTTTCAGAACTCAAAGCAGTAGCCTATTGAAATCCTGAATATGTATCTATGGTATGGTGTACGTATTTTAAATTTCCAAATTCTGCAAAATGAAACACATCCATTTGCCAAATTTCATTTCTTTATGTACCCTTTGGGTTACTTCCTGCAGGTAGTGGAGTTTGGTTATACAAGGAACAAGTAGGACATTGTCTTATAATTTTCTTGGCTTGTTGCCAAGTGATAGAAAAATCCCCTTGCTATTAATATGGTGGNTTTTTTTTTATGAAACTCTGAGGCCTCCAGCACATTTCCTACTAATAACTGATCAATTTCATCATTACCTTATGCTAGAGGGCCTGGCAGACCCATATGGGATCTGATATGTGTTATATATATGGGATGATTCCTATTCCTGACTATTTCCTGTAACTGTATAAATAATGAAGTTAATTCTGACTTATCAGGAATAAGTTCAGCGGTTTCAATATGGAAGACAATTCTTTCTGTATATTGAGAATTAGTAATTATATTAAGAGTTCTGAAAAATCTAATAATACCATGAGAATAGCATATAATCTGATTTCTGAGCTGAATCATAAGAGCTTTGAACCACTCTACTTACTTTTCCTGACTTATAACCTGCCTTTCCTGATCTATTTGCACCAGTATAAAATGTAGGGGCTCCAGAAATTGGGGTGCCTTTTATTATATGAGGTAAAATCCAATTAGTCATTTTTATAAACTGAAATCTCTTACTTTTTGGATATTTGTTACTTATCTCTCCCAAAAAATTACTGCAAGCTCTTTGCCAGTTTTCATTTTCTGCCCACAGTGAAGCAATTTCAGCATTAGTAAAAGGTACTACAATTTCTGCTGGGCCCATTTCTTAATTTTCCTTTTAGAATCAACTCAGAAACCTTTTCCACATATGTCATTAATGTTTTACTCTGTTTGTGTGGTAAAAATATCCACTCTAAGATAATATCTTTGCATTATTAAACAAACATTCCAGAGCATAAACAAATGTAACACACCTTGAAATAATGTGCTACAACAGTCAACTCTCTCCTTCCAGGAATGGTCACTCAGGTCATCAGCAAGAGATTTACCTATCAAGCCATCTCATTGGTCCTTAAACCTNTTTTTTGTGCAGGCCTTTTTAAATAAAAAGAAATTTGCTGATTGATTTGTGTCTATGACTGTGTGCACAAAGTCCAGAAGAAGGCATCAGGTGTCCTATATCACTCTGTCCATCCCTGAGGAAGAGTCTCTAGTACCAGGATCTTGTGTTTTTCTCAACTAGGCTGGAAGCCAGCAGGTCCCAGGTATCCTCCTGTACCCACCTTCCTCCCTCAGAGCTGGAGATGTTACCATGCTCTAGGCACCTGGCTTGTTGCATGGATGGCAGGATTCAAACTCCAGCCCTTATGATTGCACAGTAAGCTGAGGCATCTCTCCAGCACCCAGGCTTTTAAAAAATTGATTACATTTATTTATTGTGGGGGGTGTGTAAGGGTAGGGGTGTGAGTGTGCCACACCACAGCATACATTATGTTGAGGTTACATCACACAACAAAATGATTTGATATGAAAAATCCAATGGCACTTAACATGTAGAATTATTCTCTCCTTCCACCACATGGGTCTATGGGATTGACCTCAGGCCATCAGTCTTGGCAGCAAGTGCCTTTCCCTACTGAGCCATTTCACTGGTCCTTCCAGACTTCAGTTTTTAGATAATCTCACCACAGTGTGACATTCTGGGGAATGGGATACATCATGTGGAGAGGCAGTCCCAGGAGCTCTCCATCTCTGTTTAGTGAACCTGTACTGACTCTCATGTAAAAATAAAGAGAAAAAATATCTGACCCAGCATAAACTCCAAATGAATTACAGATATATTGATGCTCTTAGCATAATTGCTCACAATAGTAAAAATTAGAAGCTAAATTCCCAGCAAGCCATGAGCAGATAAATTGTGGCAATCCATACATAGGAATATTACTCAGTGACAAAAAAAGCAGCATGGGTGCATTCCTACAGCATGGACAGACCTCAAAAGCATCATGCTAAGTGAAAAAGGGCTGTCAAAAGAGCACATACTGTGCGGCATGTTTATATAAGACATTTAGAGTAGACCAGTCCTTCAGAACAGCAGGAGAGGCCACTAGGGTCTGAGAGGAATGGCTGAATGGGTATAGGAGTTCTAGAGTGATAGAAATGTTCNGGAATCAGGTGGGGGAGAGGCTGTGCATACTGTGAACTCATTAAATGCCAGTGAATTTTTATATCAAATAATTTTGTCCTGTGAATGTCACCTCAACTTAATCAAATGTTGCAGTTCTAGGGCACTGGCCCAGAGAAGGGATTACCACCCTTTTCCCAGAGCACCTATGTGGAAAACCATGTCTACTGCCCATGAAAATGNTGGCCTCTGTGCTTCCACAATCCTATGACTCCTGTATTCAAAGCTGGACCATCATCACTCAACAGTCTCTAAAGACTGTTGTTCTAAACACTGAAAAATGTTTTGTTGGTGACTTGAAATTCAAATTTAATTGAATATTGTCCTTCCTCCAAGATACCCCTAAGCAGCCCACTTAATGCCCTCCATACACTCAGCCAAAGCCAAACGCTGCCCAGAAGTACATCCAGGTATCCTGGATGNCTATTTAAGCCATGGTGGCTCTTCTCCCACAGACCACAACCTTCTTGAAGGGTAAAACTGTGATGTTACCTTTCTTTCCAAACCCTATGATTGCCAAACATCACCTACAGCCCCAGTCTTGTGCCAGCACTTCATGACAGGAACTCACTGGACTCCTACAATACCCTGAAAAGTTGGCTCTACTTCTAGTTGCATTTCATAGATGAGGAAACTGGGGTATGGAGAGATGCAGCAGCTGCAGCCCCAGCTTCTTTGATCATTTGAATATCTAATCCAAAACCTGACTCTGGTGGGCACGTGTTCCTGGGAATGGGATGGAGGAGCCCTGGAAAACAGCTGAGGTGTTCAGAGGAAGGTGTAGAACTGGTCAGAGTGACACATGAACTCTTGTCAGTTGAGGGAGAAGAAAAAGTACAAAATGATAGTAACATTTATGACAATGTTTAAATACATTATTAACTACACATGGAAAAGCCACATGTGGTCAAAGACTAAAAAAACTTAGGAGACATTCCAGTCTTAGAGAAACAGTGTCTCTGGGGAGGAAGAAGAATGAAAACATAGAGAGGTGTTCCCACTTAAATATCAATCTGAAATAACTATTGGGAAGCACTGTCATTTTATGATCTAGGTGGAGAAAGTATCTTTTACTCACTATGTGAATGAAAAACTATGGCGATCACACTGATAATGGTGGTGGTGAAAGAGATAATGTTGATAATGGTTGTGATGGTGGTAGTGATGGCAAAGATGGTGACAGTGATGATCATGGTGGTAATGGTGGTAGCAGTGGTGGTGATAATAGTAAAGATGGTGAAGAAAGCTCCTAGGAGGGAACATAGAGAGACAAGGGTCCCACCTCTTAGATTCTAGCTGTCACAGAAGCTCTTCTATTTGTTTCAAGGTCAAGGTATTCCCACTGCTGTTAGACATGAATGAGCTGATACTCCTGGCCTACTTGTCACTCAGGGAGCAGGAAGGAGGGAATATGACCATGCTGAGAGCAGAGGGGTTTCTGAAGTTATATGGTCACAAGATCAGGTTTTTCCTGGGTATTGTAAGGACACNTGGCTTTGGTGTACTTCTTGCAAGAAAATTTGGGCTTCTGCCCACCCTCCACCTTTGCAGTCCCCAGAAAGGCTCCCCATGGCTCTGTGTGCAATCTCCTCACCCAGGATGTAAGGTATTTGTGGATCCAGAACTGGGACCTTTTGTCCAAAGGTCACTCAGCCTTGTGGGACCTTATAATCTCTCTCTGCAGCAGGAGGCCCCTGAGGTTGATTCTNGGGGAACCTAGGGTGTTAGATAATTTCTCTTTGCCTCTGTGTTTCAGGTTTCAATAGCTTGGGCATTTCCAGTCAAGAACAATGTCTGCTTTCAGCCCACCTGCCAGCTTCAGAGCTTCCATCACTTGGGATTACTGAGATGTCTGAGGCTGTTCACTAATCAACTGCCCCTCTCCCCAGCTGCACACTGTTACAGGTTTTAATTGATTTCATTGTGGTCATCATCTCTCCAGCTGTGTCTCAGATCCAAGGGGCCTGGAGGCAGGAAACTGCAGTGCCTGAGACTGGAAGTAGGGGGAATATTCTGTACAAAAAGACACACCTCCTGGAACATGGAGTGGCTGCAGGCTATGGAGTGCTTGAGCAGTGAGAGTGAATGAACCCCAGCTGTAGGCTGTATGGTATACCCACAGTCCCCAAGGAAGTATCCCAGCCACTGACATTGGTGGGCTTCAAGAGCCATCTCTGCACTAAATAGTTTTGGTTCCCTGGGCCTGCCCAGAATGTCAGGGTGCATTGAAACCTAGGTGCCCACTCTCAGCCTCCCCTTACCTTTCCCAATGTTTTTCATTACAAATCGCTGCTCTTGTGGACCAGAATGGCAGAGAGAAGGACCCCTGGTCTTTGAGCACCTAGCAGTATACTTATAAAGCATTGGCCTTCTTTAATAAGTTGAAGAGCACCTGTATGTGGGCTGGATATGTACCTGAGAAGAGTCCCTCAAACTAGCTCCTACCCACAGAGCCTCATTTTTTGCAGAGCATGGTAAGGCAGTTAGAAATGAGCTCTTTCAGAGAAATTATCATTCTCAAACATAATGAAGCCATTATGTGCAGAGCAAAGCTTTAAAGTTACATTTAGGGAAAGTGCAGGCGGTATGACCAGAGTGTATGATTTAATGGTCCATGAAGTGACTCACAAATAGGTAGGGTACTTCTTCGCAGAGCATAATAGATGTGGGGGACTATAGGAAACATTTGCCTTTGGACAGCCCAGGTCTATATGAGCATTTGAGNCCCTGTGGACACTCAGGTTTTCCCTTCACCAGGCCAAGGCTGAGGTTTCCTGTGCAGCTGAGAAGGGTTCTCAGATGACCTCCCATTTCTGGCTCTGAACCCCTTCCTTGTGCTCTCACCCCTGCTAACCATCCTTGGGATGACCCAGCAGCTCTACTGTCCACAGAGTTTGTCCAGTATCCACATTAGATAGGCATCCATCCTTTAGAAAATAATGTTGCCATGTGGCTTGGGGCTCTGCAGGATCAAGAGATGAGGGTCTGGGCTGAGATTCAGCTCAGTGGTAGAGTGCTTGCCTAGCTGTACTAGAAAGGGAAATGATATCAAAAGACAAGGGCTCATAGCTGCTGCTAGAAGTGCAGAGAACCAAGGAACAACTATGACCATTTTTGGTCATCCATATATCTGGCCTGTAGCCATCCATATATTTGGGCTCAGTAACCTGGGCAGCTTCCCCTAGGTAGACCATTGGCTTCTAGACACCTTCCTTTGTAGTCTGGGCTCTCATCAAGCCTGAGAATTGGCTGACTAGAATGAGGCTCTGGTTCTGCTGCAAGGAGAGTCCAGATGTGACTGCTCACCAGCCCATTATGTGAGACCTTCCCAGCTTCCAGGAGTCCCTCTGTACCTATGACACAGACATGGTTGAAGTGGGACCCAGTGACTCTATACCCCAGAGAGATGCCCACCAGAAGGCTTTCTACCTCTCCTGGCTGAAAGTACAGGATTTAAAGGGATGTGGAAATCAGACTGTTTTGTGTACAGGGTGGCACAGAAGAGGAATACAACTCTAACAGAGGCAAGACCTGAAGCAGAGGAATCTGAGCAGAGGGGATGAGGGTGTGGGACCACCCTGAGGTCTCATTCAAACCTCTTCAGTCAAGGCCTCCCTTCAAACCCCACATCTGAGCTCCACATAGGAAGTGGAACCCCACAGAGTAATCTCTCTGCATTGTTTTCTGTGATGGCTCCCGGTCCCAGAACCATGGGGGATTCATTTTTGGCCAGCATATGACNAACATGGACCAGCTACCCATTCAACATATTAGCTGATGTTACCCTCTTTACAGGATGCCTTTAACAGCAGGGCCTCTGCCACAGATAAGGGCAAAGTGGAGAGGGGCTCCCTATATCCCAAGTTTGCCTATATGGTCTCCCCTAGAAGGCTGAGCCACCTGAGAATGTGGAAGCAGCTACATCATTTGATGTCAGCAACCGTAAGACTTCAGGGTTGCTACCCAAACCCAGGCTCCTGTTTACTTCGAGAATGATTAATCATGGTCCCAAGGTTCTTCCCCTACTCACACTCACGGCTCACCTTTACAGTAAGTCTTAAATTTTTGAGCCTCAATCTGACACTGGTGATTATATGAGGTATGGAGAGGACGAGCCCCCAGCATACGCATAAGTCCTTCGGTGTAGCAGAAAGGCAAAGTCGGGAAGCAGAATGGCAGCGGGCTGCTTTTCTGGGATCCGCGCCAGGCCGGGCAAACCCCTCTGTCGCTGCGACCTCGGCCCGGATCCGGTACCCATCTCCGCGAAGGANCCCTCGCGAGGGCCGGTTATTAATACCCAGACCAGCACATTCTCAGCTGGCAGAGGGACAGGTGGTTGCAGAAGCTCAGGAGTGGGCGTGGCGTGGAACTCTAGGGAGGCGGGAGACCCACACCACACCGTGTGCCCTTAACCCAGCGGGCTCAGAACCTCGCGCCCCGCCACCCAGCCTGGGAGAGCGCTCGGGACGTTCCGGCGACACGGCTTTCGGCGCGACATTAGCCAGCCTGCGCGCGGTGATGGCCATTGGGTCTCGAGTATCTGAGTGACAGGACGCGGGCGCCTCTCTTAAGCCCCGGGCTGGGAGGCAACCGATGGCTTCGTGACTGAGGTGAGCGCACGGTCGTGGGCTGCACAACCCGAGGCGCATGGCCCCGGGAGCGCCGGGTGTCTGCCAATCCCGAACCCGCGTGCTACGCGGGGTTTGACCGGTTTCACCGCAGACCACGCGCTGGAAACTTTCACCCTCCCTGGACTGGTGACGAGAGGGTCAGTCGTGGCTTCTGCGTTCTGCCAGGCAAGAGGACCCCGGTGTCTCTGGTGCTGATCTGTGAGGTGAGACAGCAAAGGGGAGAGGGCTTCAGAGCAGATGAAACTAGGAGCTGCGGGTGTGGGGACGACACCTCCTCACCCTAGACCTGCCTGATTCTTCTGCTTTGGCTGAGGGGAAAGAGCGCTTCTACAGTCATTTCTAGGCCTGGATGTTGGAGAGGCCTGTGCAACTCCAGGTCCTCTCTATCTACTTTCTCTCAGAAAGTTCACCCTTTAGGTCCACCCTTTAGGCCTTTCTTTTTCTTGTGAGGTTAACCTAATCGAGTCAGCAGAGTCTCAAGTATAGGAAGCTTAAAGGGGTTGTTTGGTTTGGTTTGGTTTTTTGAGACAGGGTTTCTCTGTGTAGCCCTGGCTGTCCTGGAACTTGAACTCTGATGTAGACCAGGCTGGGCTCGAACTCAGGGATCTGCCTGCTTCAGCCTCCCAAGTGCTGGGATTAAAGGTGTGCACTGCCACCCCTGGCTGAAGCTTAGAAGTTTTTTGTTTTGTTTTTAACGTGTGAGTACCGCTGAGGGTAGGGAATGTGCATACCTAGCCATGAGGGATTTCCAGTGTTCCACAGTGAGAGAACACACACACACACACACACACACACACACACACACACACACACACACACCACTGCTTTGACCTCCTGTAACCATGACCTTGTGAGTTAATGAACTCATCTCAGAGAGAGCCACATTTGAACTCTTCCCTGCTACTGTCCTTCAGAACTGTGTTTCACCCAGACTGCAGCACTAAGTCTTTTCATTTCCGTGGGTCACTTTTATGGAACTTTTGCTTTATACTATTGCTGCTGCTATTTATGGTCAATTGGGTTGTTTCAAACTCATTAGACACAAAGCTGCTGTTTTTTGGAGTGTAAGTGGGATCACTGGTGACACGGTACACACCTGTTTCACTGCATTGAAGTGCCAAACTTTTCCAAGGCTGCTATAGCATTTCACATTCTCAAATGCAGTCATTGAAAATTCTAGTTATGACTCCCATAACTCAACAACAGGTGCATTGATCTTTCTGGTTAGAGGCATGTAACAAGTCTTTTTCTGTCCTGCCAACCAGCTCCCAAATAATGACTTATTAATTACGAAAGCTCGGCCTTAGCTTAGGTTTGTTCCTAACTAGTTCTATGTTCTATCACGTGGCATTACCTCTCCCATCTTGTACCTCCTGTTTCCTCTCCGTGTCTCCTGGCTACTCCTGTGCACCTAGATTTCTCCTCCTCTTCCTTTCTCTCCCCAGAAATCCTGCTATTGGCTATTGGCTGTTCAGCTTTTTATTATGCCAATCACAGCAATACACATTCACACAGTGTGCAAATATCTCACAACATAGGCATGCTCTGTGTGTGTGTGTGTGTGTGTGTGTGTGCCCATGAGTGCGCACACAAGCTTCTTAGAGTTTATGATTTTGATTTGCATTTCTCTGTGGTAACAAGCTGTGCAAAACATCTTTTCATGAGTTTGTGGCCTTTTAAGTATTTTCTTTCAGACATTCCTGTTCAGTTTGCCTTTTCTCCCTGCAAATAGCTAATTACTCTTTTCTTTAGTTTACAGTTCTTGCATGTATATTGTTCACTAGTCCATTAATCTGATGTATATTTTCTCATCTNACTTTTACTTGTTTAATGAAGTTCTTAATTTTGATGAAGTTTGGGGTTTTGTGTTTTTTTTAAAGACTTTTTATTTTTATTTATGTGTATGAATGCTGTTTGTATATATGTATGTACTCCACATGTGTGCCTGGTGCCTGAGTTCAGAAAAGAGTGTCAGATTCCCTGGAGCTGGAGTTACAAATGGTTATTAGTTGCTATGGTGGTTTGAATTAAAATGGCCCCATAAGCTCATAGGGACTGGTACTATTGGAGGGTGTGGCCTTGTTGGAGGAAGTACATCATTGGGGTGGGCTTTGAGGTCTCAGAAGCTCAAGCCAGGCCTAGTTTTTCATTCTCCTCCTGCTGCCTATGGATCCAGAGGTAGAAGTCTCAGCTCCTNCTCCAGCACCACGTCTGCCTGCACGCCACCGTGCTTCCCACCATGATGATAATGGACTAAGCCTCTGAATTGTAATCCAGCCCCAATTAAATGTTTTCCTTTATAAGAGTTGCTGTGGTCATGGTGTCTCTTCACAGCAATAGAACCCTAAGACAGCTGCCATTTGGATGCTGGGAATCCAACCCAATTCTTCTGCAAGAGCAGCAAGTGATCTCTCTAGCCCCAATTAAGTTTGTTTTTAAGTAATCTTTTCCTGAGCTAGAGAGATCACTCAGGGATTGGGAGCACTTGCTGCTCTNGCAGAGGACCTCATCTTGGTTTGCAGCAACCACATGGTGGTTCACAAGAATCTCCAACTCTAGTTTCAAGGTATCTGATATGCTCTTCTGGCCCCTGAAGATACCCTGATGTGTACTGGGCGCACATACATTTGTGAAGTCAAAACACTCATACATATAAAACAAATAAATCTGAGAGAAAGAGAGAGAGAAAGAGAGAGATGGGAGGGCTGTACTCTTCTTTAAAAAATAAAAAAGTCGGACATGGTGGCACACTTAGGAGGCAGAAACAGGTGGATCTCTGTGAGTTCAAGGCCATTCTGATCTACATAAAGAGTTCCAGGCCAGCCATAGCTGCATAGTGAGCCTTTGTTTTTTTAAAAAAATAATAACTTTCTGGGAGGTGGTGAGATGGCTCAGTGGGTGAGAGTGCTTGCTTCCAAGACTGATGACTTGAGTTAGAGCCTGGAGATNTGCATGAAAAAAAGGGAAAGAATCGATCCCAAAGGTTGTCCTAACCTCCACATGAACACTGTGGCATTCACATATGTACACATGCACTCACACACTCACACCAAATAAGAATGTAAGTTAAACAATTTTTTAGAAAAAAGATGTATTTTCCTGCCATGGCTCATCATGTTTTCTTCCAAAGGTTTTTTGACCACCCTCCATCACTGTGTATGTAATGTGAGGCAGGGGTCCAGGCTCATTTGGTATGATACATGAAAATTTAAAAGCCTTTACCTATTTTTTAATTGGGACTTTTAAGCTCAGTTGCTGTTACTTTTGTGACTGGAAGAAATCACCTTTTTAAAGTATACAAGTGACATAAATGGAAAACGGGACTCTTAGTGACATAAATGGGAAACAGGACTCTTAGATCTTAGGACTCTCATCTCTGCCCACTGCTGACCTCTGCTGTGCTGTGACCAGCTTTTCAGAAAAGCAAAGGCCTTACAACTTGCATTGGAATGGGACTGGGGCCCTGCTGGGGAGTATTCTCGGGGGCAGTGGGTCCCAGAGGTCCTAGGGTGTAGCTGGGGAGATGACACAAAAGGGGTTCTTTTGAGGGTTCCAACAGGGGACAGGACTTGGTGAGCCCTTGTCTCTTTACAGAGGGACAGTGACTGTGTCCATCCTAGAGGCTGCTAGGGCATGGAAGTAGGTGGCTGCCGTGCACCTTTGACACTAATCTTCTCCCACAGGACAAGTTTCCTACAGACCCTCCTCACTGAGCAGTGGGAACCCCACCAGAAGCCCAGTGTGAGGACAGAGATGGCGCTGAGCCTGGAGTCTACAACCAGCTTTCCCATGCTGGCCATGTCAGGAGACTCTGTGTCTGAGTTGCCTGGTGGCCCCAATGTGTCCCTCAACAGTTCCTGGACTGGTCCAACAGATCACAGCTCCCTGCAAGACCTGGTGGCCACAGGTGCCATTGGTGCAGTGCTTTCAGCCATGGGTGTGGTGGGCATGGTGGGAAATGTATACACTCTGGTAGTCATGTGCCGATTCCTGCATGCCTCAGCCTCCATGTATGTCTATGTGGTCAATTTGGCACTGGCTGACCTGCTGTACCTGTTGAGCATTCCCTTCATTGTAGCCACCTATGTCACTAAGGACTGGCACTTTGGAGATGTGGGCTGCCGCGTTCTTTTTAGCCTGGACTTCCTGACCATGCATGCCAGCATCTTCACTCTGACCATAATGAGCAGCGAGCGCTATGCAGCAGTACTGAGGCCTCTGGACACGGTACAGCGCTCCAAGGGTTACCGTAAGCTGCTGGCACTGGGCACCTGGTTGCTGGCACTGCTGCTGACCTTACCCATGATGCTTGCCATTCGACTGGTTCATAGGGGTCCCAAGAGCCTCTGCCTGCCAGCCTGGAGTCCTCATGCTCACCGTATTTACCTGACACTGCTCTTTGGGACCAGCATTGTGGGGCCTGGCCTGGTCATTGGGCTGCTCTATGTCCGCCTTGCCAGGGCCTATTGGCTATCTCAGCAAGCCTCTTTTAAGCAGACACGCCGGCTGCCCAACCCCAGGGTGCTCTACCTCATCTTTGGCATTGTCCTTCTCTTCTGGGCCTGCTTCTTACCCTTCTGGCTGTGGCAGCTGCTGGCCCAGTACCACGAGGCCATGCCACTGGCACCCCAGACTGCACGCATTGTCAACTACCTGACCACTTGCCTCACTTATGGCAACAGTTGCATCAATCCCTTCCTCTACACACTGCTCACCAAGAACTATCGTGAGTACCTGCGTGGCCGCCAGCGGTCACTGGGTAGTAGCTGCCATGGCCCAGGGAGTGCAGGCAGCTTCCTGCCTAGCCGAGTCCACCTCCAGCAGAACTCAGGCCGCTCACTGTCCTCCAGCAGCCAGCAGACCACAGAGACCCTCATGCTGTCTCCAGTTCCCCCTAGTGGGGCCTTTGTCTGAGAGTGCCCTGTTTGAGCCTGGGGGTAGGAAAGGACCCAAAGCCAGGCCACTCAGAAGCCCATTCCCAGAATCCCCTATTCAAACCTAACCATCTTGTCTTTCTCAACTCTCTTCCAGAAAGTTCCCTGTTCTTTCTTCATTGTTGCTCACTTCAACTCTATCAGCACCTTTCCTACAATGCCAACACACTCCTCCTTCGAACCTATCTCTCAGAGCCTTTAGAAGCTGTGGCCTAGACCCTCTTCTGAAGACCCCAGTGAGTTAAGTCATCTAAAGCCTACTTACCAGGAGCAGCTAGTGCCAGGCTGAGAACCTGATCTGTAGATGTAAGCCCTTCCAGCCTGGAGGACCCTCCCCCACTGGTTGGTAAGGGGTCTGTAGCCAATCTCTACCCTCTCCCTCTCCTAACCCCATCCCATGGTAGATTCTTGTTTCTATATGCACATGGAACAATAAACCCTGTGCTCTGCAGTCTGCCCTGCCTCAGTGCTGGGGATGGAAGATGGGAGGGGGTGGTCCTGGACTCAGGGGATCCCCAGCATGAGGCACCTGAGTGCTTGGTGAGGGCATGTCTGCTTTCCAAACCTTTGCCTGTGGATGTCCCTATGTGGGAGCCCTCCCCTTTATTTAGAGTGGGAAGGAGGACAGATAATTGAGAGGTATGAGAGGCTGGGGTGGGATGGGCAGACTGGGAGAAGCTGCCCAGCTAGCAGTGAAGCTCAAGTACAGAAAAGAGGCCCAGCAGGCTGCAGTTCTTAGATGAGGCAGTCAAAACCCACATGTGGCTCATAGTGACAACAATGAGGCCTTGGCTTCACTGCTCCTGGACAAACTGTTTCCCTGTTCCAAGTACCATCCTCAGGACATCCTTTCCTTGGCTGATCATTCCTCCTACCACGGCCAGACAACGCCTGTCCAGCCCCTTTAGAGTGATCCTCAGAGGCTGGGACAGCACCTTGGTCTGGTTAGTACTCTTGCTGTGGCAGGTACACTCCTGTGGCAAGATATGAAGTTCAAGTCTCTGGAGTGATACAATGTTCCAGAAGTAGATTCTGGTGGATGGCCACAGTACTTTGTGCTTCACCGTGGCTAAGATAGTAGATTTATTTTGCTATTAAAAAAAAAAATAAGAGGGATACACATGGGCACACACATGAACACACACACACATATACACACACAAAGGGGTTGGACCCTGTAATCCCAGGAGTTGAGGAGGCTTGAGGTCAGCCTGTGCTAAATATCAAAGACTTTGTCTCTAAATTAAAACAACAACAAAAAAAAAACCCACTTTTTTTGAGATAGTATTTCACTATGATACCTGGCTTGCCTCAAATTCACTATGTAGACAAGACTGGCCTGAACTCACAGAGATCCACCTGCCTCTGAGTCCAGAGTACTGGGATTAAAGGCATGTGCCACCATGCCCAACTCTAAATTAAAAAATTTAAAAGGGCTGGGAATATAGCTCAGTGTCAGAACACTTGCTTAGCATGTGAGAGGCCCTGGGCTTCACCACCAGCTCTGCAAAACAAAATTAGCAATTGGCTAGTGAATTCACTCGAGAAGTATGTGGGTGGTGGGTGGAGCATTCAGACCCAGGCTGGAGACCCCTGCCCCCGTGCTGACCCTTTCCTTTGCCCCAAAGCCTACTGTCTCTCTGATGCTGGGCTTCAGCCTTAGAAAGCCCCTTCTTTCTTGACAAAGTCCAATTCCTGGTCTTGTCTCTAAGAACNCAGAGCTGGGTCCAAGTTTGTACCACCCTTACTTGACACTCATTCCTGTTGCGGTCCTCATTTGAGGCCCACTTCTCTGGGAGGCTTCTTCATTCCCCATAGCTCAGATGACCTAGAGAATGGAGTTTCTGCAACACTATATGCCCACTTAGGGCACTGTGATCCAGAGTCAGTACACAACTGAAGGGGTAAGTATCATNCCTGGAGAGGACCATATCCCTCCTCCCCTCAGAAGTTGTTCTAGAGTACAGGATGGGGTGGCCATGAACTGGAAAAGCTTGAGCAATGTGGAGTGTAGCTTCATCCTTAGAGCCAACATCAGGGAGGTAAACTAGTGAGGTCTGTGAGAACATGTGTCTTTGTCNAAAGGGACCTGATATATCGCAGATGTCCCCTACCAGCCTGACAGGAACAAAGTCCTAAAGTCAGAGCTTCTAAAAGGCCATCTGTAATAAGAACCACTGTCCTGGAAAAACTTGGATGAATAACCAGCATCTCTGTGACAGTCACTATCCTGGAGTCTTGGCACCTGCTAGATCTGATGTCAGGGCCTCTTTGGACCAGCACTGACTGAGGTTGGTGCCAGAACAATGATAATGCATGTATACTTGTGCATACACACATACCAAACACACCCCATATAACAAATACACCAAGTACACACCNAAACATGTATCCCACACATTTCACATCACACAAATGTATAAAACATTTACCCNACACANTCACCCCCAATACACATACCATATCATATACAACATCCATCAAACACAACACATGCATATATACACATACCACAGATACAACATATAATGTACACAAAACCCACAACATATACAAACACACACTAGACACACACAGCACACTCTGCCNTCCTCTAGAGATGCTGCCTATGACAAGCTGACAGTGGAGACAACATGTCAGCTTCCAATATGAGTGATCCCAAGCATAGCTTCCAAGTCTCTCTACCTCTCTGAGAATCAAGAGAAGTGAGGGTAGTGGGGTTGGGCATAGCCATCATCACAGAGTCACCTTGGCTCTGTCCTCCTTTGGCCCATAGCTTCAGTGGCAGGCCTATCTATGGCTGGCCTGCCCTCAAGTCTAGCTGGGAGCTGAAGCTGCCCTCCACTGAGACCTTCCTGTCATCCAGCACAAACTGAAAGCTCTGCTAGTGAACTCCTATTGGAGCATGTGGGACTTTACTGCCCTGCCAGCTTGTTCATCACTGACCTGGGCTCTGCTCACCCACCATGTTTTGGGGACAATGCCCTCCTGGACCCATGATTGCCAGCTAACACGGTAATTTTCCCTCTTCAGTTCTCAGGTCCTCAGAGAACTTTTAGCCTCCTGTTTTAGCCTCCTGTTTCAAATAGAAAATGCCAGCAGGGAGTCTGGACCTGGGTTGACCAGCAGTCCTGCTGATTGGTACCCAGGGGCTCCCTAGGACGTGAGCCTTTCCATAGCCTCCAAGCTGTCATTACAGAAAAGACAGGAAAGGTGGTCTGAGGACCCAAGCCTGGGCAAGGACANGACAGTCAGGTCTGGAGCTTGGAATAAATTCAGGGAAAGTTATGATGGAGAGAGCCCTGTGCTGCTCTGGCCAGCCAGGAGAGAAGATGAGGACTCAATGATAGGAGGAAGGGGAAGAGGTCAGGAGAAGTGGGATGGAGACAGAGGTGGAGTGCCCATGCTCCCAGGCTTGATCTGGCTATTAATGAGCTGATGGGGTCNCCATCCCAGTCCAGGGGTAGCCTCCTGGGCAGTGATAGCCAGTGGCTGGGGAGAGCTGTTGACCTGTGTGATGGATGAGCCCACAGAGGCTGAGGGACACAGGGTGATAGATAAAGTTATTTAACTTTTAAATGTCATCCACCCAACACTTAAACTCTAGCAAAGAAGAAAACAAGTTAAATGTCTGTGTGATGCAACCTGTGCTTTGTGTCAAGAGTGTTAGAGGAAGGTGGAGCTGGCCTTTGACTGCTGCCCCAGACCTCTGACTGTCCCAGGATGAGTTGGCTTCTTGGGACACCTATGTTTCAGGACAGTGTTCCAGGCTCTCATGCCCTTGGGGTGTGAGGTCCACCCATTCTGCCTAGGGCTTTTGCTCTATCCTGCATTAGACCTGGGTAGGAGCTGCTGGACAGTGTTGCCTGGGCAGGAGGTCAAGGCCACAGTTCAGCCTGGCTGTGGATGCCTGTCTGAGGCCATGAGATTTGGGCGGAGAGTCAGAAGCACCGGCTTCTGATCTAGACACAGTGTGGACAATGGCCAGGGGAGCAGAGGCTCCAAGGCCTTTGTGGCACTTTCCTCCAAAGTGCTAAACACCCTAATACTATAACCTTCCAGTGAGGTAACCTGGCTCAGAAATGACTCAGATCTGAACCAGGCTGATCCTGGAGACAAGAGATTGCCTTAAGTGGATCAGACACTCTACCAGGCAGGCAAAGCAAAACTCAGGTGGCATTTTAAACATTTGTGTGTGGTGGTTTGAAAGAAAANGGCCCCATAGGCTCATAGGGAGTGGCACTATTAGGAGGTGTGGCCATGTTGGAGGAAGTGTGTCACTTTGGGGGCAGGGGGCAAGGCAGGCTTTAAGGTCTCCTATGCTCAAGCTATACCCAGTGTGGGACAGAGTCTCTCCTTCTGCTGCTTGCATATCAAGATGTAGAACTCTCAGCTCTTTCTCCAGCATCATGTCTGCCTGCACACTGCCATGTCCCACCATGATGATAATGGACTAAACCTCTGAAACTGTAAGCCAGCCCCAATTAAATGTTTTCCTTTATGAGAGCTACAGTGGCCATGGTGTCTCTTCACAGCAACAGAAACTCAACTAAGACAATGTGAAATATAAAATCGTGAAAGAATGGAGAAAAATGAGTGCTCATATTTCTAAAATGAGGAAAAGATGACAAGTCTGACCCAGTGGATGGTGGTAGTGCACACCTTTAATCTTAGCACTTGGGAGGCAGAGGCAGTTCAAGGCCAGCCTGGTCTACATAGCAAATTCCAGGCAGCCAGGGCTACATAGTGAGACCCTAATTAAAAAAGAAAGGAAGAAGGAAGGAAGGGTGGATGGAAAGAGAAGAAAAGGAATGATGNCTGACCCAGAACCCAGAGCTCTCCAGAAGAGGGAAAACTCTGGTTATGCAAGCCATTTAGAATTTGATGCAGAAAAAAAAAAATAATACTATAAGCCACAATAGAGAATCTGTGGTTTAAAAAAAACAATAACAAAATAAAACCAAAAAATTGACCTTTCTCATCAAGAGCCCTGTGGGACTGGTTGATAGAACATTTGCCTAAGAGGCATGAGGGATTGGGTTCCATGCCCAGCACCACAAAATATTAGGTAGATAGGTGGATATATATATATATAATGGACATGATCAAGATACATTGTTTACATGTATGAAACTGACAAAGAATAAATAAAAGATAGTCTATTTTAAATTTCAAATAAATAAATAAATTGAGCTACACCAATGTTTGACTCCTGCCTGAGCAGGATTTTATCGGGATTTTATCCTGAAATCCAAACATCAGGTGTAGATAAGGATTTATGCAGCAAGGAGCTAATTTCAGCATTGTCATGGAATGTCTCACAGCTGTTAACTAGGTCATAGCATGGCATCTTCAAAGAANGCTCTGTGGGGTCAGAAAGGGATGAACCTGAGGCACTGTGGTCATGGAGAGAGACCAGAACATAAAATTGTATAGCACAATCTCAAGTTTCATTTAAAATAAACAGAAATAAATGCACCTGTGATTGTGTGCATGGGAGTTTGGTGTGTGGTTGTNTGTGGACATGCATGTGTGTGTGTACAAGTATGCCTGTGTGTATGATTGCATGGTGTGTAAATACACAAATACACACATGCACATATNCAAAAAAAGCTCCACAGAAGTGCCTTCAATATCAACAATGTTAGCTGATGGTGGGAAAACTTTAGTTTAGTTTTGTTTTTTTAATCTTATACTTTCTGAAATTTCTCCCAGAGGATACATGCAACTTTAAATTTGNGGATGTTATTTAAGCATTGCAGTGTTGGAGACTTCCACCATCACCCCAAGTTTAGCTAGACCAGGGCATTTCCAGACTAACAAGGGTCCCGTGCCTCCGAGGTTCCCTAGATTAACACTCCTGCACACTGGGCCATCATCGGCTATGCCACAGGGAGAAGGAAATGGAGTAAGTGCAAGAGCCTGGGAACTGAAGAGGTCNGAACTAGGGTCCAGGCCCATGTTGCCCAACCACCAGAGGTCCCCTGTCTTTGGAGGCCTCACTTTGCCTAAGCTTTTCCTTTCTCCAGTGTCCACCCCATTATTTAGGTCTGGTCCAGTCCCCTTCTGGCCCCATGCACTGGGTCCTGGGCTCCTTTGCTTCATGAATCTCCATGGTCATTGGCTCTACTCTGTGAAGTGNACACAGAGTGAGNGGATGTGGGTGAGGAAAATGGAGGTCCCTACACACCAAGCAGCTANTGAAACCTGTCTACCCCAATCAGAGGATTTCAGCAAGGGGCTTTTCTGCCCATAATAAGCACCTGGTTCTAACCTGATCATGCTGATATTGTCCCCAAGACAGGACCTGAACATATCCTCTGAGCATCCCCAGTTACCTTGTCCCAAAGGCTCAGCCATACCCAGTCTCCCAGANACNGTTCTTGCTGCTCTCAGTTAGGTTTTGCTACATCAGTGGTTCTCAACCTTCCTAATGCTGTGACCTTTTAATACATTTCCTCATGCTGTGGTGACCCCCAGCCATAAAATNATTTCATTGCTACTTCATAACTGTAATTTTGATACTGTTATGAACCATAATATAAATATCTGATATACAACCCCAAAGGGGTTGTGACCCACAGGTTGAGAACAACTATTCTAGAACTTAATGGTAGGATCTCATATCTGTGACCTTGTGTGTCTGTATCCTATTGGTTTTCAGACAAGTGCATGCTGTACAGTAGGCATAGCTCACTTTCTGTGGCTTTAAGGAATCTGCTGACGGATGAACNATAATCTACAGGTAGACACGTGGATTTATACAGTACAGATATCAACAGATTGTCAGGTGCACCATGATACTTGAAACCAATAGTGGTGCCGCCACATGGCCACTGCTTGTCTAAAGTAAAAGCCAAGCTACTGTTCTAGTGGTTGGGCCATGACCACTCATGGAGANGCTGGAGCTTTCCTGTTCTCAGCCTTCACCACTGATCCAAGGTATTTCCAGTGTGTTTGAGAAGAAAGTTCTTGTAGAATGATGGTGGGTGCTCCACCGAAAGACACTGGCTAAACTGGGGTTGTTTTGTAAAAAGCAAAGTTAAATGTTGAGAGTGCCAGGAGAAGAAGACTTTGCCAAATATGGGACAAGAAGCCCAGCAGCCAGATGGCTTGGCTGGACTGACTGCCCATGTGCCTCATGAGAGGGCCACAGGGATAAGACAGAATATCTGTCCATATCTGAACCTTTACGCAGCTGTCTCAGTCCAGAGCAAAACCAGGGAACAATGATGGTATCCTGACAAGCTGTGCACCCCACAAGCAAGACAGTGGNGGCCTGGCATCTAGTAGATGAATGAAGGATTGAGTGAATGAAGGAAGAAAGTTCCTCAGCAAACTTGGTAGATAAATAGTTTACCAGGCANGATCCCATTCTCCAGCCAGAAGGCTGATCTGTCTTCAAGCAGCTCTATTATGGCTTGAATTTGGCTTCAAAGCACCTTGCCTCAGCTCAGGGTTAAAGCCACGTCTCCCAGGCTAGATGTTTTTACAGCTCTAAATTGGAGAAGGTACGAGGTGCCCAGCTGACTGCATGGGGTACACCAGTAGAGGTGTACATGATGATATCATGGCTCAGAGCCATGAATCTACACCCATGTAAGTCATTCATCAATGGAAAAACACACACATCAAGGTTTCCTGCATTCATAATCTTTGCAGGAATGAAGTCCTTTGGTAAGTATCACCTACAAGCAGAGTGGATATTATCTCAATTAAAGGGAACCACAGGGGCCCCCACCTGGACTATGGGGATGATACTGCCAGTGCTGCAACATGAGAAAGCCCTTACCTGCAAGGACAGCAGGAGCAAATGACTGTCACTGGTTTGTGAAGGCCTACACTCTTCCTGCCCAGAACCTGCACCTAGCAGGGGTGGGGGATGGGGTGGTGGTGCTGCTCTTGCCAGGCCACCAGAAGGGCCATCAGGGGAGGGGTAGCTAGGAGCTAGGTTCTCAAATACCTTTGGGAAGGTCCTTGGGAAGTAGCCAAGCCTGTCCTGGCACCTCTCCTCACCATATGCAGGTTTTTCCATTCAAATTCCAGACAGATGACGGATGAATGGAAGCCAGGCTGCTGGAGCCAATGTCAGGCACCTCCAGACTCTGGCCATTTCTGGGCCAGTGAGAACCCTGTCCCATGTGGAGTCAGGAAGGCCAAATCCCTTAGGACTGATCTGGCTCCAAATGATCCTGATCCCTGTCCCTGTCCCCTAAGCTGCCAAGGGCAGGTGCACAGGCTGGCAGTGGCCTACAGTTGAGCAGTGGTATANTGCAGCTTTGTCTTCCTGGAACCACAGATGCTGAGGCTGGGTGGGGTCAATGGTAAGGAAGTGCAGGAAAGCAGCCAAGACTCTATCCAACACATCACACCTCTCTGCCCACCCTTTCCTACCAACACATGATCTCTGTTCAGCCCAGGGGTCACCTTCTGGGGATGTCCCTTCCCCCTCTACCCAGCTCTTTCCACCTGCAGTGCTCTCAAGACTACAAAGATTGGCTGGCCATCTGTGTTTTTCAGGCATTACAGTGACCTCAGCTGTCCTGATGCTTGGCCATTTTTCTATTAAGTCCTCTTAGATAAGGAACTAGGAGTTTAAGGGGCACCCAGGCTTTGCAGACAGGGAACAAGAGANTGGATATGCAGTCAGATGCTAAGTGCCAATGGTTTCTTGCAGGAATTTAGCAAGGACACGGCCCAGAGGCTGTGCGGGTGGGGCTTCCATCTGCCCAGGTGGCCATGAGCCTGGAACATAGCTACTTTAGCTGGCCAGCAGGAACATAGTGAGCCTTTCACAGCTTCTGGCAACTCATAGCATGATCGAAAGTCCAGATCCTGTGTCTCACTCCGTAAGTATGCANCAGTGTGGAATCAGAGGCACCACGGGTGCCCAGGGTGGTGCCCCGTGCACTGGCGGTTAGTCTATGCCAAGAATCCTTGTAGGGCTAGGACCCTGAACAGGGTTGGGCCTGGGGCCTGGTGGTTGAATCAACATGCACATAAAGCCTGAAGTGTAGAGACATATCAGGACTGTCTGAGCTGAAGGCCTCTGAGAGGGGCAATGATGCATGGGGAAAAGGAGACACTGGTGGTTATTCCCTCCCAAACCCACCCTGTGATTGGCCTCACTGAAAGACAGAGATGGGGATGGCTCATTGGTCTGGACCTATGCATTGCCAAGACCCATCCAACACACTTTGAGTACTTCTAGCTTCCCTTGAGGGTAAAAGGGTGTTTTGTTGCACTGGGTGAAAGCTAGGCAGGTCTGAGCTGAGGGGCTAGGCACACTGGGGAAAGATAGGAGATTGAGGCAAGATGCATGAGGTTCAAGAAGCTACATAAGTGTGTGGAGACCCTAGGGTACCCATCCCCTTATCCTTCTCAGGCCTTTTAAAGAGCCCATCAGCCAGTGCGATCTGTTCTTTTGTTTGTTTGTTTTTCAAGACAGGGTTTCTCTGTGTAGCTTTGGAGCCTGTCCTGGAACTAGTTCTATAGATCAGGCTGGCCTAGAACTCACAGAGATCCACCTGCNTCTGGATCCCGAGTGCTGGGATTAAAGATGTGCTCTGTTCTTATAAAAGGACACAGGAGGGGGCACTGTGTGATCTCCCAACATGGCACAGCCAGAGAGAATTCTGTGAGCCCCTGCCTGCCTTCTCAAGAATAGGGATACAGCCCTGAGCACCTCCTTGTTCTGCTTAATCTAGGCCTCAAGAAGGATTAATAAGATAGAAAGCCAGATGGGGCTGAATCAGAGCGGTTTCCTCTATGGGGGTGGTCCACAGGCCACAGAGCCTTCCCTGCATGCATGTACCATGGTGTACACATTACGGGTGCAGATACCAAGGGTGATCACAGTACAGGAGGGCAACTGAGAGCCCCAGAGAGAACAAAAGGGTGTGCCTTAACTCCTAATGGCCAAGAACTGCTCTCCCAGTTGGTGCTAACAGGAAAGAAATAAAAGCACAGAAAAGATGCTCAGGTTAAGATCCATGGAAAGCCAGGCATGGTGCATGCCTTTATTTCCAGCCCTTGGAAGNCAGAGACAGGCAGACATTTGTAAGTTAGAGGTCAGCCTCGTTTACATACCAAGTTCCACACCAGTCAGGGCTACACAATGAGACACTGAGAGAGAGAGAGACAGAGACAGAGACAGAGAGACACAGAGAGAGACAAAGACAGAGACAGAGACAGAGACCCATGGAGAGAGCTGAAGGCCTGGCACAAGCCAACTCACAGGGATGAAAACAGACACTCAAGAAATGGATGAAACCCTGATATTTACAGTGTCAGGTATCCCAGGAGAGACTGCTGAGATGGGACTGGATTGCAATTTATCAGAGAGCCTCTGGGGAAGCATATCCATGTCTCTCTTCTGTTTGATTTCAACCCACTATTTCTAATGTGTTTGTCTTGCTGGTTTGAACTTTGGGTGATGTTTCCCCAGGTTATCTTGAGAGTAATGTGTCAATTGAGCACATGAAACATAAATAAACTCTGGCTGCTGCTTTGCTTACCTCCTTCCTCAGAGTTAAGAGCATTTAAGAGGTGGGACATGGAGGCTTGGCAGAGGTTCCACAGAAGTTGATGGTACCTAGATTAAGGCTGCATGGAAGCTGGATGGAAGCTGTGTGGGATGGGTAAGGGGACGATTCTCAGATCTCTCCAGGGTTCCACTGCAAGCAGTGGTATGGTAAATCATGGATGGGACTCACAGAATATATGTGAGGGTCTGGGATTAGACCTGCCCATATCTGAGCTTGCAGGGTAGCCATCAACCCAAAGTCCCTGCCTCCCAGACCTGCTTCCTTTCCAGAAACCCAGTGCTATCCCTGGAGATTTGCAAGGTGGGACCCATGCAGTCTTTGATCTCCATTTCAGTGACAAGCAAAAATGTCTTTCATTCTTTTAACATGAGCTAGACCAGGACAGGCAACAAGTGGGGAGTCTTGCAGCTGTGAGTACAGCCTCAGCTGAGGCTGATAGTACTATATAGGTATCATAAAGGATGGCCAGCTCTTGCCACATCCACAGGACTCTCAACTCTTACTCACTGGGTCTATCCAGGCATGACACTAGATGAAGATGCCGGCCTAGCAGTAGTGAATGAAAGTCCTTTATAAGCTCCACTCCCTGGCTTCCATGTGACATGTCTTTGGCAATGTTTCAATGACAACAACAGAGCTNAAAGAAAAGGATTATGGGGCCTCCTTGGCATTGTGTAGAAGGGGCTCACAGAGACTTGGCTGTGAGTCTGAGGGAGGAAACTGCATTGGGTTTGCACTTGTTCTGAAGAAACCTGTCAGGTTGTAGTATAACACAGGCTGGACCCATGTCTAGAGTGTCACCTTATACTGGCTGCCAGGTGATGCTTGCTCAAAGGCCCATGGCTATCCTTAACAACTAGGACCTGCAGGATCACCACCCTTGTTCCAGTCCCAAACCCTGCCCATTGCTGACACCTGGTCTCAGCTTTGGTCTCAGCTGTGAAGGAGTGTTCTTGACCATGTGACCTTTCCAGAAGCTTCTGGAGTTTCATTAAGACCCATGACCTATTCCCACTCAAGTATTACTTTTCATGCTGTGTCTGGCTGGCTTGGGATTAGATGGCCAGACCTCCTCACCAGGTAAGTACTGCCTAATACTCCAAAGGCTGCAGAGGATATCAGGGTTATGACTATGGAGGAAGTACCAGGTAGCCTTGCCATTCAGCCCATGACATGTCTGTCTTAACTACAACCAGAAATTCAAGGGCCAGAGCCACAAGATGACAACTGCAGGGAGGTCTGGTACCACTGTCCTGACTGGACAGGCCCAGGAAGCAGCAGCCCTGCAAGGTCAGCCTCATCCACCAGCCAGAGCTTGGTTGTTCCCCTGTGATCTACTCAGGAGGACCAATAGGGGGCAGCAGAAGCCTCAGCACTCAGGGCACTGTCTTGTCCATGGTACAATCTGCTAGAACAAAGGCATGGTCCTCTGCATGTGGAGATGAGGCATCCTGCTCTGAGACAGGTGGTACAATGCAGACCCAGGCTCCTCAATTTGAGATCTCCTCATACCTTCATNGGCATCACATCTACTCATTCCCAGGGTCTANGAGCAACCCCCTCCNTTTTTTTAAAATCACGCTGCAGGGCAGCTCAAAGGCCTGAGATGCCTGAGCTGTCTTGGACCACCACTGGAGCATATGAGCTGTGAGGCCACCTGCCTCAGGGGTGCATGACCATGTGCCATGCTGCCTGGATAGAAGAGGGATGCCCCNGGTGCTCTTTCCAGGATGTTATGTCAAGATGGCCAGATGAGTCTGATTCTTAGGGACATTCTTGGGACTCTATTTATATGTGTGCATGCGGGGAGGGGTCAGCCCTTCTCCTGGGGATGTGGCTTCAGAGAGCAACTGTGNCCCATGCTTGACCTGGCAGAAACTGGGTTGATGGAGCTGGAGTTGCCCCTGGGGCCCAGGCCTCCCCGATGGCACTTTTGTTCCCAGTNCTTCTGACTGTTGCTGATGGGAAAAGAGATGGCACCAGAATGAGGAGACAAGCACACTGTGCCTCACACTGGGCACAGGGATGCTGAGACCCTCCTTGGCAGGGACATGCTTGGNCTTGTACTACTGAGGATAATGCTGGTGACAGACAGGNCCCAGCACAGCAAGACTGAATTTAGGCTGGTTCTCAGGTGTAGACTTAGTCACTGGGTCACACAATGTCCATNTCCTCCTTAAACGCACAGAATTATCCTTCACCTATGNAATNTCTCAGGTTCCCAGAGATACCNACTGCTGGAGCCCTCTCCAAAGTGCCACCATTTCTGTTCCTATGTCCCCTCCTTTTTGTCTAGTCTATTCTAGAACTGAATACTTTCAGTGGGCTATGTGGGCTGGGGCAAGATGTCTAGCTCCACTAACAGATGGGTGTTTCCTCCCTACATGGGGATCCCTCCTGAGGAATGAGGCCTGCCAGCCATGGTGAGCATCACACACACTCAGAGGTTATCAGATGAGAGACTCCTTCCTTGATTTACTCACGGATGAAAAGATTAAAACATCAGCAAATCAAAATTCAGGCTAATTCATAAGGCACTCTGTGCAGCAGCAATGGGCTGAAATAGGAGGGTGAGCACACACTCAACCTGGTGTAGGAGTGCCTTCATTGACAGGGCTGTGTCCCAACACTAGGGTGCCACCAACAGGCTTCTAGACATGGTCCTCAGGACCCAACCGAGTTCGTTACGTGAGTACTGGATCCTCNATGCCATGGTCAGGGTTGCAGGTGAAAGCGATGGTGATGGCATAGCGGGTGCCCCAGAGGACCTTCTCCACCCGGTGCAGGTTCTCAGAGCCTGAAGTAAAGAATGAGACTCGACCTGGAGGGAGAGAAAAGAGAGGTGACCTCTAGGCCACATTTGCAGGATGAACACAGCAATGAACAGAACAGCACTGCACAAGATGGAGAAACCTTGACCCCCAACTGCTGTGACGAAAGCCAGAGGACTTAGAGAACTGAACCAGCAGTGCTGGGTGCATCAAGGNGGCGCAGGGGACCCCCAGTCTTCCTCGCTATGGGGACTTTCTATTGTGGGGAGACAGAGGCTTGCTAGTAGCTTTGTAGGTCTGACAGATGGGAAATAAAAACTAATCACAGGGCCTGGAGAGATGGTTCAGCAGTTCAGAGCACTGGTTACTCTTCCAGAGTCCAGCATCCACATGGCAGCTCACGGTTGGCTCTAACTCCAGCACTAGGTGACACGTCCTGGTCTTGGGAGTCCTTCNAAACTTCTAAGAGAGCATTTATCTGTTTGAACATCTAACTGGCCCGTACATACTTTTACTGTAAGTGCTTACTGCTAAATGCTGTGCTCAGCTTTGTGAACTTCTGAGCAACACTGAGATTCAGAAAGTGCCGTATCTGACACGCAGCTAGACTCCACATGCTCCATGATAATGCTGTTTCTCTTCTGGTCACTGCATTTCTTCCTATTGGGACTTGACTTTAAACCCTCAAAAAGGGAGAAAAGTCCACCTGACCTGCATCACATCCTAGTGGGAGGCTGACACAACCCAGAAGATGCAGAGCAAGGAAACCAAGTGTGAAGAGCCTTANTGGCCCCTCCTTCCTCCCGCACCCATCAAGTACTGTGTATGAAGAGCTAGGCTTCCCGGGGTGAGTGGAGTTACCACTTTCTGAGCTCATATGTTTTTAAAGACATTTTTTCCTTGTTTCTTCCTTTGTCAACTAAACCTGAGACATAGAAACAGGCAGCCTAACCTCAACACACAGAGAGCCCCATGGAGGGGGTATCTGAGGCACTTGGCCCCCCTTGCTGTCTACCCTCTCTGCTCCTCCACAATGACAGACACACTTTTGTGTGGCAACGTTCAGTAAGAGAGAGGCTCCCACAGACCCAGACAGTCCTGTATGTCTTTCACACAGCCAGAGTACACAGGAAGAAACAATGGAGGACAACAGTGTCTCCTGAGCTTGGGAAGACAGGAAACCATACGCCAACTAGCAAGTTTAGAAGAGATTCATGTTGGGATTTAAAAAAAAAAGACTAAAAGAATCAATGATCAAACATTCCCCCAAGGGGATGAAAAATGCAAATAAATCATTACCTCTGCACACCACTATCAAGCTGATGAAACAAAATTACTGAAAACTTTGAAAGTAGTGGCGGCGGGAGGTAGGGGGTGTGGGGGGTGCATATACAAGAGACAGTGGCTGGCTTCTTCTCCTCAGGAGCAGTAGGAACTGATTTTTTTTTTAAATGATATTTTCTTGGGTGCCCCATGCCTTTAATCTGAGCACTTAGGGACAACGGCAGGCAGACCTCTGTGAGTTCAAGGCCAGCCTGGTCCACATACAGAGTTCTAGGCCAGCCAGGGCTACATAGTGAGACCTTATCTTTAAAAAAAGAAAGAAAAATGAAAAAGATATTTTAACCCACCTGTTCCCACCCTCTCTGTCTCTTTCATGCTTCTTGGCTATGTGATATCCTTTACCAAGATACAGTAGTACAACAGGAACTTAGGGGCTTGTTTTGCTAAAAAGCTCATACTCCACACTTGGACCCATGGGCAACTAAAAGCAGGATGAAAGCCTGGCATCTCTGCCTCCATTTTGTGTTTGTCTCCTTTACTTTGTGTTAGATTCNTGCTTGACTCTGTGTAGGCATGCTAATGACTGAGGACTATCTCCTGCCCATCTCATCCCCCTTTAGGCTAACAGCATAGAAATGTCATTATCCTAAACCTGCAGTCACCTTTTATTGCTAGAGTCTTGGAGGACAGACTGTCTTTCCAGATGAATGTAATTGTCTATGCAGGTGAGAGTGCACTCTGGAGCAGAGGTGATGGCTAAAACAACTTCCTACCACTCTGGAGAACCAGAATGGAGACAATGATTAATCANACCTAAACTTGTCCAAGACTGCTTAATTATGAACNCCTCTTACCCTGTTTAAACCAAAGCTTCTGCTAATACCTCAAAGATGAACGTGAGGTCANTAGCCCCTTTATTTGCTGGTTAAATCCCTTCACCCTGCTTAAAAACCAAACCAAAACAAACATTTCACTGGGGATGTAGCTCAACTGGGAGAGTGCTTGCCTACTAGCATGCATGAAGTCCTAGGTTTGANCCTGTGCACTGAATTAACTNAGCATGGTAGTGTACATCTGCAATCCTAGCACTTGAGAGAGAAGCAGAGACAGGAGAATCAGTTCAAAGTCACCCTTGGCCACAGAGTGAATTCAAGGCTAGCNTGAGGTATTCTGAGATATCTGAGAGTCTATTTCAAAAAAGAGGGTAGAGACAGCTCAGCAGTTAGGAGCACTTGCTGCTCTTGCAGAGGATCTTGGTGCAATTTCCAGCACCCACATGGCAGCTCACAACCATCTGTACCTCCAGGGGATCTGGTGTCCTCTTCTGGTATCTGTGAACACTTCAAGGACACAGGGCACATACAATATGAAGGCTAACACATACATAAAATAAAAACAAATGGTGGCTCATGTAGAATCCTAGTACCTTGGTGACTGAGGCAAAAGGATCATTATAAGTTCAAGGAAATCTTGACCAGTCTCAAAAGAAAAAGAAAAAGAAAAAGAAAAAGAAAAAGAAAAAGAAAAAGAAAAGAAAAGAAAAGAAAAGAAGGGCGATTCAGGGAGGACAAGCACATAGGATTCCTATCAACTCAGAATTTAACATTCAATGAAAATAAAATTAAAAAAAAAACAACAATGAGGGGCATNAGGCAGTTGGTGTTCATCTGTAATCTCAGGAGTCAAGAGGCTGAGACAGAGGATCTGAAGTTCCCAGTCAGCCTGGGCTACAGAGTAAAACCCTGTCTCAAAGCGAAACAAAACAATAAACAGTGAGATCCAGGGGTGCAGCTCACAGTTCAGTGCCTGTGCTGCATTCATGGGAACCTGGGCTCATCCCCAGCACCACTGAGGGGGATAAATGAGGACACATTCAGAAACATCACTGCAGCCTCCTTGCCACAGGCCGAAGGGAGATACTCCCAGCTAGAAACCTGGATCCAGAAAGGGGTGGGATTAGAAGGAATGAGCAGGTGGAGGGTGGGGGGGTGAGGGAAACTCTCCTGCTAATTCCCAAGAGAAGGGATAAATCATTTAAAGAGGGGGGGGAGGATAACTTAATAACATACTATGGTGTTGATTTATCACATATTTAACTAAAAGATAGGAAAATGAAAACACAAAAGTTATGGGAGCACTTGTAGGTGGAAGTGGGCCAGCCAAACATCTTGGTATTGCACTTTAATTACTCCACAGAGTCAAGGCAACTCAAAACAACAATCCTGCAGAAATTAGCAAGTAGGCTCTAAAATTCATTTAGAAATGAAGCCAAAAAAATTTTGGCAGCAAAAACAACTTTTAAAATGAAGAATAAGGACTAATGCCACCTGTTTTCCAGATTATAAAGCTATAATAGTGGAGACACTGTGGCAGTCACAGAGGGGCATGTTGCTCGGTGGACAGAACACAGCATCCAGAGCCAGAAGCATATGGATGGCTCTTTGAAAAAAGCTTCAAGGGTCACTTGACAGGTAAGATAGTCTTTTCAACAAATGATGCAGAAACATCTGGAAACCCATATATAACAAATGAACACTGGCCCCTACCTCANACCACACATCAATATTATTACAACAAAGATCAAAGGCATTAATATAAAAGTCAGAAAGTTTCTACAAATAAACACAAGAAAAATCCCTATAAGCTTATGGTGGCAAATATTTCTTANGCATTATCTTAAAGAATGAATACTAGAAGAAAAAGATCAATAAGTTGAACTTTTTTTTTTTTCTTGGAGCTGAGAACCAAACCCAGGGCCTTGCACTTGCTAGGCAAGTGCTCTACCACTGAGCTAAATCCCCATCCCCAGTTAATTGGACTTCTTAAGAGCTTCAGCTTTGATTTCCTTCAAGAGATGGGGAAATAAAGCCAGGTGTGGCAGCGCACAACTGTAATCCCAGCACTTGGTAAATGACGGCAGAGGATCAGGAGTTCAAGACCAGTCTTATAAGACTGTCTCAAAACAAAACAAACAAACAAACAACAACAAAAAAAAAACAGAGAAGATGGGACAGAGACATGGACAGAGAGACAGAAAAAGATAGAAAATGTAAGCCAGGGAGACAGCTCATAGGGAGCACATAGCTGCAGGGCACATGGCTACAGCATCACCTTTCTACACGAGTGACTCCTGTACCCTAGTTGAAGCCTCTCCTGTGACCAGGTGACTTGGGAACAGCCAGCTGATATAAAGAGGCTCAGCTTGCAGGACCCAATCTCACACAGCGAACAGATACCTCCACGGCTGCAGACCACAGTACTTTGTGAGGGAAACAGTCGTGTCATCACCTTCCTCACTGCTTGCAGACTCTCACACCCCAAATGACAGTGGTAATGCTGACATAGACTAGTGCAGGCTTCAGACTTCATTTACTTTTAATGAACTCCACTTAACTCTGACAGCTCAAAAGTCCATGTCTTTGAAATGACAGATATGTCAGAGGGGTCTTGGAGTCACAAAATGGTAGGACCCTTACAATGGAATTAAAACATCAGCCCCAGAGCAGAGACAAGGACAGACTGACAAGGACAACCAAGCACGATGATGAACAAGGATACTCTAGTTCTCAGAACAGGGGATTGTATGACATCCCCTATCCCTGGGAAGAACTGTCTGATGGCCACCTACTTCCTTAAAGCAGGACTGAACTTGGCAAGTGAAAAACCAAATCACAAAATGACCTAGGTTTCTAGAATCCTGCATGTCTCCTCATGTAATCATAGTCCCTGAGTGACAGGTAACTCCAAAACTTTGCTGGCTTTCAGTCCATAAAGTGCTTGGGACCCCTAAAAGGTGACTTAGGGTTGCAGCACAGGGTGGGAGCAAATAAACAGTTGACTGACCATACCTTACCTATTTCANAGAAAAGATTGATTACAGTCTTTGCTGACCTGGGTTGTGGGCCCCACCACATAGTCCAGCCAGCCGCATGATTTATGGCAGGGCCCAGGGCCATATGNAATAAACCCAACCCTTGAGGGCCAGAGAGTTACATGGGTTGGGGGGTGTCAGCCATGCTCTCTTTACCAACATCCAATAAAAACCCTGGTCACCAAGGCTCAATGAGTACCTGGTCAGAAGAACCCTATGTGTGTCCCATGGACTACCTGAGCTGGGATGTGGGGTGAATGGCAGGAAACTTGCCTGGCTCACCAGAACCCTACCCTTCAGCTTCTTCCCTTGGAGAATTATAATTCATAATGAATTTCATAATGAACTTCGGGTGAGTGTGAATGGCTTTGCTGAGTTCTGAGCACTCTGTATCTGTTTGGGCAGTGGCCAAAACAGATACAAGTAGAGGAACAATGTACCCAGAGATGGCCAGAGAACCTGCCACAAGCCCAGGAAGAGGAACATTGCACAGACGTAGCCCATTGTCATGATTCTAGGGAATTCATTATGAAATTAAATATTTGTTCTTTCTATAGTTTAAATTTTAACATGGCTTTTAAAAGGAGATACTGGGTATACATTTTACAGGAGTGACACCGGTAGTATGCTTAATACCTTTCTTACCTTAGTAGGTGAAGCCAGAAGTTGACATATTCCATCAGCTTTTACCCCCATCTAGGGAGCAGGCTGGGTCCTGACCACCAAATAGTCCTAGACAGGTCCCCAGGGTTCTAAAACAGGTCCCTCTTATCTCAGGAGAAATCCTTGTTCCCTCCCAGGAGCCCTAAGTGGTAAATAGTGATGTCTTATGGTTGTTTGAATGAGAATGGCCCCCATAAGCTCATAGATTTGAATGCCTGGTCACCAGGAAGTGGCACTATTTGAAAGGATTAGGAGATGTGGCCTTTTGGGAGGAGATATGGCCTTTTGGGAGTAGGTGTGGCCTTGTTGGAGGAAGTATGTCACTGAGGGCAAGCCAGGGCCAGTGGCTCTCTCTTCCTGCTGCCTGAGGATCTGGATGTAGAACTCTCAGCTACTTCTCCAGCACCATGTTTGCCTATATGCTGCCATGTTCCCTGCCATGATGACAATGGACTACCCCTCTGAAACTGTAAGCCAGTCCCAGTTAAATGCTTTCCTTTATAAAAGTTGCCATGGTCATGGGGGTCTCTTCATAACAATAGAACAGTGACTAGGACATGTCCCCACAGCTCATATCAACTCCCATGCAGCAGCCAGCTCTCATGCCAGTCTCTTCAGTTAAAATCTGCAGGGAGACCATGGCAATGCTATACACCTGTCTCTTATACACATCTAGATGTGTATAAGAGACAGGTCATGGGGTCTCTTCATAACAATAGAACAGTGACTAAGACCTGTCTCTTATACACATCTAGATGTGTATAAGAGACAGCCTTTAATTCCAGCACCTGAGATCTCATGTCTTTGCTTGAGAAAGACACATGCCTTTAATCCTAGAAAGTAGTGACAGGAAACAGAAAGGTATATAAGGTGTGGAAACCAGAAGCTAGAAGGCCTCTTAAGCTTTCAGGCTTTGAGCAGCAGTTCAGCTGAGATTCATTCGGGAGAGGACTCAGAAGCCTGCAGTCTGAGGAAACAAGATCAGCTGAGGAGTTGGCAAGGTGAGGTTGGCTGTGGCTTGTTCTGTCTCTCTGATCATTCAGAATTTACCTCAATACCTGGCCTGGTGTTTTCAATTAATAAGACNGTTTAAGATTTGCTCTACAATAGTGGGTATTCCTGTACCATCTGGAAAACAGCACTGTTTCCTGGACCCACCTTTCACTCAGTCTGGGGCCTGGCCTGGTGTAGCTATTCTGTTCTTAGGTCCTAAACCCATCAATAGAGGCTCACACCACACTGAGTGACTTCCTGAGCCCTGGCTGCATATAGGATGTAGACATGGCCTGTCCCAGGCTCAATGCCAACCAAAGGAGAAGACAGTACCCTCTAATTTCCCATTCTACCTTTTGATTTAAAAGCCATTTTCAAAGGCTGGAGAGATGGCACATCAGTTATGAGCATATATTGTTCTTGCAGAGAACAGAGAACCCAAGTCTAGTGCCCAGCACCAAGGTCAGGCAGCCTATTACTCTAGGTCAGAAAATCTGATGCCCACTTCTGGCCTCTACAGGCACTGCACTCATGTGCACAAACCCACACTCATACATACACACATAAACACAACATTTTTAAAAGCTGTTTTCATGTTCAACACTTATGGGTAGTGGATGAANTCCTGAATGAATATGCATTATTTCTGTTTTGTTTTGTTGAAACAGAGTCTCTCTATGTAGCTCTGGTTGTTCTGGAACTCATTTTGCAAATGAAGTTCTGATGGAGCTGTTAATAGCCAGAGAAGTAATAACAGGACCACTTAGCTAGTGAGGGTGACACTATAGCAGACAGGTGGAACATGGTACNTAAGACACNCTGGTACAATGGCCAGTGTGTGTGTCTCTGCATGTCAGCTGGGTCTTGGCCATGATCCACATCTCAGGAAGATGGATCACCTATTCCTGTATTTTCCCACATAGAACCTGGGTCCCCAAAGCTATCACCTGTCTACCAGGATCTGGACTCAGTTTCTACCTCCTACTCAGACCTAGGCTCAGTTTCTACCTCCCCACTAGGACCTGGGCTCAGGCTCTCCAGATGTTAGGCAGGAAGGAACATTTGTCTGCTCCCTGGGGGGAAACCATACAGCATGGTGCTTGGGACTCTGGGTCTTCAGGCCACCAGGGAGATGAGCTCTGAGACAGGCCCCACAATGCTATGTAGGACACAGTAGAATGCAGCACACCATGTCTAACATTGCATTGGAACTATCTTTCTTATTTTTATTGTCTTTATTTTGTGGAGCTAGGGATTACAAGGCCTCNTGCATAAGCACTCATCACTGTGATGCTCCCCAGCCAACAACACTTNATCTTAAATTGTTAGGTCCCTTCAAAAAAGGTATGGAGAAGTTGGGCATGGTATCACACATCTTTAATCCCAGCCTTTGGGAGGCAGAGGCAGGCAGATCTCTGTGCATTCAAGGCCAGCCAGGATAGCCAGGACTGTTACACAGAGAAACCCTGTCTCAAAAAAACAAAGAAAAAAAAAAGGTATTGAGCAGCACCATGCAACAGAATCTGGTGAGACCCTGCACTCCAATGTGATACCCCTAGGAGCCTGGTCCTGTCAGTCACCTGCAGTGACATTGGGCAACTGAGTAACAAAGCTGGCCTCTAGGTGTTATGACTAGCAGGTGGACTTGGACAAACCTAGAACTAAGCCCAAAAGATGTTCTATAAATGTAGTTTTGCCTGGAGTAAAGCCCACCTCACTCACAGTGTGTGTGTGTGTGTGTGTGTGTGTGTGTGTGTGTGTGTGTGCACGCATGCGTGTGTACATACATGCTTGTGAACATACACAAATGTCATCTAGCTGAGCTACAGGCCTGTATCCCATACCCTAGACAACCCACCAGCCAGTGTCCTACCAGCTCTGGGCTCCACTGTCTTGTTGGACCCTTCCTCCATGAACACAAAGCGCCCTCCACCGAAGTCCTCTAAGTAATCCGATAGGTAAAGCAGTGAAGTGTAGTCAAAAGAGCCATAGGTCACCTGTGGGGTAAAGCATANGGGAGTGGGTCAGACTTCTCAATTCTTATGGNGAATTAGACTTTTTAAAAATTGTACTATTACTTATGTGTATGTCTGTGTATGCCATGTGTGTTAAGGTGTCCAAGGAGGCCAGAAGAGGGTATTGGATTCCCTTGGAGATTTAGTTATAGACTGTTGTGAGCCATGCAATGGCTCTACAAGATCAGCAAGTGCTCTTAACCTTTGAGCCATCTCTCCAGCCCCAGAAATGAGGCTTTGGAGCCAGCTATGCTCCAGCAAAGCTGTATGAAGGGGTGGTGAGCACAGAATAGAAGCTGGTGCAAACTGGCTCCTACCCTGAGCATGGCAATGTGGACAGTGTACTGTCTATAGAAAAAAGCATGTCAATTGTGGTCAACTATGGGGCAGGCCCAAACTTTCTGTAAATTAAGATAAAATATATATAGTATGAAATCTACTTTCAACCATTTTTCCAAGCACTATTAGCAGCACTGAGAACACTCAGCTTCCTATACAGCCATCCCTACCTTCTATCCTAGCCTATGCATCTTCCCAAATTGGACATCTGTCACACTGACCCTAATTCCCAACCTGGTCCCTGGCACCCACCATTCTATGATCTCTTTGGGAATGTGGCATCTCTTGGAACCTTATGAGAGGCTCAGACAATTGGCAATGTGTGACTAGCATGCTCTACTGGGTGAAGGAGCAGGCTTGCTCATGTTCATCTATACTTCAGACCCTCACATTGCTGGAATGCACACAGCACATAACATCACCCTGGGGGCCATGATTGTGGGTCTGGAGAAAGAGGTGGCAACACTGACTGAGCAGGACAATGGACAGAGAGGAGTCTGCTCCATTACTTATTAATGCTGGGCTCCTGTTTAAGTACAGTGAGTTGATGAACTTCCTGAGGCCTTGTAGCTTTCTCCATTGAAAAAGGTGACACCAACCCCCAACCAACANGGAGGCTTGTACCCAGGATCCCCATAGAGCCAGTNCTAAGGGCAGGAAGAGCTTCCTCTCTGTCCCATACAGTTCCACTGCACCACTGGACAGAGACCAATCTGGAGCCAGTTGATCATGGGAAGGGCTGAACCCCTGGAGTTCCTGTGCTGGTTCAGTACAACTGGTCACTTCCTCCTACCCTACTGCTCCTGCATACACCCCTACAAGAGTTCCCACACCAGTTCTTACCCAGCCTTTGGTCTGGGGAGCCCAAATTAAGACAGATATCACTAGAACAGAGCAATTGAATATAGGAAAACTTCAGCAGAATCTATACTTAATAATGCATCAGAAAATTTGTCTTACATCAAAAGTAACATGAACATGGAAAACCCTGCTACAGCAACTCAAAACATAAAATAGAAATATATTTAACAAGAAGCACAGAGTAAGCTGGGCATGGTGATACATGCCTGTAATCATAGCTCTTGGGAGGTAGANGCAGAAAGATCAAGAGTTCAAAGTCATCCTCAGTTACATATTGAGTCTCTGGCCAGCCTGTATTACATCAGATGCTGCCTCAAACAAAACAAAACACACACACAAAGGGGGTTTAGGGAGAAGGTTCAGGGGGTAACAACACTTGCTATGCCAGTATGAGGATCTGAATTTGAATCCCTAGCACTCACATAAAAATGTTGGCCATAGCTGTGCACATATCTGCAACCATAGCACTGTTGGGGATGGGAATAAGAAGACTTCTGGGGCTTGCTGACTGCCAGCCTTGCTCCAGCTTCAGTGAGAGACCCTGTCTCAAAGGAGTANAGAGTGATAGNACAGAACACCCAATATCTTCCTTTGCCCTTCACACATGAGTGTACACTACACACACATAACACACACACTCACATAAAGTATGAAAGTATACTCTACCCCCAAAGGTCCCACAACAAATGCTCCTGATACTGACTTTTAGGAGAATGGCCATTGAAGCAGGATCCATCATGGACAGTTGTTAGAATACTCCTGGAAGGCCTACCAGATGCATTGAGACAGCACTGCAAGAAATGCAAGGCTTTGAAATCAGACAAAATTAGTTTATTANATGCTTTGTTACTTACATAATTCAAAGAACTAGAATCAAAGTCATTTGTTGTTGATGCAGTTGTAGAAAACTGAGACTGGGGGCTGAAAAGATGGCTTCGTAAACAAAGATACTTCCCACCAAGCCTGATACTGGAACCCACATGGTAGAAAGAGAGAACTAATTCCTGCAAATTGTTTTCTGACCTACACACATACACCACGAGACACAAGCACATGCACACCAAATAAATAAAATATAACAGAATTTTTAAACAGAAAAGAAAACTGAGAGATGGAAAGATAGCTCAGTAGTTAAGAATGCTAGCTGCTCTTCCAGAGAACCTGGGTTCAATTTACAGCACCCACATGGTAGTTCAATGCTAATTGAAACTCTGGTGCACTATCTCCTGGCTTCTGAAGGCACCAGACACAGATGTGGTACACAGACAACACACACACACACACACACACACACACACACACACACACATAGGAATAAATTAATTTTTAAAAAGAAAACTTAAATTAGAACAGAAGAGAGAATTTAGAAACTCACATGAATTTATGGGTAACTGGTAATTGTATGAGTAGTACCCCCAGATTGGTGGANAAACCACAGGTAACTTTAAAAATGGTCTTANAGCAATTGACTCTTTATATAGAAAAGTGATAGACCTTTGCCATCATCAGATATGACATTTACTTCTCATAATTCCAAAAGTATGGACAGCTAGAATATAAGAAGAAATATTTAGTAATATTAAAACTTTGTAATCCCAGCACATAGGAGAAGGATCATTGTGAGTTCAAGGCCAGCCTGGCCTACACAGTGAGTTTGGGGCCAGCCTAGACTACAGAGTGAGAGTCTGTCTGAGAAATAGAGAGGGAGGGGAGAAAGGTGGTAGAGAGAGAGAGAGAGAGAACGAGAGAGGCTTACAGGAGAATGCATGTGTGTGTGCATGTACATGGCATGTAGATGTGGGCATACGTGTGGAGGTCAGTAGAATTTCTAATCTAGATTTCAGAACAATCCCTTATTCATCCATGCATCCACATATACCCAAGAGACTGATCCCTACAGAGGGAGTCACATGCTTTTCTGCTCCTAGTAGCATGAATTGTGGTAGCCAAAGACTGGACACAAATGTTTGGTGACTGTGAATGAAATGTGACACAGTCATAAGTAGAAATTCTTTACTGTTAAATATAACAGTATTTATCTGTGTATTAACTCAAAAGCAACTGCTGTTAGTAAGAAGAGTGCTGGAAAGCATGGTAGTTAAAAGACACTCCAGGGCCAGTGAGATGGCTCAGTGGGTAAACGTGCTTAAGTGCAAAGCTGGTGCTTGGGCTCAATCCCTGAGCCCATGAAAAGGAGGAAGAAGAAAATCAATTTCACAAAGTTGTCCTCTGACCTCCACACATATGCCCACATGTACATGCCATGTACATGCACACACACATGCACAATAATGATAATATTTTAAAACATTATTTAAAGGATATTTCACTATCTGAATATCTAGTTTCATTAAAAACAACTAAAAGCATATGATGACTCAGTGGGTAGTTTGAGTTCAATCCCTGGAACTTGTATAAAGGTAGAAGGAAAGAACCAACTCTACAAAGTTGTCTTCNGAATTCTGCACATTCACCCTAGTAGGCCAAGCCCAGTAATAATAAATTAAATTACATTATTAAAAAAGAGAGCACTACAGGCTGATTGCAGGGTTCTGTGGATGAGACCACTAGCTTCAAGATCAAATTTGCCATCAATTGCTTAATGGAAAAGGAAACAACTTAGAAAAAATGTGATTCTCTATAAATGACAAAAAAACTGTATTTTATGTATTTGTTTTTGCATAAAAGTAGTTGGAGAGTCAGGTGGTNNTGGCACAGACCTTTAACTCAGCCCTTGGATAGCAAAGGTAGGTGAATCTCTGAGTTCAAGGTCAGCCTTGTCTACAAAACAAGTTCCAGGCTACACAGAGAAACCTTGTCTCGAAAAACAAAAAACAAAACAACAACAAAAAGAAGGTAGTTGGAGAAGGGATCCTNAAATTTGGCCATGGCTATTGTGTTAATTTGGGCAACTGTTTTCTTATATTCTTTTCACTTTTGAACCTTGTAGGATACATTACTATTCAAACAACCAAACTTAAAATGAAGCACACTGGCTAGAAGTCATGTGGCATGGTGCTCTGCAGAACACTATGGCAGTCACTCAAATTTCCAACAATTCTGTTTCACTGAAGCATTTTCCTCCCAATACAGTGTCTTGCTATGCGGCTCTGACTGTCCTGGAACCCATTATGTACCAGACTGGCCAAAGCAAACATCTAATTAGGAAACACAAGCCTCAGATGCTGCTTTGGTTCCCAGACAAACAGGTAGAATTTAGTCATGGGCCACAGGGATCTTGGAAGGCTTTAATCACTGCAGGTCACCACAATCGACCAGGCAGAGACAGAAACTGAAGAAAGCCAGGCATGCTGGTGCTAGCCTGTGATTTCACTCCAGAGGTNGGGGAAGCACCATTGAGAACTCAATGTCAGTCTCAGTTGTACAGGAAATTTAAGGCTAATGTGGGAGCTCACAGAAGTTTCCTTGTGAGATCTAAGTTTGCCTGACACAGCAGAGCTGCATAAGGGGATGATTTGTCCACCGGCAAGGTCACCAGGTAGTTGGAAGGGTCTGCACTTAGCTGTGCTGGGGGTAGGTCTTTTGCTCCACCCCTTGACATTCCTTTAAAAGCCCTTTGACAAAGATAGTCGAGGTGATGGATAAGGATTTAGGCTCTCTCGAGGGTAGTCTGTGTTTTCTGTCTGTCTCTCTCTAGCTATATTTCTAGCTAATATTTTCTGCTGCTCCTGCTCAAGAGAGTACCCTGGGGAAAAGTAGGGGTGGGATGGCTCCCCACAGGCTAGGCTGGACTACCCAAAGACACAATCTAAAAATAAGCAAACAGAATTCTTCAATCTGAAAACCGCATTGGATTGGATCTCAGCTGATGGAGAAGGAGGTATGTAAAAGCCTTGGACAGAGGAATAGAATATATCTGGAGGACAGAGAACTAGGGAAGTGGAGCCTTGGGAACATACCTAAAGTGCTGATATTCTGTCACTGAGTCCATGAAAAGAGAAAGGTTAGTGAGGAAAAACCTATTTAAAGAAATAATGGCCCCAAACTCTCCAAATGTAGTAACTACGCTCACGATACCACTAAGCAATAACCTGAAAAATCATTTTAAAGCTTTCAAAAGCATTTAAAACTGCACATAGAGGGGTCTGAGAGATGGCTCAGTGGTTAAGTGTGCTTGCTGTTCTTGTTGAGGACCTTAGTTTGGTTTCCAGCAGCACNTACATCGGTCACTTACAACTGCGAGTAACTATAGCCCTAGGGGATCTGAAGTCCTCTTCCAGCCTCCACAGGCACCTGCAATCTTTCATGTGTACATACCTACACACATTCACACACACACACATACACACACACNCGCACATATAAAATTAAAAATAACAATTAAAACTGCACACAGGGGCTGGAGAGATGGCTCAGCAGTTAAGAGTGCTGGCTACTCTTCCAGAGGACCCAAGTTTGGCTCCGAGAACCCACATGGCAGCCCATAACCATCTATAACTCCAGTTCCAGGGGATCTGATGCCTTTTTCTGATCTTCATGGGCATCAGGCGTGTATGTGGTACATATACACACATGCAAGCAAACCACTCATACACATAAAAAGCAACAACAAAACCCCACCAAAAAAATGTACATAGAGAAACATCATTGAGAGGGTGGGATGTATCTCAGTAAACCAGAGCTTTCCTAGAATGCCTTAGGTCCTGGATTCTATCCCAAGTACCAAAATAATAAAATAAGAAAAAGTTGGCCAGGTATGGTGATGCATGTCTTTAGTTCCAGCACTTGAGAGGCAGATGCAGGAAGATCTCTGTGAGTTCAAGACCAGCCTGGTCTGTATAACGAGTTCCAGGCTAGCCAAGGATACACAATGAGACCCTGTCTCAANAAAAAGGGGAGAAGCTGAGTAGTAGAGGGTAGAGGTGCACACCTTTAATCCCAGCACTCGGGTTTATGGGCGTGTGCTACCACTGCCTGGTTTAAATCATTTTTTTTT